>JARHVA010006869.1:317500-730000 GCA_037957365.1 Torreya grandis
GTTTGAAAACTATAGAATTGAGGCATGGGGGTCTTGGGGAAATCTTTCCATCTTGTATAAAACAATTATATACCTTAATGGTCACTTCATAAGCATTAGGTAGAGTGTTACCTCCTATGGATTGTATCCTTATTGAAATAGAGGAGTCAAAATATTTCAGATAGTAATGGAAATCATGGTAATATTTGGTCTTACCAAGATTGGGATTTTATCCCATGTCTTCTAAAATCTTATGTTGAAATCTTAAATGAATTATTTATGTTCTCTCCTTATGTTGGTTAGTTGTTCAGTTAGTGAAAATTTATCACTCTTATCCTCAAATATTCTTCTCAATACATCTCCTAACTCATCCCATGTGGTGATTTATTTAGGTGCCAAAATGCCATACCAATCAATAGATTTTACTTTGAAGGAGATAACCAACAATCATATTTCAATGTTTTCCTCAATGATGTGATGGATATTGCATAAGCTAGCAATATTTCAAATATGCTCAATAGGTGTGATGGTACTCTCACATGTGTATGATGGAACATTTTAAAGGGTCAATATAGGGATATCATCATAGTGAGAAAGTATTAGAGGGATATACACTTTAAATTAAATAAAATGAAATTTCCTTTCCATGGTAGATTTATGGATTTGAAATAATGGGGTAATCAAGAACTTTCTTATTGGCTTGTGAGTAAGGTATGAATTCTTTGGATAAGGATGAAATTTTTCAAATTTTCTTGATTTATAGGCATAATGAGGAAGCACTTGAAAATAAAAAATAATGACTTTGGTAAGATACCTTATGTTTACCTTAGGATTGAAAGAGTACACTAATCTACAACCACGATTGAAATGTTGGAGTCACTAGATACTACATGAAGTGGACATTTATAGCTCCTTACTGTCAAATCCAACATCCAACTTGAATAACCTTCTTGAACTCATGTCCCACTGGGAGTTCCAAAACATTTATAGCCCAATTCTTCACCCTAGATAAGTTTGGGAAACCTTATCAAATTTGGAATAACATGGAACTATCTATCCTCACAAACAAGATATAACAAGAGATAGATCTCTAAGTTTGAAAGGGATATCTCCCTTGATATATATTTAAGATAACACACTAATATAATCTAATCTAATAAATATTGGGGCTGAAAAGGGAAGAAGGAAAAAAAAAACCTAAAATAATTAAAGTGATACACCAAAGATAAGTCCAAAAAACACAGTTGCATTTTCACGAAGAGAGAAGACTACTAAAACTGGCCTCAACTCAATGTCCTTCTAGCATAAGCATTTATCATAGAGTTATATTTTTATACATATATAGATGTGGGTGAAAGTAAGGTATGATATTAGACACTAATATTCCCTCTCACAATTCAAGATATACTTAAAAACACATACACTTTATGAAAACTATTATAAGAGATATCACTCACACAAAACATGCAAGAACATAATGGAAGTGAGGAGAAGAAATTCATCACTTGTCAACCACATAAACCACATGAAACACTTAAAAAAGATATTATATAGGCAAAATAAACTTTATAACTTTATTTAAGTATAAATCAAGATTTAAAACTAGTATGGCTTCACCATACCAATTTTGGATCCATTACAAAACCAAAAAGGCTTGCATATATAGAGTATAGGAGAGGAGAGATAAGAAGAGTAGTGTAAGGGTCACAAGGCCAAGTGTAAAAATTTATAATATAGTTACAATGAAATAAAATTAAATGGAAAATAGTTATTGAAGTCCTATTAGATTGGTGTCTATCACAAACATGACACCTTCCTTGAAGTTGGCATGGAAATATCCATGGTCTTTCTTGAAACTTCTCTCATGATGATGAGTAGTCCATTTATATTGATATAACTTAGAAGGCCTTAAAACATATGATTTGACATGAGAATATTAAAACACAATAGTAGAAATCATATATGCCTCTCTAACTAATGAAATCCCCTTTGTCACTTGTCACTCAATATCTATAGTCATTCATTATCCTTATAGGCCTAGTTTATACACTTGTCACTATGATGTCTTGAAATTTATAAATAAATTTAAAATAAAAGGTGTTATTCAGCTTACCTATAAATTTTTTTTGTCCTTTGGTCTATCATATAGACCTCAATGAAAGTCAAAACATACTTCTCACTTCTAATCTTTGATAGTCATCTTTTTCTCATTGCCTTGTTTAAGACTGCCTATAATGAACAATATAATAGAGGTAATTTCATGTATTAATAAGATAATATATGAGTATGGGAGGTTATAAAAATTACCTACACACCTATTATGATGACCTTCATTCACCAATTCCCCTCTGTACCTATAATTCAATTCAAATCCTCTAAAACCTAGATTTTAGCCTGATTATATAAGTGATGGTATGGTAAAAGTGTATGGAGAAGATCTTGGGAGAGTTTAAATAATTAAAAAAATGTTTTCCAAGTCAAATTACCCATCTTGGATGCATATCTAATTATTTTTTATCCATTGGGTTCAAATGAGGGTTTAGGTGGGTTTTAGGTCTCTTAGCTTATTAATGATGATTCATTAAGGTTAGATGTTCAACCCATGAACCAATTACACAAATTTAGATTAAAGGACACCATAAAAACTCCCCAATTACTTTGGGAACCATGCACACCATCTGTATAGGTATGAGTAAATAAATATGGTTCTTGAGCTCTTATAATGCATTCTCGATAGTTGCAAGAGTAAATTAAGCATTAATGACCAATTTTGAATGATTTCATAAAAAATTATGGATGTTAAAATACTTATACTATCCCATGTAATCATTAATATTTTCAAAATTTTATCATGGTCATATGAATCGATTTATGCAACTAAGTGTTCATGTCTAGTTTTAGGCCTAATAAGCCTAGACTATGTTTCTATGCATATTTGACCACTTGAGTGGTCTTAGTGACTATAGTTGATTTTTCATCTATATTCAACCTAAAATAAATTATAGACATAATCCCATGATATTTTCAAGACTCTTCATTCATCCTTTCAACATTCATATACTAACCTATAGTTGGTCTTGACTGGGGAGTGCCCTCTATGTGAGACAAAATAGAGGGAATCTCTCCCTATTTTTCTAACCAAATTAAGACCATGAATATTTATCTTAGATCATGAATACATTATATTATAATATTCAATGATTTATCACACTCATATATCCTTCAACATCTCTAATTCCCAAAACTAGCTTTTATGACTTGATTGTGCAGGGGTTTAGACTCATTATAGGTTAAGGTTAGAAACATGTTTGTTTAACGTACTTTCTTATTTTCATTTTATAATCTCAAGTTAATATGATATTATAATTTTGATACTTTATTCAATGTAGTTATCTAGATTAAACCTCTACCTTCTCAACTTGCACCTTTCATTTATTCAGGCTAGTCTATAGATTGTGTTAACTATGTCACCAGTAGGTGGTAATTTGGAATAATTTAAAGGAATCCTATAGGTGATCATTTATTCCTAAGTAATTATTTTATCTTCCCTAGCTCCATCTTGAGGTCATTCTAGCAATTTCATAGGTGAATGTAGCTTACATCTACCATGAAACCATGCCTTTGTTCTTACCATCAATACACTAGGAGTTTTCAAGTTCCAAGTTCACTTTTTGTCTAATGGCACTATAGCTCACTGAGTGTTTTCAATGGAAACCTCAATAATTTTGAATTCCACTTATCGTCCTCTTATTTTAAACAAATAACTTATTTTCATGTATAAATATGAATTACAGGCCTAGGCTATAAGAAGGACATAATCATACCTATCTATATCTCCTAGATATTCACCATAAGATAATAGTGTGTATGGAAGGATCCTTATTTCAAAAAAAACTAAGGTAAGTTGTTCCTACTTTGTAACTTTATCAAATATTATTGAATATAGGCTATGTAATAGTTATAGGATTAACAATATGAACCTTGAATGACTTAAGAACTCCATTAAATTCATTAAAATGTACACAACCTACTTTTTGGGTTTTGAATAGCCTTACAATTATCTATATAAACCTACAGGTGACTGTACACATTAATAATTTGATTGGTCTTCACTTAGTGTCTTAGAACTCCATCTTAGATAAATTTCAAGTCCTTTAATAGGAAAGTGGATAGTCCATGCTATGAGGAAAGTAAAAATAACATATTAGCATTAACCCTAAGCCACTTATAGAGATATGAACTCTGTAATTGAAAACAACTATTTACAAACTTCAATGGTGTTCATTGCTAGCACAATGACATGTTTATTCTATCTTTCCATCATCACATATGAAAAAAAAAAGTTATAAATTCCATGAAAAGGATGAACATTATCTTTTAATCTGCATACACCAATTGGTTCACATAAAGTGGTGTAAAAGATGAGAAAAAATAATGTATTGGGGTTATGCAAGTAGTTTTAAGGCATAAAAATCTTAAATATTATTCATAGAGAAAATACCACCAAACCAAAACCTATTATCATGGAAAGGAAGGCCATAAAGGCTAATAACTTCCCCCAAATACATTAAATCCAACTCCTCTCCTTCTATCTATATTAAGTGTAAATTAGTTGACCAATTTGACCTTATTTAAGAGAGTGGTGAGAGAAATGGACCGGTTTTTTCCAAGTTTGAACTTACATAAGCTTATTAAGATTGTAAAATACTTGTAGGAATCTAAAGATACCCTCATAAATCTTTCCCATGTGCTAAGTGTGTCACTCAGGCTGTACAATTGCCTAAAACTATTTGTTTTTATTTGATATTTTTGAATAGATGTTTAACCTACAATTTGTTAGTTTTAAAATAGTTTTTTTGACCATTTTTGACATGTGAGATGTTAAATGACACTTTGACACATATATCCTATTTTTAAAACTATAAAATTCACCTAAAGTGACCAAAAAGTTGACATAAAGGGATATTAAGACAAATGATACATATGACTAAGGTAAAACATATTAAATGACCTTTAAAACATGACTAGACATTATTTATGACCTTGATTACCATGTTTAAACCTAGAAGACCTCATGACAAATTTGACTATGCAAAGGGGTTTGACCAAATTTGACTTATGGTAAAATTTAGTCAGCAATAAAAAATACCTCTATGATTTTAATTCATATACCTTCATCCATAAGTTTTTTTGGCTATTTTTTCTATTATTTTAGATTTGATTTCAGATCTACATCTTTTGTTACATTTTTTGTCAAACCCTAGCTTCCAATCATCTTTTTTTTCTTACAAATTAAATCCAACCTTAGAATTAGTACACACATTTGTTCCTTGATTTCATGTATATATATATATATACATATATATATATATATATATATATATATATATATATACATATATATATATATATATATATATATATATATATATATATATATATATATTAAGTTTCCTAGCATTTGGTACTCTTATTCCATATCTAATTCTATATTTTCATGTTGCTTATAAAAATTCATTAATTATAGTTACTACTAGTGATGTCAATCCTAAAATGGTTGATGTTTGGGATAAAATATAACCTTTTATAATAGAGTAATTATGATTACCTTTTAAGTTTATGATAGTAAAATTAAAATATATAATGAGATGAATAATTTTGAAGTGTTTGATCCACATAGAGTTTCAATATTTACTAGCTTTAGAGATGTGATTGAGAAAAACCCTATAAGTGTAAAATATTTGTTGTAAAAATTGAATGCAGAACATCAAAATCTTAGGGACAAGCATTATTTTACTAAGAAATCTCTATTGGATGGTTATGATACTTATACTTAGGTGGTGAGGCTAGTTCTCCTTATGATTCTAATATTCTTAAGTCTTCATCTAGTGTTGCCTCAAGTTCATGATTCTATTCCTATACAACCTAAGGATTCTATGGTTATGTTTACCATATTTCTAATTTTTACACAAAATAGGTATATAGAAGAAAAAATTAAATAAATGTATTCTTGTATAATTGAAATACAAAACTATGATCTATCCAAGAGGCTAAGTAACATAAATAATCCCAAGTATAAAAATGTAAGTTAAAGAAAAACAATGAATTTAAAAATAGGTTGAGAAATTATCACACCTTGAATGTTATAAAAAAGTGAGTCTATATTATGACTATGTTATTAATATTTGACTTGTTCTTGAATTCTTAGACCTACACATTTCATTGTAACAAACATGTACTTATGGGAAGGGTTAAGGATCATGACAAATAATAAAAATGATATTGAACCTCATAACTAAAAGAGATAAACCCATATGGGTATACATTTGACTAGGATAGGCATGTACAATCACAAGTTTTCCCGAGAGATAAGTAAATTTATATTTTCAAGGCAAGGTTAACTAGTGTATAATATGTAGTCTAGATGCATGAAAAAATACCTTTTGCATAAGTGTTGATATTTTTTTAAATCTCTATAGAATAAATATAGAATTATGTGGGTTTGGGGCCATCCTAGAAATGGGTTTAAATATATGATTTTTTTAGATAAGTTTAATAATGAATAAAGCATGGGAATAAGGGTTTTGTATAAATTTATGTATCTACATAATTCCCCAACATTAACATGGGTATGTGAGTGAAAAGCATGTGTGTGTGTGTAAGAAAAAATGCCAAAAAATTGAAATATACACCTTCACTTACCTAAGGAATAATGAAGACTTTTGATATTTCTCATTCTATGTTTCCATCCATACTTAATTAGGTTATTTAGCTAAAACAAGTGCCAAATTTTGTAGGTAGTTAAATTTATCATGATATTCATGCATTTTTTCAATTGTTTTTGAATATTTTTCAATTTTAAATTTAAAATAAGATCTAAAAGTGATATAAATCATAAGAAAGAATACACCTACTTGGTACTACTCTCAAATACCACCATTATTGTTCCATCTCTATAATTTTAACGGGTATTGAAAATATATCCTAATACTTTCTCATAGAAGTCACCAATACCTAAAAAAAAATCCTAGACTTTCTAAAAGTTCTTAAAATATAGATAAGTAACTTTTATAAGATTAATTAGTACCCAATCCACTTATTGATCAAGGAATTTGAGAATTTAGCTCTTCTTTAATCATTTAATTCCATCTTAAATTTGAAAATGTATTTTTCTATGACCCCATTTTAATGTGAGGGATGAAGACCAAATTTATACAATCACTCATCTCAAAATAAACATGTTAAAATCATCATATATGTAGATACTAAAATATTGTATTAAGTATTTGAAAATGACAGTCTTGACATACACTTACCATACATGACTTGCATGCACAAATATGGTCCTAACCCATCATTTTCTTACAACTACATGCTAATTTATAACCTTGATCCTTATATTCTTGTGTTATACACTTATAATAAACTCATTGTCTAATTAAAACCTACTTAATATGTTGTTGTATATACAAAAATCTATTATTTCACACTTGATAATGAAAATATTGAACACATTTACCACACAATGACTTGAGCACTCAGCTAAGTCCCTAATTTCCACCCTCTCACACTTACATGTTATTTTAAGATTAAAACCATTTTTTAAGTTTTTAAACACATAAACTTATAAATATCCTATATAGATATCTCTAGACTCATAATTCAATATGATTGTACAAAGGTTAGTTCCACTAGATTAGTTAGTACCACTAGTTGATATTAACCAATATAGTAAAAATTACCCACGCCTAGTAGTGGCTATTTTATAAAATAAAACCCATCCTTAGGGTTATCACACAATACTTGTGTGTCAGTGGCATAATGAATTATTCAATTGGATCCATATATAAATAAACTAAAGTCTCATTTAAAATGGGATAGGCACTTATTTGGTATACATCAATACACTATTGCAAATTGAGTTAATATGCCCTGTTATTACCAGATAATAAACCTATCACTATGATAAGTCATAAACCAAGTTTTAATCACTCAAAATCAAAGTCAAATCAAACATTTTAAATATAAATATAAATCATTATCCATATAAACATATCAAAGGAGTAAAATTACACAATCACATTTGGTAGGAGTATTATGTGTGGTTTGATTTCACTCCTTAGAGTATTGGATATTTAGGAAATGACCAATAATTAGATGGGGTGATTGGGGTCATCTCAGTAAATTACATTTCCTCCTTTTATTTAGGTTTCTATACCTCACAAGGACATCTAGGATTTTAAGGAAAAAGAGGATGATTTTAGATCTACATGTGTCATCAGGGTTTAAGATAACAAAAAAATAGAAATAAAATATAGTCTTAAGTGAAAATACATTCACTATTTCCCATTTTTACATAGGTCAATACTGACCAATAGGTTAGTATCGATCGATGATACTAACTCTATATTGTGGAACCAACCAAACACAGATAGTAAATTACTTCTAGAACTAAATAAAATTTATGAATGTTTATCCATAATTTTCAATTTTAAAACACAATGATAATATACAATTAATCAAATAATATAAGTATCATGATATCTTTATTACTTTCCATATTTATCATATGCCCTTATCAAATAATAAGAATGGATATTAGTATTTTACATTCATATATTTTATTGAATGCCATATCTATTGATCTAAATTACATTTCAAACTTATATCCTAATTAGATTAATCTCACCCATGAATATAAATTAGGGTAAAACATATTTGTGAAGCCATACACATTGAATAAATAAAAAACCTTGGTTTCTATTAGGGTTTCATCCTTCCAAGGTTTTATATTTTGTCCTAGGGTTTGAAAATATCATTTCTAATTTCCATAAACAAAAAAAATAGATTTTTTGTAGGGATTCATGATTCAAATTTTTATTTCCATATAAAAATAATATTTTCACCTTTGTCCCTATTCTTCTACATAATTTCATGATCCCATACTTGCCATACAATAAGGCTAATTCCCTTGTTTCTCTAATACACAATGCTAGATTAAGTGGGACCCATAGAGAACAACATTATATTCGTATTATATCACCTAAAATAACACAGTGAATGTTTCTTCTTCTTTTTATGATGCATTTATTCATGAATATGTAAAAATAGATTATTACGTTGATATTAATCTATTTTATCATGATAGTAAAGATAATAAAAATTAACATAATGATAAAAAATATTATGAGGGCATAAATAGAATTTATCCTCACCATATTAATGGGGTATATTCTATCCAAGTTAAAATCTTATCCAAATTTTGTGAATAACTTCATTAATGTCTTGAAGAGATGGGTCTAGTTGTCTAATTGATCTTGGAATCTAAGGTCACACACCAAGCTAGGATTTTTATATCAAAACTATCTCATAAAGATACCTTTACCATCATTAGCCAATTATTTCAATATAGTACTTATACATTAGGTGTTCAAATCACTACTACAAATTTTATTCCCATGCCCACACCTTCAGTGACCTATATGACATCTAAACAAAATATTGGGGAAACACAAGGACTTTAACATATTTTGATGCCTATCACTAACAATAAACCTTCACTCCTCGTATGATGGCTACACACATTATATTTCTAACTTCTCATATTAAGAAGTTACAATTAGAACAAGGTGCATCAATAACTAATAATACAAAGGATTTACATGCCTTTTCACATAACCCATTAGCCATATAACAACATACCCTTTACTAAAAGGCTTAGTATCTCTCAAACTCTAGTTATATGAATGTAAAAGAAATACTAAGCAAAAAATATTGAATCATTCCACGTAATTTTCTTGGACAAAGCATAAAAAATATATCTATCATGGAATGAATATTTAAGACAATACCACTATATTCCCCCATCTTATTATGATGTATGAATCCTAAAAATCACTCATTTAATAATAAAGAGTTATGCACACTATGTGTTATATATAAAAATGTATTAGGGCAATGTATGTATACAAACATGATAAGACATGCCATCATATAGATATTTAATCCTTAGAGCACGTATGAAACATGTAATCTAAAGAAATGGGCATAAAATTTTCATATAAATTAGATACATCAATTATTCACACAATAATACACAAAATAGTAGATACATGATAGAAATCATGGCATCACACACAATATAAATATGAATGATAGAACCATGGAACCAAGTTCAACAAAAATAATATATGTAACCATACATATGCATAAAATATAATAATCATGCAGTAGAAAAACATTATAGACATGACTTGAATCTAACCTATAATGGATATGACATGGACATGACATGGATTAGAGGATCATATGACACAATTTGACACATGACCTGACAATAAATAGTTAGTACACTTTTGTAACATGAAATATAACACACATCAATGATCACATAATGCCATGATCATAAATTTCAAGAACACACTGAGAAAATAATGTAAGTCTACATAATCAATCAATGTCATCATCTATTATAACATAACCAAATATCCATATTAAATAAAACTATATAAAGTAAAAGTAGGAACAAGTAATGTGTAATATTCTACTATGATAGATAGACCATTATATAAAGATAAAACAAGATAAGTGTGAAATGGTTCCCCATTATGGGCATGCATCCATTATATAAATATTTCCCCTAGGTGAAAATAGTATCACACATATTGTATAAAAATTATGTTTTCAAAATTTATCAATTACTCATGATTTCTCTCTTGTAGGAACCTGTTGAGTCTCAATTTATTTGAGTGCATGTATTAAAGTGTGCATCGAGAAAGGGGTGGGAAAACCGTTGGTGCTTTTCAATATTTTTGTCCCTATACTACCACTTGCTATCTATATAACCATCTCCTAAAAATTTTCCCCTAAGATTCACCTCTTATTTTGTACCGTCCTCTAATTATTTTATGCCATCATTATCCCTTCCCTAGCCTAAAATCCTTTTTTATAGTTTACATTACACTATAGGAACCATTGACCTTGTATTATAATTAATAAAACTTATTCATGGTCTAGGTCAACCCCTATCCAACCTAGACTAATACCTCATTTTTTATCAATAATGATGCAATGTTGATTGGGTTAACCTTGTTGGTTAAACTTTGAAAAAGTACTAGGGTTATATCCATATATATAAACACAATATTTCACATCTACTTATCCACCATTCTACTTGAGGAGCATAGCTTAGGGTTTTATACTTTCTTTGGAGATACAGATTTTGTCTTGTGGAGAAGTATTTTGGATTCATTAATAGGTTATGTAGCCTAGATATAATTTATTCTTATCATCCTTAAATACAAATAAACATCTTGATAAGCACCTTGGCCAAGGGAGAGACAGAGGATCAATGGGTTCATCTTTGAATGTATGTATTCTTATCTTTGTTCCTCCTTTGTAAGAGTAGATATATATGCATTTGTAATTCTCCCCCATGAATTAAGATTCCATAAACATTGATGTGAGTATATGTATTCTATGCATGTTTCATTTTAATTTTTATTAACCCCACTTTGTATCAAAATCCTTGGTGAGATCTAGATTATAATTTTTAGTTTACTTGTTATTAGTTTAGTGAATATGAAAATATAGTACCTAGTTAGGGTTATTACATAGTTTTGCTTGATTAAAGGATTTAGAACCCTCCCTATTGAATTTAATGTGGTAAGAGATCACTTGGATACATCTAGTGGATCCATATTGGTTATTATATCAAATATATAATGTGTCAAAAATTGGAAGTGTAAGTAGGATTTATATTCTTTGAGCTAGGATTGATTTATAGATCAGATGCATTTCCCTTTACATACATTCTAGTGAACCTGATGTGAATCTAACCCTTGAAATTTTTATTTTATGACATAATATTGATCATATTATTATATTTTTCCATATTTTTAGTAATGTATTGAACCATTTGTTATACTTCTAACTTTATGTGCACATTTTTAACATATTGTCACTTCAAAATGACTCTATTCTATCTATGTAGGTCTTCAATTACAAATTACTAGATCAAAGAGTTCAACGTAATATTCTTCTTTAGTTATCAATTATCATAAACTTTTGAATAGGTTGACTTTATTTTCTAATTCTCTATGAACATATAAGTCAACAAACACTATTGAATAGGTCAACTCTGTTCCTTATTCTTCTTCAACATATAGGGTTTTACAAAACTTGGATGAACAAGTTAACCCTATTTGTAGAATTTAAAAGTAACAACAAAAGAATTAAAACATAAAATTTTCAATATACATAATATTCAATCCCAAAAAGTTTTATTTATTTACCTTCTCTATCATTTTATTATTTCCTTCTATTCTATTTTTCATAAGTTAATAGTCTTCAAAACTATAACTCTACAGCTAACTAGGTCGACCTGGTCAAATTAGTTCTATAGTCTATCCTTTGTCTAAGAAACATAGTCAAATTGTTAAACTCATTTATTAAATACATTGATTCTAAATAATAATAACAACCCAATCAACTTTTTTCTATACTATTTTCATATAGTCTCACCTGAATCAACTCTGTACTACTCTTAATCTAGGAATTAACATATATTTTATAATAATTACTTAAAATTTCCTTTTTATCTATTTGCATGATTAGATTAAATCAAATATGATAAATGGGTGGTTTTTAAAATCATCATTTTAGTTTCACTATTATACTCTTTTGTACACACTACCAAATCACTTAACATTCAAAACGCATTTAAACATTTATCTTGCCAAGGCTTACCTACTTGGATTTCATCACAAAGGGGGAAGTCAACTTAGTTTATTTTCCATGTATAAATATGTGGTTAATGGTATATATTGGAAAATCACCCAAAACCCTTATCACTGTGAGATTGTGAAGTGAGGGGGTAAGCCCCAATACCAATTTAGTACCATTTCCAATATATATCCCTTTCAACTAAAACATCCTAAAACCAACTTTAGACTACTTTTTAGTTCTCTATTTTAGCCAACTCTTCTATCACATTAAAATCCAATCAATTTATAATAATCTAATAACACTTAAGGTGAATATTTAGTTATCATTTACTTTTCAATTGATTGATTGCTCTTTCATCATTATATGTTGTATTTCAAAACTTACATTGGCTAGTGTTGGTGCAAGGTTTGTTTTGTGTGCCCCAATTGGATAAATCACATTGATCCAACTATTTGTGTGTTTTATTTCATTATTTTTTATAATTATCTTGAAAGTAATTCCTCTATTTTAGAACATTTTCATCTTAGTCGATACAGTTTCTTATAGATTATGTTTTTCCTTCCTTTTACTAGTACATAGTCAAGCTGTGTGAATGTGTCTTCTTATTCACCCATTCAATTCTCTATTCAGTAATACATAGTTAAACTAAATGACTGTGTATCCTTATCAACCTAATTCACCTTCCTATTTTCAATACATAGTTGACCTGAACAATTGTGTATTATTATTTGCCTTATATGTTACAACACATAGTTTATTGATTCGACTATGTGTCCTATTTGTTGACTTTATATTTTCATCATGTTTGTCCTTATTAACCTTTTTCTCTCATCATGAACTTCCTAGTAGAGGACAACATAGATTTGAACTCAATAGATATGACAATTTTTACCAATCCTAATAGGTTTTCCTATAAATAAATTATGGATCTTAATTTATATGAAAGTAATATGCATGTAGCGACTCACACCATAAATTATGGGACTCTTCCTAATGAATATTTAGTTTACAACCTTGTATTTTACTTGGAAGATCAGATTGAATTAGAGTATACTTTGGAAATGATTTTATTTATTAATTGAATTCCTCAACATTGAGGAAAAGAATCTTCCACTATTTACAACCTTATGATAAGTGGTGAAGAAGAAGAACCCAATTTACCCTCCCCCACATTCTGACATAGATTTGGGGGAAATAAATTACTTCCCTCTCAACCTCTTCCTTCTCTTTTGACCCCTTCTCATACTATGACCAATTCTTCCTTAATTTCTTCTACCTCCATGCCAGATATATCTACTAACATGGTAGGTTCAACATCTAGTGGGCCTTTCCCATAAACAACTCTTCTTAATTAATCTTATAGTGAATTATTTTATACCCATGGTAATCATTCCACTAGTGATTCCTCTTCTTCCAATTCCTCTACTAGTGTATATTTTGTAACACACACTAACCATGCCACTAGTGACTCCTTTTCTAATAATGCCTCTCAAGCCACTAATAATGTGTATGCCACTACTTATAATGGTACCCAAGCCACTAATAACAACGTTAATAATTTGAATGTTATGCACAATACCACTCAAAACCATAAACTCTTGTTATAAACTCTTAACCAAATGAAAACTTTCTAAGATAGTAATACCAAGCAAATGATGCAAATGTAGAATCATCTTATTCATTTCCAAAACTAACCTCAATAAGTTTTATGGGGAATTCACAACCAAAATGCATCCCACCCCCCTTATGGATTCCCATGGAAAATTAATTAATTAACCACCTCTTATTAAAAAAATTATTAAACATATTCGAAATGAAAATATTATGCCTCAAATTGCCAATATCTATATAGGAAGTATCACCCCTACCATTAGCTAGAACAAGTCAACTGATCCTACCTTACACTTAAAAACATTCAAGTCAAGCTAAAAACTTTTTCCACTACTAAGATCTTAGAAAAAAAACCTATCTAGAGATTCTTTAGATCAATATAACTGATTCAAGTATCATTCCATCATTGGTTTGGAAGATCTTGTTAACAGTCTCGTATAATAATTTTAAACTAGTGACCTCCCTAAGATTTCTTTGGCTAATTTTATTAAGTGCAATAAACTTAAGACGGAAACCACACAAACACTCATCAAATGATGGAAGGCCTTGTCTAATAGGTGTGAACATAACATAGAGAATGATAACCTCTTTCATATATTCACTAATGCTCTCTATCATAAGTTGTAATGTTAGGTCTAGACTCTCTCTCTCTCCATGAAATTTTGAAGAAGCCCTTGACCAATAAAAGATCCAATATTTTATCATGCATCAGTTTGAGCCATCTAAACCTCTTCTGGGTACTCTCATGATCATCAAAAATGAAAATCCTCATTCTACTAATTATGGTGTCACTAATTCCTATGATACCAATCATAATATTTAAGCTATTGCTCCTGACCTTGATCTGGAATAAGTTCCCCCTTTAAATGACATCCCTAATCCTCACTTTTCTCTAATAAATAACATCGATATTCATAAGCCATTATCCTTAATGGAACTCCGAAAGTATATACCAAGGCCTCTTTTACAAGGTCTTGATCCTACTCACCCTATGAAATCATGGTACAATCCAAATAAATTATGTTGGTTTCATGATAGTTGGGTTTACTCTCATGAGACTTGTAGGTAATTGTGTAACTTATCTATGGATTTATTCTTTGGTCTAAATTTTGTCCATGATTCCCTCTTTAATAAATGTTAACAATCCTAGGATATTACCTTCAAATCTCATGAAACAAAAATTACAAATCAAGATTTGAACTAGGATAATGCTCATTTGGACATTTACAAAGACCTTCTTTAAAAACATCAAGGTAATAATGATAAGCCTACTCCTTCCACAAATAACATTGACAGTCTTATAAACCCAAATCCTAAATAGAATGTGGTCAACATGACTAATATGAAAAGGTTAATTACCTTCATTGATTCTCATCCTACCCACACACACCAATCATATCACACCTATGTTATCCAAAATTATTCTCCAACTCACCTAATAGAGTTGGTGCAAGAGGACCTTATCTCTTTTGATTAATAAATTCTAACACCTCCACTGAATAAAACCTCTCATACCATTTTTATAATTTATACAACCTCTTTACCCATCACTAATAATATTCAACCTTCTAATACCACTTCTTAAAATCTATCACAAAATAAACCTAAATCACCTACCTCATACTCTAATTATAATCAATAAATTTATCACCCAATTAAACCTCCAACATCCTATTAACACAAATTTACATGCAATTTTAATCCTCATTCAAAGGAAATAATCCAACATTATGCCTAATTATCCAATAACCCAATCATGGGTTATGATGAATGGGATCTTATCATAGACCTTACTAATCTCCCATCTCAAATCCCCTTTCTTGAACTCATGTATACTTTTATACATCATCATAACTAGCTTATATAACTAGTATTCAAAATGAACATCCCCCATCCTCCCCTAGAAGGACATGAATCTACCTTATCTAGGTCAGAATATAACATCTTAAACTAATTTAAAGAGATGACTATATATGTTGATGAAATAATAGACACTTATCTCTCTCTTAATTCCCTATTGCTTATATGATTTTAGATGAAATTATTATTCATGTGGATGATCATCCCCTCTTTATAAGCTTCTAAATTAGTTAAATACAAGTTAAGTGTGCCTTGAATGATGAGGGTTTAGGTACTTGTGTTGCCTCCCTCAACTTCATTAAATCCCTTAGATACTCTGAATGTAATCTTAAGTCCACACATAACATGTGTCAAGGATATGACCAAAGGTAAATGCCTCCCTTAGGTTATGTATGGATCCTTATTACCAACCCACCTATCATTACTCAAGTGAAGGTTATGATCTTCAATTTTATTCTCTCTTATAATATCCTACTTGGTAGGCCATAAACTCATTGCATGAGGGTTGTCACCTCTTCTACCTACCAATGTGTTAAGTTCCCTCAAAATGGTGAAATCTATAGGATTCAATGTCACACTAACCCTTATAATCTTGTACAATTCCAATACCAAGGTGTTTTCAAAATTCTAACCCTTGAACCCTTGCCCAGTGTTACATTCCAAGAATCTTAATGTTTTAATTTCCTTATCAACTCTAACAAGGTTACCATGGTTAACCCAAACTCATGAAGATTATACCATGTAACCTCTTAGATTTTTATGATGATGATATTGATGAGATAAACCTCAAGATAAATAATTATGATCTCTCTAGTCATCTCATTTCCCAATTTCCACATTCTCTGAAGGCATGTTCCTGTCAACCACCTAGTGATGATATTACCATTATCTTAACTAAGACTCATCACTTTATTCATCATGCCACCTCTAATGAGAGGTCATACCTACTTGCACAATTTATATTCATACACCTGACTATGATTATGGTTATACCTTAGATGACCCATTTATAGGAGGTCTTATTTAGGCTCGAAATGCTAAGATCTTTCATCATCATTATTCTTTATTTCAATCTTTCCATTTATCCTATCACATTTCATCTTGTATAGTTATTAAATTTAGAAATATTCCTATTATTCATAGGGTATAGATGGTGTATTTACATGACACATCTATAGTTTTTAAAGAACCTCTTAGGAGCATGCTTATGGATTATTCTATGACTAGTCCCTACTAATTCGTTAGATACTAGGATCCCTATAGCTAGCTTGCCATTAAGATGCTTACTACTATCCTTAAACCCTTTATGAATCTTACTCCTCCCTTTGCTAAGCCTAATTTAGATCATATTCCCACTTTATTTGAGTCTCTTCTTGTTCTTTATTCTACTTATCCTTTATTTTAGCCTCATCCAATTTCTCCATAAGCCATACCTCCCCTTGGTGATGGACTACTTCCTTTACTTTAGCTTGTTCCTTTACCCGCCCAATGGGCCGATCAATCATACTATGACATTTATAGAGTTGTTGGTCATTAGACTAGAGATTTTAAATTTTCCAAACCTTCCCCACCTTTATCTTCTACTCCCTTTATTCATATACCCCCAAAGTCTACTAATAAGTGTATAGACTACTTCTATGACATAGATAGTCATTACTCCACTCATTGTCAAAAGCTTTGAAAATATACATACACTTTGCATCCTATTCTTCCTAAGTATATAGAAAAGGATATACCTCCCCCAAGTTATTACCTTAGTATATTCCTAAATATGGAGAGGTATATTTTTATGGAACCAATATGGTACCCATCATATTGATCATTGTTGCATCCTCTAAAAACAACTCCCAAATCACTTTATGACATTCTTACACCTACTATCCCTCCTTCCATAAGTTTTCCACATAATAAGGCTCCTCCTTCTTCCCCTATGGTTCCTCCACCTTTGGTTCCTTCACCTGTGATCCCTATATTTGTGGATCCTCCTTCACCTATGTTCCCTTCTCCACAAATGACTCTATTTCCCATAAATTTCACTTCTATTACTTATCCTAAGTATCCTATGCACTATGACAGTCATGAGCATGATCCTTCAAGAATTCCTATATTTTATATTAAGGATATTTGATTATAGGTATTCTCCAAAGTTTCTCTAAATATTAATGATACCCACACTATAGTTAGAGTCCAACTTCATATAAATATATCCAATGTTATGGACAATATTTGTGGATAAATTTACCAGTATTTATGAACACATCATGGTGTTCCTTCACTTTCTTCTTCATTTATGATTTTATGTGTACTCCAAGTTTATATTTCTCTACTTTATATCATTTGACACTATGTCAAATTTTCATTTCCTTATCTATATTGTATGGTTATTTATATTTTTCATTATATGTTATCTATGGTGTCATTTTATTTCCTTATGATATCTTATAGATTCTTTTGATGACTACATGATTTTTATCTATGTGTTCTTTTATTTTCATAAATGTCTTGTTATTTTCTCATGATTGTTTTCTACCTTATCTCTATAACATGAATAATCATTATTATGACTTGGTTATACAAACCTTGCTCCCCTTAGTCTTCCTTATTTACCATGTGATCATTTAGCAAATAAGTCATCTCATATAATCTCATTTTACCAATCTATCTTGGATATCCCTTTATTCCCCTTATTTTATTTTACAAAATAATCATACACATGGTTTAAACTTGAGATAACATGCTAGTTCATAGGTAAGCCTAAATGTTTTAGTCAGTCATGTCTTCTTATACTTAGCTTCCTTTAGCCAAAGCCTAAGACTCATTTATGTGTATCAATTATTTTCCCATGATTGATAATTATAAATATGTATGGAGGAAGAATCTTAAAATCAATAAAAATTTAAAATCCAAATCATTTTAAAAAAAGGCAATGATATAAAAGGAAACATTCAAAATCTCAAAAGTCAAATCACACTAAAATATGTGATTTAAATCACAATTCATTTTGATAATCAAAGCTCAAATTTCATAATTGGCCTATTGATAGATTCAAGGTCCATTGGGGTATAGTAGGCAAGTAAATTGGAAAACGAGAATAAAAAAATCTTTTAGTGCTACCTACTTTCTCACACAAATACCCAATATTCATAGTAGACTAGTAGCTCTGTAAGAGGTCCTAAGGAATGGGGAACATGTTGTAGGAAGGTAGTTCCATTTTAATTTTATTGTTCAAACACCCAACATGATTTGATCTTAATATCTCACTTATTTTCATATACAACTTTATGCTTACTGTGAATGGGTATCCTTTGTATATTGATGGTCACTAGTCATTTAGTGTCTTTTCTATGTTCCTAATGTGCCTCATGTTTCCTAAGGTATTCTCATAGATGTATAAGTTATGATTTTTACATTATCTATTTAATTTCCAATAATCTTAATATTTCCCTTGATAAATATTATTTTGTTCACTGATCACTCCCCTCTAGGGATTCTATTTGTGAGTTGAAATGTAAGACCTTGGATAAGACCAGGAATTTCTCACAAATTACCATTCCAAACATTACTTTTATCATTTATTTTTCCCTATTGTTTCCACTTCATTAGCATCCCATTTGTGAGTTATAGTGTAAGACCATGGTTAGGACCAGAACTTACTCACAAAATTTTCTAATATCTATGTCAAAATGAAATTACATGTGTCAAATTTGAGTTGAGTTGTGATTGATAATGAGTTACATGTCTTTGACATGCTTACGATTTTGATATAGTATGTTTTATGCTTACTTCATTGATATTTTATTTTTATCTTCTTATTTTCTGATTTCATATAAGAATACAACCATTTTAATTCAATTTTTCATACTTCCCAGCTTGAATTAGTGTGATCAATTTAAGTTCATTTTTCCAATTTTATTTCTCTTTCATACTTCCCAACATGATTTAGTATGATTGATTGACATAGTTTTTTAATTTTTATACCATTTATTTTTCTTATGCCTTCCATTTTATTACATTATTTTCATACTTCCCAATGTGATATATTGTGATTTTACTTGTTTTAATTTGATGTAAATCTTCTTATGGTTTAAAAACATTTTTTTATCCATTTTATGTTATGCCCTTAATTGTTGGCATGTCTAGGGATATGTCTAGGTGACTTGTGGCTTGAATAACCCTTTTCAATATAATTTTACATTTATCTATGTATTAATATGCTTATTAGTTTGGCCTATGGGTTTTCCATGGCCTTGGAAAACTATATATAAGAGGTAGGATTAGTTTCTCATTATCATATCAAAGTATTTATTTCCTATTGCAAGCATTTAGGAGGTTGCCCAATCAAAGTGGCATATCTATTATTCATATTTTATGATATATTTATATATAATTATGATATATTTATGTATTTATATGTATTTGGTGAATTAATATCATTCCAAGTGGTATTAGAGCATCGATTTGGGCCATAATCAGGTCAAAAACCCTAAATCTTTAAATTTGGCTATATCTCACAAAAAGTTGTGAATTTCTATGCAATATTTTTACTAGAGTTTTTAAATCATTTAATTAAGCTTCTATTAAAATTTTAGCTTAGCTAGATTTATTTTTCAAATTTTATCATCATTTTAGGGGTTTTCATAAATTTGCTCCATAACTCACAATTTGTAGAATTTTTTAAATTTGTTTACATTTTTGGAAATCTTGGAAAAACTAGTTTGGTTATACTTTTTGATATTTTGATTTGAGGTTGAGATATCTAAAAAAATAATGGTCAAATTTGGATCAATAGGGAAAAATAAGGTTCACCATCAAACCTTCATATGGCTAGTCCTAACACTCACAAATGGGGGAAATGACAAGGCACCCCTAAAATCCTTTTAGGAAATGACATAGAGTCTAAAAAATTTGATATGATTTCTTAAATTTAGTAAAATATACATTTCTTAATCAATAAAAATGTGCAATTCCAAACTCAAATGTTAGAAATGCAAGAGGAGCTTAATGGCATGAATAATTAGTTAAAATAGATCACAGGATAATTAGATACCATTTATCTCATTTACCACTCAATGAACCTCCACTTTTTCCTTCTGGTCCTCTTCTCAATACTAACACCACCAAGTTGGGGGTGAAACCAATGTTATCAAAACTAGACTTGTGCAAGTTTGATGGTAAGGATCCACTCACTTGGATCACTCAAATTGAAAATCTATTTGATCTGCACCAAACTCCTAGCTCTCAAATGGTGGTCATGGAATCTTTGTATCTAGAACCTAAGCCATTAATTTGGTATCATTAGTTATGTGCTCAAAATAATAATATTGGTTCACTTGTTACACAATCAATATTATCTAATGAACTAATGTCTCACTATTAGAATAATGTTTTTGAAAACTACTTTAACCAGTTAGCCAAACAATGACAAACAAGAATAGAAAAGGATTATAATCATCAATTTAAAAATCTATCCTTACATGTGGAGGACATCACTGAGGTAAATTTTACTGACCTTTTTATGGGTAAACTAAAATATGTTATTCAATTAGAGGTTTGTATGTTTAACCCCACAACTATATCTAAAATTATACCAAGGGCACACTTAGAAAAAGAAAAAGAAAAAGAGATGATCAAATGTCATCCTTTCACTACTAGCTTGGAATTTACCTTCCTAATTCCATCACTGCCTCAACTTATCAAATTGACATCACAACAAATTGAGGATAAGCATGCCAAAGGGTTGTGTTATGGTTATAACAACAAATGGAGTAACATTCATCAATGTGAAGAAAAGAAGTTATTTTAAATTGAAGGGACTGATAAGGATGAAGAAGATAAGAAGGCATTTGGTGAGGGTTTTGAAGGACCCAAGGATGAAGTTATAGATTTTCAACAAAGTATCTCTTTCCATGCCCTTGTAATTATTTATAATCCTTAAACTCTTAAGGTGGTAGGTTTTATTAAGAAATATAAGGTTGCAATGTTGATTGACTTGATTAGTACAAACAATTTCATCAATTTTAATTTAGCTACTCATTTGAATTATTTCATCTACCTTGCCCTAAAATTTCAATTCATGATTTCATATGGTGGTATAGTTAATTATTATAGAAAATGCCATAGTCATAAGTTAGAAATGGGTGACTATTTACTAGATTCTCTTATGTTTGTTATTCCTAAGGGTGGGACTAAAATTATTTTGGGAGTTCAATGGCTCACCACATTGGGTATTATTGAGATTGATTTCCAAGGACTATGCATGATAATTTATTTTAAAGTAAATATAGTGGAACTACAAGGATTAAGATTTAAATATCCATAAATGGTTAGTTCACATCAGATGACCAAGATGTTGAAAAAGGTGCTAAAGGATTTTTGGTGTGCTTGTTTTACATTGATGTTTAACAAACTAAGGATTCTACCCATCATAATTTAAAATAAATATTGGATGAATATTACATTATTTTTTTCCCCCATGCCAAAAGGTTTTCTCTTAGTCATACCCATGATCATGCCATTGGACTCATTTTTGGAATTACACCACCCAACATCATACCATATAGATATCTTTATGACCAAAAGAGTGAAATTTAAAAAACGGTAAAAGAGTTTTTGGAGGCAATAACTTCCATAGCCAAAGTGAATATTCTTCTCCAATAGTCATGGTGTGAAATAAGGATGAAACTTGGAGGATAGACCAAATTATAGAGAGCTCAGTAAGTTCACTATCAAAGATAAGTTTTCTATTATTGTAATTGATGATTTGTTAGATAAATTATATGGTGTTATTTATTTTACCAAATTATATTTTCACTCTAGAAATCATCAAATCCAGATCCATGCAAATGACATTCCTAAAATAGCCTTTTGTACTCATGAAGGCCATTATGAATTTTTGGTCATGCCTTGTGATCTCACCAATGCACCATTCACCTTTCAAAGCTTGATGAATATGGTTTTTAGGCCATTTTTGAGAAAAGTTTTACTTGTGTTTTTTGATGACATCCTTATTTATAGCAAAAAATAGGAAGACCACTTATATCATGTGAAATAAGTACTCTCAATTCTTGAACAACATCAGTTGTATGATAAACCATCCAAATGTGATTTTTGAGTTTGGAAAATGGAATATTTGGGTCATATTATATCACATGATGGAGTAAAAGTTGATCCCAAAAAAATCCAAGCCATCATGGAGTGGTAATTCCCAAGACTATTAAGCAACTAAAGTGATTTATGGGGTTAACTGGTTACTATCATAGGTTTGTCAAAATATATGGTAGTATTACAACACCACTCACTTCCTTATTAAACAAAGACTCCTTCCATTGGACTGACATAACTATTGAGGTATTTGAATAAATTAAAATAGCTTTGTGCACCACCCCAGTATTGGCTACACAATATTTTTCGAAAACTTTTGTGGTTGAATGCGATGCATCTAGATATGGTATGGGTATAGTACTCATGCAAGAGGGTAGGCCCATTACCTTTTAAAGTCATCAATTTAAGTGTAAAAATTAGTTCAAACCCATCTATGAGAAAGAGATAATGGCTATTCTACATGCAGTCAAATAATGTAGACCTTATCTATTGGGTCATCACTTTCAAGTAAAGACTAATCATGATAGCCTTAAATATTTTTTGGAATAGTTATTATCCTATAAAGAATAACAAAAATGTTAGGTTTTGATTTTTAAATAGTTTACAAGAAAGGAAAATAAAATGTGGTAGATGATGCACTATCCAAGCGAGATGAACTAGTTGAGGCATTTTTATGTGCCATGACCATTTCGTAGGTAGACTGACTTAAGAAAGCAAGGTCAGAATAGGAGAATGATAGTACTAGCCATGCATTGATTCAAAATATGTAGTAGCATTTAGATGGGATTGAAAATTTTACATGGAATGTGATTGCATTATGGTACAAAGATAGATTATATCTATGTTAGAATTCTCTTCTCAAATAAAATATCCTTCAATAACTTCATGTGTCTCCACTTGGTAGTCACTCACATTTTTTGAAAACCTATCATAGAGTAAAAAAGGATTTTTTTTGAAAAGGACTCTAGGGGGATGTATACAAATATGTGGCCTGATTTATGGTCTATCAACAAAATAAATGTGAAACCATTAAAACCCTAGGTCTTTTACATCACTTATCTATCCCTAGTCAATGATGGGAAGAGGTATCTATGGATTTCATTATTGGGTTACCATGGTTTGAAGGTATAAATGTTATCATGGTTTTTTTGGATAGACTCATAAATTATGATCATTTTTTTTCTTTATATCGACCATTGGTGACTAGTATAGTAGCTTATACCTTCCTCAATATAGTTCAAAAATTACATAGTACTCCTAAGATTATTATCAGTGGTCAAGATCCCATATTCACTAGTAATTTTTGGAT
This sequence comes from Torreya grandis, assembly GCA_037957365.1. NCBI lineage: Eukaryota > Viridiplantae > Streptophyta > Pinopsida > Cupressales > Taxaceae > Torreya > Torreya grandis. The sequence continues at coordinate 342,087 of JARHVA010006869.1, forward strand.
ATAATTATTTGAATTTTTGAGAACCCAATTGGATCATAGTTAATCTTATCATCCTCAATATAATGGATAAACTAAGGTAGTCAACAAGTTTATGGAAGGTTACTTTCATTATTTTATGTTAGATGCATATGATAAATTAGTTCAGTGGTTGCCCTTGGATGAATGGTGGTATAATACCTCAGTGCATAGTTCATCTAAAATATATCCTTTTATGTAATTGTATGTATACCATCCTACATACCTCACTTCACACTTAAAGTAACACCCAAAGGTGCATGTAGTGGAGGAACACCTTTAATATTAATAGGAATTCCTTGCTGGTTTGCATGAAAATCTAACATTAGCCTAGAATCACATGAATCAATAGTCAAATAAACATAGGAGTGAGAGGAATATTTAAATTAGTGATTGCATCTTTATTTTATTGTATCCATATAAGAAAATTTCCTTAAATCAACATAAAAAGGATAACAAGATATCTCTCGAGTATTACAGCCCTTATTAGATCTTACAAAAAACTATTAGTGTCGCCTAAAAGCTGAAATTTTCTCCATCCACTCACATTCATCTAGTATTTCATGTATATTTCCTTAATAAGGTCATTAGACACAAAATTACAACTCAAACTGAGTTTCTAGAATTAGATGAGGAAGGGAGGGTTATTCTTGATCTTAAAGTGATCCTTCAAACACACACTAAGTAGCTACAGTCTAGAGTAATTATAGAGTACCTGATCAAATGGAAGAATATACCTTCTGAAGATGCTACCTCAGAGCATGAATCCTTCATGAAACAACATCCAATATTGATTAAATTTTAAATACAACATTATTTTTAAGGGGAGGGGCATTCGATGCCCTTAACCATTATCATGTCCATGGATATGTGTAGCTGACTTATGGATTGACTAACCCTTTTGTATATTTTTGACATTTATATATGCTTTCATATGACTAGTAGGTTGACCTATGGGTTTTACATGTCCTTGGTAGACAATATATATGAGGTCGGGTTAGCTTTTCATCATCATATTAAATTATTCATTTCTTATTACATGTATTTAGGAGGTTTCCCCCTCGAAGTGGCTTATCTATTATTCATATTTTCTACTATATTTTCATATCATTATGATATATTATTATATTTTTATTATTTAGTAAAGTATTATCATTCCATTTTTCCATATTTGGTTTATTATATTTAGTCAGATCTTTTATTATTACACATTTCCCATTATGATACAATGTGTAGTGCATTTGTTTTTATTACTTATACTTTTCCAAGTCATTTTTGCCTTTTCATTTTTAACCGTGCATGTGTATCACATAATGATAGAAAATAATACACTCCATACATATTTTCCATAACATATACAAGAAAAATTAAAAATGTGTGACATAAATAAATATATCCATTCATCAACATCCAAAATCAAATACAACTCATACGATCAAATCTAACTATATATATATATATATATCATGTTCTTTATACAATACAATGTATAAAATATAAAATACATAGTTCCATCTCTATGGATGGGCTCCATCATGCTTATCATGTGGCCTAGACACGTTTCCCATAGATGCCTGGGACTATCTCCTCTAAATGATACACTATAATGAGGTAGTTTAGGATCTTAACCCTATTACCCATCCCTATAACTTGGCCACCTAGGCTTGTACCTATTCAAGTTAAACCATGGTAGCCATGTGTGTTTCTCTCTCCTAAGACAAGGCCTACCAAGCCTATGTCTCTCCCACTCCCAGCCCTAACGGTGGATAAAATCCATTCCCACATGTCTATAATTATCTTGTGGCTTTCCACACCAATCTAAACCATCTTGCCTAGGCTAGGGTAGATGATACCACAAGATCATCTAGCATGGTGGAATAATGTGTTGCTAACACCCCATCCAAAATGTCATGATGTGAAGCCATAACTAAGGATCACCATCTAACTTCATCTATTTACATATATAATAAACTAAAACTAGATAGATATTAGATCATGTATATATCTCAAAATATATCTATCAACTATAATTACATACAACTAGTATTTTATATCAAATCTTAAAATTATAACATTCCTCACTAGTCCCTATATCACCAACCATCATTTCCTTATTTGATCATGCATTGAGTACCATCTCTCCATCTACTCATCCCCTGATCATAACCTCTATATATTTCTTCCTCACTAGTGCAAATCTAGGATTCACCACTTGTGCACATCATGACCCTCTCTTGAGGGGTGTCTCTATTGACTATCTCTATCCTAGAATGATTGTTAGGTCATCTTATGCTATCACCCTCACCTATGCTTGTTATTATTAGTAGTGCCTCCATCTCTAGTGTCATTGAGGTTGTTATTACTACTCCTATTATGATTCTTATTGTGGTGCCTACTACATCCCTGCATCCACATCCATATCAACCCTTCCCCCATCCACCTGCTACCATTATCAACTAGTCCATGGTATCACACACACCATAGGCTGATCTTGGGTCTCTAAATTTACTCCCCTCATCATCTACCTCTTATATTTCTATAAATTCATGATAAAAAATTAGGAACTATTAGAGGAACCACTATCTTTGAGATTCCAAACTACCCTAGCAAATGTGCCACTAGCTGTGACTGTACCCACCAGGTATAATAGCCCATGATTCACACCCAACCATCCCTATCACCATAATAAACTAAATAATAAAAATATTACTAATGTGCATGTAATGATGCTACATGATATCCTTTCATGTGATCATCTACAAATTTGGAACATGGGACATAGTCTGCACTACTTGGTCTTACCACATCTCATCACTTGAGGTAACCTATCATCCACCACATGGGGAAACCTAACTGGTTGATAGATGGGGGAACTATAAAATATATAGACACTCCATAAAACAATCAAATTCATGGTATTCTACCCTATGGATAGCATACATTATAGATCATGCATGAGTGGGACCTAAATGACATCACTAAAGTCATATAGTTCTCCCTGATCTAAAATGGACTAACACAAGGCTATTATGTATAGTGGTACCTTATCATATAACTTATGAAACATCACTCATGATATCATAAGTATGATCCTAGCCTTATAAATGTCTATAATGTCAATAATATATACATTAAATAGACTAACCCACAAACTTGGGTCTATCTTATTTGATCATGTCACCCACCTAGCTAACACTCGCCTCTCCTCTATATCATTTGGTCTCCCCATGATCACCAGTGTCCCTCGTATCAATTGTCCCCATAAAGTGTGGATGTCCTCTAGTTTGATACCCACCTCTATGTTATCCCAATCCACCACCCATAAAAAATTATTGGTTAATCATTACCATGATCTAAAGAACATGATAATGAGATCAACACTAAATAAGATGTGCCTTATTTCAATGATACCTCTGAATCCCAATACAACTAGACACACTTTATCCATGTCATTTAGTCACTCTAGTAGATATGGTAGCCACAACACATCTATCAATTTCCAATACCTTTGGTGTCTCTATAAAATATCAAAAAATAAAAGATGTATCAAATCTCCATGTCATAAATAATAAAAAAACATTCTTTAACTTTTAAAAAACTAAGTTGGTTTTATTTAGTTTTTCCATATTCTATAGAATTATCCTATTTAATACTAAATTATCCCTATATTTTCCCTATGTTATTAGATTGGCCCTTTCAAATTCTAAGTAGATTGGTCACATCAATTATAGATCAACCACCTTCTCACCTTGTGATATTATATCAACCTTGTTACACATAGTCAACATCTTTTAGAGATACTATAATGTCCCTACTGAATAGACTACACTGGACATGATCTACATAGTTGGCCTTGTCTCTCTTACTAACTAATCGGCCCATTGCTACATAGTTGACCCCCTATTAGAATACTAAATCATCCCACTGCTACGTAGTTAGACTTATCATTATCCCTCACCTTAAAAACTAAATGGACCAAGTTAAATCTCTTCATCCAAAATGAAAACATTTTACCCATTTACCATAAATGCATTTGGAATTTATTGGTCTAAATTATTCATACCTAATACCCCATAATACCCTTAGTTTACCTAAAAAACTCATAGTGTTTATTTTCATGACTAGATTTTGCTTACTAATAATTTTTCCATATTTACCTCAATTTCAAATAAAAATATTAAAAAAATTGAAATTTGTAATTGCTTAGCTATGTTCCACTTACTGTAGCTTCTATGCATCCTCCCCATCTTAGTTGTCATCACCTCACCATGGTGGCTCTCTAGTCTCCAACTAAGTTTCTCATAGCTCTATTTTCTCAAAATGGTAAAAATAACAAATGAATTATTTTTCACCCTATTTATATATACTATTAAAAATTATTTACCTTTCAGATATTTACTATCGTATTTCATATTTTGATCGTATCTTTATCTCTAATAACTATTTTTCGAAACTGTAAAATGTTTTGGAATCCTAAAATCATAGATAATATTTTTAGCTACTATATGTCTATGTTGATTTTTTTAATTTTTTTCTCTTTTTTGCTAATATCTACAAGTTCACCTAATGTTTTGTATATTAGACACCTTCATATTTTTTGCATCTCCTTTTTATCTACAACATTAAGGTAAGTAAAGGTATGTGTTACTCTATCATTTCATTTATTTTATTTTCTCCTTACTAAAATTTATTTAGCTTTAACATTACGTGTTGCTATGTTCTTTTCTTGAAGCACCATCTTATGGTTCACCTACATGACACGTGATGAGATTCAAGTGGGGCATATGCATACACATAATATTTTAAAACTTTATCAATTAATGATTCTTTCTCTCTTATAGGAACCCATCAAGTCTCAATCCTTCTAAGTGTATTCTTTAAAGGGTGTAGTGGGAAAGGGGTGGGTAGATAATTTGTGCTTGTATGATTATTTTCCCTATATTACTAATTTCTATCTATAAAACCATCTCCTAAAAACATTTCCCTAAGCTTTTCCTCTTATTTTCACTCTCTTATAGTCAATTTTTTCCTTCATTATCCCTTCCCTAGCCTAAAATCTTTTTTTAAGGTTTACGTTACAATTTTGGCCCCATAGACATATACTCTAATTGATAAAACTTATTTAGGGTCTATGTTTGCCCCTATCTGACCTAGACAAATACCTAATTTATTTTTGTCAATAATGATACAATGTTGATTGGGTAGACCTTGTTGGATAAACTTTTATAAAGGACTAGGTTTGATCCATCTATATAAACACATCCATTTCATCATTTCTAGAGAAGAGAAGTAGAAGAGATATATTGTGCATCTACTTATCCAACATTCTACTTAAGGAGGATAACTTAGGGTTTCATAATTTATTTGGAGATATAGATCTTATCTTGTGAAGTCTTTTGGATGCATTGATAGGTTGTTATCCTATGGATAATTTATCCTTGTAATACTTATATACCATAAAAACCTCTTGGAAATCACTTTTTAAGGGAGAGATTGAGTCTCGATGGGTTCATGATCAAATGTAAGTATTCCTAACTTGGTTCCTCCTTTGTAAGAGTAGATAGATATGCATTCGTAATTCTATTCCATGAATTATGATTTCATATACATTGATTTGAGTATATTTATTCTATGTATGTTTATTTCCCCCACTCTATCACACAAGCTTTGGTGAGCACTGTATTAGACTTTGTTTTACTTGTTATTAGTTTAAAGAATACGAAAACATAGGAGCTAGTTGGGGTTATTACATGGTTTTACTTGATTGGAGGCTATAGAACCCTTCCTAGTGAATTTTATGTGGTAAGAGATCCTTTGGATAATTCTAGTGGATTCATCTTTGTCATGACCTTGAATATATAATGTGTCGACAATTAGAAGTGTAAGTAGGATTTATCTTCTCTAAGTTAGGATTGATTTATATATTAGTTGAATTTCCTTTTGCATACACATATGTATGTTTATGTATCAAATATAACCTATATGTCCTACCTCTCTCTCATGTATATCATGAAAATCATGTGAGTAGAGAATGTATATGTAGTTCAACATGTATATGATAGATACCAAAAATCAACCATGTATACCAATAAATCATGCCATGCATATGTCCTAGTTTTGTATTTTATGAATATTTTATTTATTTATTTTATTTTTATAAGTGATGTGTGAATTATGTATCATTGAAGCACAATGTATTTATCTATTATAACTATACAACTATCTCATCACAACACAAAAAATTGAATGTGATGGAATCTTTTGACCAACTATGCATATATAATAATTAATATTAACTTATAAAATTATGTTAAAATAATTGATTTAGTTCATGATTAATTTAATATTATGGATATCTATTGGGGACTTTCATCCACCCACATGATAGTATTACACACATCCAAAATCTAATATTATTGCATTTTCATATCACTCAAGTTATCCTTGAGAACTCAAATGAGACACATAGAGGGGTAATTGGGTTGGATTGGGGTTAGGTGGAAAAAAAAGAATCAAACATTATCTCACACATATATATTTATGCATGAGAGTAATAAGTGAATACTCAATAATTATCCTATCATTCCATGCCATCAAGAAACCATACATATGAAAAATAACGTAGAAAATCTATTTTACCTAAGTATTCATTATTTCAATAAGCAACGCATCATTAAGTGTAATAACTAAATTAGTCTAAAAATATAACAATATTTCATGGAAATAAATGGACATATCAATAAAATTAAAAATAACCTTTCCCATTACTTAAAACATCATTATTACAAGGTTTTAAATCACACTAAAAATTTCATAGACTACCTTTAGTATCCCTCTATCTATGAAGGCAAAATTTCCCTTATTTATCAAAGCTCTATCACCCTTCTCCTTCTCAAGTGTCTATATTTTATATGATTTTAAATATCTCTACACATTATAAAGTAGCTCAAATATCATTAATAATCATTTAATGTGATTATTTTTTACTTGGTCGTTAATGTAATGTTCCACTCAAGGTCAACTAATTCATTATTTACCATTACTTCTCATCTACTAGTCATAAGCTAATTGCAATAAATAAAATTCATCATTTATTTGAAAATTATGTTAGCTTGGATAGGTCTGACATTTACATGTGATCATTTTCAGTTTTTTCCTAACTACATTGTCTCACGCATACACATGGATTGATTCTATTGGTACACTCTAGACTCTACTTCCTTGACATACTAGCACTAGTCTCTGGCTATATTTACCATGCATGGACTTTAAACATGGAAAGTCATGCTAGAATCATGGGCAAACATAAATCCACACTAACTTAGTTTTGTACCCTTAGACAACTTTATTTTGTTGAATTAAATAATTTAAGGGCATCTTGATTTATTTCTTATTTTAAATAAACCCACATTTTTATCATGCCTTTGTATATTCTCTATGATGCTTATTATTTTCACACCTAATCCATTTAATATTCGATGATTTTACTTGAGTTATTTATATTGATGCTACTATTCATCATTTTTATGGCTTCCTTTATTATCTTTTCAAGGAAATGTTACTTATAAATAGTGTTGTTCACTCTAATCTACTCCTTATCATGAGGCACCCATGAGGTTGAGCATTGCTTAAAAATGGGGAGGTGGGGACAACTACAAACTTATGTCATCCATTTTAGGACTGATTTGAGATCAACCCAAGGTATGATTATGGGTATTAGACTTCACAAATAGAGTCTTGATGAATATTCTCCAAGAGATGTACTATCACCACTAAAAGCTCAATCCAAGATGTTACACATAGGTTAAAGTTTGTTGTGTATAATTGATTATCAATATTAATATTTCTAAATAGAAGGGGAAAGGGGATTTAAATTTTATAAAACAAACACAAAATAGAGGGAAGGATAAGGCAGAGAAGAGAAGCCTCTATGTCTAACTTGAAATCAATGTGTTGGTCATTAAACTAAGTGACTTTGCCATAATTATACCACTATAGATTGAATTTCACTATATTTATACCTCTAATAACATTAATGGGAGAATTCTAATGGAATCAATAATATTAATTCAATGTAAGATATTACTGAAAATGAGTACTAAGGGTTTATTGATTGAAAACACATAAACACCATACAAGAATTTATAGCTTGGTACACAAATTATTAGTACTACCAAAAAGGAAATGAAATAACTCACACAAAGATTATAATAGCTAAGCACATTATAACCATGACATACATAAAGCAACAAATTTTTAATCAAATTAACCTATCATTTATTATCATTCAAACATAGAGAGGAAAGAAAATTAAAATATAGAAGATACACTCTTACAAAAATTATAGATTTTTGTTCATTAAAATAGTGTTACAATAATTGATCTGGGCTGATTTTATAGTCTAAAGTGATGAAGGAAATATAGGTAAAATCTTGAAAGTAATCTATAAACACTTTTGAGCAATTTTTGTCAACCTCTAAAATATAATAGGTTCTTCCTTAAATAGATAAGGATTGGGGCTCATCTTTAAAAATCATGAGGATCCCATTTTAGGCCATGATGGCCACTAATTATAGTTACAACTATATTTCAAAATTTAAACAAAATAATCCCTAAAAACCTATAATATATTTATAGGGGACCACTATCTGACATGAGGAGGTGGCTAAGAAATGTTGACTCCTAGCTACTTTTATTGGGTGCTCTAAGCTTCCAACATAGCTTCCATAAGGTGAAACTCTTTATCAAGCTAGGCCAAGTTTATTTAGATCTCCCTAAAGATCAGCTTAGCCTGAGCTAGGTATCTTCAAGAGGTTTGGATGGGTTTTTCCATTGATGTTTGGACTCCAAAGACTTGGTTGATGCTCACCATAAATTGAGTTGACAAATAAAGCATTTCTCAAGCCTCTTCCTGGTGCCTTGGCTAATTTTACCTCATAACCTATTTAAATTGACCTAGGTGAACTCAAAATTCCCCTTGATTGAGTAAGGTGCCATCTAAGTGGAATGGCACAGAGATATTGACCTCTTTAAAATAAGTTAATATATTATTCTCACTCTCTCTTCCAAGGGTCCTATTGTAGTATAGGCCAAGACCAACCACTCCTTTGTTTCATCTCTCATGTTATTGACATATGTTTTGTATAACCTAGATTTTAAGATTAGCATTAGTTTGAGATTTGAGAACATTCTATTGTTGACCACCACCTAAATTTTCCAACATTTCCCATATATCTCTTTAATTCTCCCCATATAGGCATGCATCTATTGTATAAGGATGTTGGTCTCAACTAGAGTATCCACCACTTTCCCAAGGATTGAGAAACATAGTAGGATGACATCCTTGACCTACCTAATTATTCTAATTTAGAACATTATCTCCACTTGGATTTGAGATTTTGGAATTTTATTTACACGTCATTGAAGATGTTCTCAAACATGTCATTATTAGTATGGAGGATGGACAGTGGGTCCTTATCCATCTTCTCCTCCCTAATGTAAGTCCTCACCTTGGTGAGGGAGAATAGATCTTGATGGGTCTACAATATCACTAAGTTCCCTTCCTAGATAAAATTTTATGTGAGTTTTCTATCCAAGATCTTGAAGGCTCGATCAAAACTACACTATACATTTGGGTCACCCTAGATATCCCTCTATGGTGCTTGTGACCTCAGTACCATCCCTCAAGTTTTAGGGGGTGTAAGAGGTGTGGTTGAAATGGTGGTGAAGGGTAAATGATGTGGTGGAGGGGAGACGAAGTAGAGGGAGTGAAATAGGAAAGGAGTGAATGTGGAGGGGGCATGAGAGACAAAGGAGGGATAAAGAAAGGGGGAAAATCCAAACTAGTGGGCATCAAAACTAAGCGTTGAAACATGGAAAGAAAAAATGTGAAAGGGAAGCAAGAGGAGATGGAAGAATGAGTGGGATAACCTAGATGAGTTCCTATTGGGTGCCTCATTCTAGGCTTACTCTTATTCTAGTAGCCACATCAAACCTGAGGGGTTATTCACCCCAAGTTTGAGTTATTAGTCATTGAGTGGGTTTTGCTTGAGCTACCTAGTGTCATGTAGTCCAAGATTTGATCTATCACATCCTAGTTACTAGATCTGATCGAGGAGGTGGAGGAATATCATGATGATAAATTGGAAGAGGTAGATGTAGATATATATCATGAAGATCAATATTTATTATCCGAATGGCAACTAGAGATGGATCTAGAGCTTGATGGGGATAAGGTGGCAAGATGCCCTATAAGATCATTTGGAAGATGGTTAGAGTTTTGGAGCTAGGTACTTTTTAAACTAAGATTAGGAAGAGGAAAGGAGGGGGATAATTGAGCCTTCTTATCCTTATTCTTTTTTGATTCTATCTAAGATAGCACCTCTTAGTTATTAGCAATGTTTAAATTTAACTCATCATCATCTTTGGCCTGATGGCCATAGTTAATGTTGAGGTAAGTTGAGTATTAAATAAAATGGGATAAGATCACCCCTTTAGGGTCCCATTGTCTTACCTTTCACTTTACAAGGATTAAGGATTCTCACCCAACTATCATCTTCTACATTGAGGGGAAGGTCTTATAGACATGGTGCCATATGGTGATTAGGAGCTATGGGCATGCCTTCTAATGATGTTGTATGTATAAATTGAATATGTTCTACACTAGTTGATAAGTGATATCTTGTTTTGTTAGGTATTCAGGGATATAATATGGTAAAAAGATGGGGTATTTAAGAAATCCCATGATCCAGATCACCATGTCATCCTTATAAAAAGAGTATTTTGTAGTGGATGTGATAGAGTCCTAGATTGCCTTTGAGATCCAAGGCATTATAGATTAATTTATGTCCTCATATACTACCAAGTATAATTGCTCACAAACATCCCAAATGTGATGGTGGAATTGGTGGTTAAGAAGACAATGTGGATTGTCTAGCCATTAGAAACATATGTAATAAATGCTAAAGGTTTAAATTAGATTGTGTCATAGACCATGTCTAATAATTATCTCATCATGTAGAAGTTAATTTTGGATCGAGTGTATATGATAACATAGAAAAACTTGAATTTGATAAATCCCCCATGTTTGATATGTTTGAGTGTGTTAGGATCATATATAGGAGAGGCACCCATAATTCATTAATGTGTTGGCAATCTGAGTCCTTGAACAACCAATTGAGTAGGATCATGCCTACTCAAACATCCTTTTGGAAGATGTGAACTATGTAAGCATTGATTTTATATTTATTAACCCATTGAGAGTCAAGGTTCTCAACCTAGTCATGTAGGACATAATAAATCTAATAGGTGCTCATCCATATCGACACTACTGCTACATCATAGGAGAAAGAAAATTTTAGGAGGGAGTAGTATGCCTTCAAGGAATTCACATAAATATCGACAATATGGAACTAAGAGCACACCCAGTTATTCACCCCATATTACATTTAGATTCCCTTATTCAAGATGTTGCTTAATAGGTCAACACAAGGAAACACCTTTAGTTTAGATACATCTCTATAGAGTTTAAACTTCTTACAGGACCTAAGAACATCCTCATACTCAAACTTATGGTTGGTATCTTTAGAAAAATCCTTATGGACCTACATAATTGATTTAAATATATCATTTTAATGCTTATACTTAGTTAAGCTAGTAGGGAAGGTAGTGTCCTAACACTTTGTATTGGCCTTTGGGTTTGAGGATATAAAAACCCTTAGAGAAGGATGGAGGGGAAATTTATGAAGCTTTGAGTGTAGAAAGCATGGTATATAGGCACTTTATGGAATATTTAAAGTAAGGAGTTAGAGACTTTTTTGAAGTGAACAATGGTAATCATTAATGGGATCCCTTTAGGATTTGTAAGTGCATGCATACATCCCCCTAATTTAATGGTATTTATTGGCTCACTTGATGTGAATTTTAATTTGAATTGGTGGTTAGGTTTTCTCCCTTTATTTATAAATTTAGAATTGAATTTAGAACCCATGATCCTCTACTACCATCCAAATATAGAAATGGCAATGGGATATTTTTAAATTTGGATAATTGAGTCTAGCTTCCCATTCTATTAATGGCCAATGAATGGTAGGCATGTGGTCATGTGTCTTAGAGTCTTCTCACTAACTCTTGATTTCTATCATGTGTCATCTACTCATTGGTATTCATATTAATGATTGGAACCTAAGCATGGCTATATACCTCATATCATTCCCTTAGGTTAGGTGATGTGTTAGTTAAGGACATATGACACATCCTAATTATATTTCTAGTTTTATCTATACCTTATTTAGATTTTCCCGAGGCCTTAGTTATATTATAGATCATTTGAATACTATGCAACATGGTGCCTTCCCATTTGGTTGGGATCTCTTAGGCTTTAACATCTCTGGTAGGTCTGAGGGATTAACTACTTTGACATAAAGTGACCTAGCACCTTCCCATTTAGTTGAGCTCTCTTAAGCTTTGATATATATAACAAGTTTGAGATACTAACTACTTTAACTCATGGTGACATGGCACCTTCCTATTTGACTGGGATCTCCCAATCTCTAACATATCTAATAAGTATGGAGGACTGGACACTATGACTCATGGAAATTTGGCTCCTTCTCATTTGGCTAGTCTTTCCTAAGATCTAACATTTTTGATAGGTTTGGGAGACTAGCCACACTAACTCATGGTGACATGGAACCTTCCCATTTAACTAGGATCTAATATTTGTAACCATTCTAGGGGACTGGTCACTCTGACTCATGACAACATGTCACCTTCTCATTTGATTATCATCTCTCAATATCTATCGTATGTGATAGGTTTCAAGGACTAGCTGATCTAACTCATGACAACATGACACCTTCCCATTTTGTTGGGTTTTTTTGTGCTTTGACATATTTGACATTCCTGGGGACTAGTCACTTTGACTCATGATAACATGGTGCCTTCATATTTGGATGGGTTTTCCTAATATTTAACTTCCTTGATAGGTCTAGGTGACTAGCTGATCTGACTCATTGTAACATGAGATTTTCTTATTTATTTGGGCTCTCCTAGGATCTGACATCTTTAATAGGTTCAATAGACTAGTTTTTTTAATTCATGGTGATGTGGCACCTTCTCATTTATCCAAGCTCTCTTTGGATCTAACATCTCTAATAGGTCTAGGGGAATATCTACTTTAACTCATGAAAACATGGCACCTTTATATTTAACCAAGATCTCCAAGTCTTTAACATCTGTAACAACTCTGAGGGACTAGCCATTCTAACATTTAGTGATGTGGTACCTTCCCATTCAATTAGGCTCTATGAAATTCACAAAAATGACTAAATAAGAAAGATAAAAAAGAATATGATGCATTAAAACTTACTTGTTTTTATACAAAAATATATTTTTACCATAGAGGGAAATGAGTTTGTTACTCTGGGAAGGGAACTAGACTATGGGATATTCAAGTTAAAACCAACTTGAAATGTTATCACCATGATTTATAAAAAGAAAAAATGCTCCTTATTTTTAAAGAGAAATAAATGAGGATTGTTACTACTTGGGGAAATTAAGGTGGTACATATTCTAAATATTTGAGCAAGTGTCACTGATGGGAACAAAGGAAAGGACCCTAAATTTTGTGTTTATGATATTTTTTATATGGGTCCCCCATTGTGAATAGAAGGGGGTGTGTTATCCACAATAAAATGTGACTTTTATGGGAAAGTGATGAGAAGCACTTAGAACACAACCAATTTATTTTTCATTCCTTGCTAGTCACAAAGATTGTATAGGGTGTCTTTATTGTTGATAAAAAATATGAGGTAGTAAATTCTCACAATAGCATATGGAATATTGAGCTTCCACACCATATATGGCCACCAACATGTGTGATAAGTCATTTTAATTTCTAACTTATTCCTAGAATCTATTCAAATAATCAAGGCTAGACTAGTTATTAGACTTGATCTGGGGCATTGTTGCCTTCATGTCTTGGGGTGATGTCTAGGGCATTGATATAATTCTATATGGGCATCCATATCCTTGATAGAGATTATGATGGTCCTATCCATATCCTTTCTCCACTACTAGCTAGACCAAAAAAGCTTACAATGGGGATTGTATGTATAGCTCTTTTGAGATAGACTTAGAATTTATATTCTACATGCTTTATTTATTATTCTATAAGTTTCCATTAAAAAGATAATTATTTATTAGTATTATCCCTTAAGGTTTTGTGACCAAGCCAAGGGTGAATAGATAAGGAGAAGTTTTGAATAGTTAGCTAGTCCTTGATCAACTTGAATAATTTGGTATCTTCTTGAGTCATTGTTTTAAGTGCATCTTGGTGTCTTTACAGGTTAAGGTTGTTATAAAATCCACTTGTTTCTCTTAGAATTCTTGGCCAAAAATATTTGTTATGATAAATTTTCCATTACCATCTGATAATCACTTAGATCAAAGGTTTCAACCAGGGCCTTCTTGCTACTCAACCATCCATCTAGGTTTCATACACCACCTAAAGTAGTTACTTACAAGGGCTAGGCATCATAGGAAAAACTAGAGAATAAAAAAGGGTCAGAGGGGAAAAACATAAAAAATAAAATCACACAATAGAAACAAGCACATTATAAAAGTAAACACAAAACTAAAGCAAAATTATCTAATATATACATTATCACCTCCTACTTGGATTACTCAGAAACTACATTGGAGGGGATAGGCAAGAAATAGTGCCTCAATAACTAGATATTCACTAAAAGTCATAGCTTGTTTCCCTTAATATCTTTGAGGTAAAATGAAATCTGGCCCAAGATTTTATCTATTTGGTATGGATTGATCTAGAGGGGATCAAATTTTGAATGTTGGCCTTTCTTTTCATTGGCCTTGTCTCACATTAAGACTAGGTCCAAGATTATGAAAGTCTTGATCTTTTACCTCTTTTTGAACCACCTCTTTATTGTGTCTTTATGTTTTATAAATCTAAAAATGGATTCATCTTGGGCTTCCTCTAACTAAATTAAGTCCAGGAGTCTAGAATTCACCTTATCATCCAGTTATATGAACTATTGCATAAACTTATAGGTTAGTATCTTAAGAGTGAATAGAATGATTGGCTCCAATATATAGATTAGAATGAAATGAGATATTTTGAGGGATTGTTTATAATTAGTGTGCTCCTCCAATAAGTAAAACTTTAGAAATAAGTGTCATTCATAGGTATTCTCTCTAACTAATTTCTTGATGGCACCGATTAAGTTTTCGTTGGTGGATTCTACCAATCCATTCCCTTGTAGGTATTGATTGGATGAGAACTTTAACATGATCCCATTATCATAATACCATTATATGAACTCTATGGATTGAAAGGTAGAGCCATTATCACATATTAAAGAAATGGGGATTCCAAAATGAGTGATTATGGCATTATCTAAGAACTCAATGACTTTAGTAGTGGTTCTCCTTTTAGTTGTAACTACCGTAGACCACCTAGTTTAGTAGTCTGTGTCTATTAGGATGAACTTATGACCAATTAATGGATTGGGATTAATCACTCCAATAAATTCCAACCCCCATTATGTAAACAACATAGACTCTTCAATAAGTTGTAGTGACATTTTGGCATGCATTTCTCTTTTAGTAAAGGTCTAGTACTAGTGGTAGAAACAAACATGAGTATGAACATCTCTAAACAATGTGGTCCAATAATAACCTTATCAAAGAACCTTTTGAGCCATGGCATTTTTTGTGGTATGGTTGGCTCCCATTTTTTCATCAAAACTTGCCATTATCTCTTTGGCCTCTATTGTGATACACACTAGATGTAGATTCCTTTGTGGTTTATTCTAAAGAAAACTCCTTTCTTTAACATTTCATGAATGTCCTTAATTTTATGGTCTTTATTAATGTATTATTTAGTCTTAAGTTTGCATTTCCATAGAGTATAAATTACATGATCGGGGCATACTAGTATCATTGGAATAACCTTTGTTATTCCACCTAGTGTACCATGATTCTTGGGTCTATCTATGTGATCAGTTAGGTAAGGCCTTGTCCTATAACCAATTTGTCCATCTTTGTTTCCAAGTCATATTCTTATAGTTTCATCATCCATTATCCTTTTCATTCACCTAGCTCATTCTATCCTAGCATTTGCTTTATGGCTAGGTTGAGACAATGGAATGTAATATATTTTGTAGGATATAATACTTAAATTTATTCATTTCCTTGACTAGGGCATAAACATGATTATCTAGGGTAGAACATTTTAGATTGACATCATTAATATTAGTTCTCATAAAATCCATGCGGTGTTCTTCTCCCTCTAACCTTTGGGTGAGATAAGTGACAATGGTGTGCTCTAGAGTAAAAAGATAGATAGAGAAGTCTTATGTATAGTCTAGGATGATGAAGACCAAGGCTTGTATAATTACATATTTGATATCCTAAAAATATTTATTTGATCCGCTATGCCACTCTAATTTAACATCCTATTTTAACATTGTATTAAAGGGCTTCACTATTTCATCAAATCTAGAAATAAACTTATGCACAAAATTTATTTTCCCAAATAAAGAGTTTTATTCCTTATTGATATTATGTAAAATTAGTCTATAAATTACATCCACCCTTTTGGGGTCAATACAAATACCTTATTTAATGATAATGTGACTGAGAAGTTTACCTTTGGTGACACCAAACATGCTCTTATTTGGGTTTAAGTAAATTCCATACCTTCTACATCTTTCAAATACCCTTTCTAAGTCATGCACATGATTTGACCTATATTTTGAAAATATAGTTAGGTCATCCATATATATATTATTGTGAACTTACTTATTAGGCCCTCAAAAGTGAATTCTATTTCCATTTAGAAAGTGTCACCAGTGTTGATTACCCTAAAACACATTGATTAATAAGTGAATAGACCCCACATTATATTGACAATAGTCTAAGTTATATCTTTGGGGTTAACCAATACCTATTTTTAGATTGATAAGCCATCTAAGGACATCATCTAAGACCTGCTCAGCATTTGGATCCCCTCATTTAGTGAGGAAAATGGGTAGTTTTCTTTATTCATGGCGTTCAAGTTTTGTAAGTTCATACACATGGGGATTTCTCCATTATTATTTTTCACTAGGACTAGATTATCCACCCAAATAGAGTGTTTAACCAAGAAAATTATCCCCATAGATAGTAACTTATGGATTGCCTTATGAATCAAGGACTCAAGGATTGGGTTTACTAGCCTTTACATTTTCTTGAAGGGTTTTTGTTTGGGTTTTAAGGGGATGGTATTATTAATTCCTCTTAGGTTGAAGACCTTAAAGTATCCATAGGCCTAGGAAATTAGATCCTTGTATCTCAATAGTAACCTTTGTAACTACTTGAATTCATGGTCTATATAATTTGGATCCATATTAAACATGTGGGGATTCTTTGTAGGGCATAGATTAATGAGTTAACACTTTTGATATCTAAACTTAGGCCTTTTAGCCAAGAAGGTTGGGTCTAATGCATCAAATGATCTTTCTAATGAAATCATCTCCTTTGGGATATAATTTCCATGAATATTCAAGATCACATCCTTATCCAACTCATTCCTAGGGTTATCTTTGTCCTTTTCATTTTGGCCTCAAATATCCCCTCATTACTAAGGAACTAGATTATTTTTTGGTAATCTCAAAGACTTGGAAGTTAGTCACATTTTTTGGGATAGAAAGACAAGGGATGATTCCCACAAATAACTCTTGTAACTCTATGTCATCCAAAGGGGTTAGGTTCACTCCCACCAATGCCAAGGAGTTTGTTACTTAGTGTTTTCCCTAATGAATAGGGTTTATATTGAATGCATTGAATGTTTTGATTCGGTCCCAAACCTACTTCTTATAACTTTTGAGGTATGGTAGTTTTAATTAAAACTTAGTTTTGATCTATTTGACCACTATTTTAAAGTCATTGAATACTCTTAGTTCATTTTCATCATGTCTTAATATAATACAATCCTAAGTTAGAGCTTTGTACTCATCTAGGTTATTCATACAAGGAGACTGTAGCCTATATGATGATAGATGTTTTATCCCTAAGGGTTTATTAATAGAACACCAACTCAAATACCTTATTTGGATCTATATTCATATATATAAAGAGACCATATTTTGAGCAAACCTAGGTTATGACTGGTTTGGTTTTTTGGAGGGTTGGTGCTTAACATGTAGATTCCTAGGTTTGATGAAACCAAGTTTGTCTTTTTATTAAAAAAAGTATATTTAGTGATCATATTATTCATGCATGGTTACCTATATATTATTATTTCATTGTTTTTTCCTCTCCATGGTAACCACATATGGGATAAAACTATGACCATATACCCATTTAGGGATTTGGACCAATCTTTGTTCAGGAGCATGCTATAGGAGTTTAGGATATCAACCACTTGAATGTCTATAAAGTATTGAATCCTAGGCTTAGATTATAATTGGATGTGGACATTTATCAACTCACCTATCACTTTTTCCTTTAACTTATCTAACTATACCACTACCTTATCTAATTTTATGGGGGCTAGACTGAGTTTCAAATATGCCTACCCACATCACATTGGTTGAGGATCCTGAATATACTAATTAGTTATGTATATTATTTTCAAATAAATATATGTTTAAAATTAATAGTGGGACCTCAATATAATTATTATGAATGAGCACATTGGTGTGTGATACCCTTAGTTTTTGTTGGGCATGTTGGGTCAGATTTTGAGTCAAATATTTTAATAACAGATCCCATTATTTTATTATTTGAGAAAGTTTATCAAGGTTAATGTTGAAATTCATCTTCTTAATATCCTAAACTATTTTATAGCCTCCTTTGATTTGGAATAGTGGTTTTTCCATAAGTGACTTAGGCTCTCGAGGTCTTAGAGGTAGAGGATCATTCTTGATGTTTTGATTTGGTGGGTTTACACCATTATTTGGGGGTGTCGAGGTAGTAAGGTTATATCGATGATAAATATTACTAAGGGAATAATTAATCCTTTGTAACTATTGAAACACTTTCACCTCACCAATACCTTCCTCCATATTGTTTTCTTCTTGGCTAGGAAAATCCAAGTTTTCTAACACCATGGTAGTACTAGGAGATTTACCCAAGTTAAAGGATTTTGGATGATTAGGGACCACCTCATATTATTCCATCTCCTTTTAAAATATCTCAAAACCAAAACCAAACTCCATGTAGTCTAGTTCCCTATATGAAGTCATGTTATACACTTGACACCAATTAAATAAGGCTATCTCAAAGATATTGATCTTAGGCAACCTATTAGGTGAAGGTTCTAGGGGGTTGTAAGGAAGGTTGTATATTATATTTGGTCTTTTCTATGTGATGTTTTTGTTGGATATTTATACATTAGATTTACTCACTTGTATCTACATCTCTAGTAAGTCATTACTAAGTTTTTATACCATCTACTGAATGAAATCTAGCTTAGTTTTAGTGGATTCTTGAGGAATATTCTAGGTTTCATTAGATATAGTTAATGTCATTTTATGTTGAGTCTGTGGAATCATATCTTGTCACATCTAATTGTTGGTTTGAATTGGGATGACCTAGTAGGATTTAATTCATTACATGAGTGATTGAGGCATACGTGAGTTCTTATTAATGCTAGGTAAGAATTTCAATTCAAATATCTATGGTATCATAATGAGAGTTGGGGTCATTATGTGACCTTGGGGATTAATTTGTTTATCCACTTTGATACCCCTTACATATGTTAATAATAGGGCCATTATAGATGCAGTTATCCTTAAGAACATGGCCATCTAAGGGTCTAGTGCATTTGTATACATTTCAATTGCTAATTGAGGGTTGGGTTGGTAAATCATGGTTACCCAACTATACATATTTTAAAACCTAACATTGAAGTTTCTAATGGGCTTATTGGGTTCCATTTTTATGAAATCAAACTATGAGTATAGGACAATGGGGTCTATCATTTGGCAAAATCAAGAGAGGAAAGAAAAACTAAAATGGTCCCAACTTAGGATAAAGTCTTCAAGAAGGTTTAGGAACTAATCATAAGCAAATCCCATTAAGCTAAATGGGAACAACTTGTATGACACATCCTCATGTTCTAAATTTATAATCCTTAGGGTGGTATTTGAGGATGTTATAACTACCTCTATGGTTTGTCCCATGTCAGGTGTGAAATGAGTGAGATACCTTTCAAGGTTCTTGGGTAGATCATGGATGACTCATAGGATATTAATGGATAATACAATTAACCAAGCCATCTTGGGCTATAAATTTGGAAAAATTTATAGGGATGGATTACTAGGAATGATGGTAGGTCTAGTTTGATTATACTTGGATCTTATATGTAAAAGTAATGGGGAAATTATTAATCTACCTCAACAGGATTTACCGCTAGTAATAGGCAAACTTGTCTCAAAGATGATTCAAAATCAAATATTAGTTAGAAATTTGTTACCAATAAACTATACTCAACATATTAATAGGACCAAAATTAGTAACACTCATGAAGTATTAGTAGGCCCTCCTTCTAGTACCAACTGATGTTCGATCTAATTTAATCTTTATCTTGATATGCCCATAATATTGGGCATTCCTTGAAAAGGGGAAGGTGGGGACAAATATGGGATTTTATCCTCCATGTTAGCACTTATCAAGGATCATCTTAGGGCAAAACTATGGGTATTGGACTTCATAAATGGAGTGTGCATGAATAGTCTCTAAGAGATGTACTATCACCACCAAAATTTCAATCCAAGATCTTACACATAGGTTAAATATTGTTATGAATAATTGATTGTTGGGATTATTATCTCTAAACACAAGGGGAAAGGGGATTTAAATTCCAAGAAAAAACACAAAAGAGAGGGAAAGGTAAGGCAAAGAAGAGAAGCCTTCATGTCTAAAATGAACTCATTGAGCTATTCATTGAACCACGTGACTTTGGAATAGTTATAACATTGTATACTAAGTTTCAAAAGAGTTATACCTTCAATAATATACAGTGGGAGGAGTCTGAGGGAACTTGGAGTATGCCTTCAATACAATTTATTACTAATGATGATTCTTAGGGGTTTATTTTCCAAAACACATAAATTTCATATAAGAATGTGTAGCTTAGCCCAAAAATTATTAGTAATACAAAAAGGGAAATGAAATAAATCACACAAATATTATAATAGCTAAGCATAATATAACCATGACATACACAAACAAATAAAGTGTTAATCTAATTAACTTGACATTGATGACTATTCAAACATGGAGATGAAATAAAATTGAAATATAGAATATACCTTCTTGTATAAAATAGATATTTTGTTCATTAAAAGAGTAAAACATTGTTACAATAATCAATTTAGGCCAATTTTATAGTCTAAAGTGATGAAGTAAATGCAGATGAAATCTTGGCAATAATTTGACAAAATTTACAAGTAATTTTTGTTGACCTCTAAAATATGATATGACTCTTCCTTAAATAGATAAGGATTAGGGTTCACCTCCAAAACTCATGAGGATCCCATCCTGGGCCATGATGTCTACTCATTAAACTTAAAATCATATTTATAAATTTAAATAAAATAATCCCTACAAAACTTTAATAGATCTATGGGGGATCACTAGTTAACATGAGGAGGTAGCTAAGAGGGGCTAGTTCTTAATTGATTCGATTGAGCACTCTAAGATTCCAAGATAGATACCATGAGGTTAAACCCTTTGTCCATCTTGTCTAAGTTCATTTGAGGCTCCCTAAAGATGAACTCAGCCTTAAATGCTAGTCTTTAGGAGGTTTGGAAGGGTTCTTTTATTGATGCTTAAAATTTGGAAACCTAGTTAATGCTCACTATGGACTGAGTTGATAAATAAAGCACCACCTAATCTCCTTCCTAATTTTCCTTGGCCACTTTTTCTCTCACAACCTAGTTTAATTAAAACAAGTGAACATTGAATTCCCCTTGGTCAATAAAGGTGCCATCCAGTTGGATTAGCATAGAGATATTGACATCTTTAAAGTAATTAAATATATTATTATCACCCTCTTTAAAGAGTGATATTTCTATGATCCAAGACTAGCCATTCCTCTATTTTATCTCTCATGTTTTTGATATATGTTTGGTACAATCCCAAGTCTAAGGTTGGCATCAATTTTATATCTTGGAATATTCACTTGTTGACCACCACTTGAAGTTCTTAGCATTTCCCATTGGTCTTTATGATCCTCCCCATGTAGGCCTACATACATTACATAAGTATGTTGGTCTTGACCAAAGTCTCCACCATTTTCTTAAGGATTAAGAAAAGTAGTAGGAGGGCATCCTTGACCTACCAATTATTTTGAATGGGAATATGCTCTTCACTTTGGATTCAAGAGTTTAGAGTTATCTATACATGTCCTCGATGAACTTCTTAGACATGTCATGGGTAGAATAGAGGATGAACAGTGTATCTTCATCCATATTTTCCTCCCTAGTGGAAGTCCTAACCTTAGTGAGGAAGAAGAGATCTTAGTGGGTCTACCATATCACTAGATTACCCTCCTAGATAAACCTTTACATGAGCATCCTCTTCATACTCTCTAAGGTTTATTTGAAACTCCATTACATGTCTGGGTCACCCTAAATATCCATCTGAAGAACTTATGACCCTAGGACAATCCCTTAGGTTATAAGGGTGTAATAGGTGTGGTTGAAATGGTGGTGAAGGGTGGAGTGGAGATGGAGGAAGTTGAGAGAGTGAAAGAGGAAAGGAATGGAGTTATAGGGGGCATGGGAGTGAAAGGAGGGAGAATGAAAAGGAAGCATATGGGAAGATTTTCACCTACCACTATTCTTAAGTCATGTTCACTTGAGTTATAATTACCCCTGAGAATGGGTAATATAACAATAGGGAAGAGATGGGTTGGTTGAAGGCAAGTCTCATGTGGCCTTAGGTAAGGGAGAGAGGGGGACAAGGAGATAAATTTTGAGATGATAATATTGGGTTTATAGGAGTTATTAAGGATTATAAAGGAGGTGGAGTTAGAAAAAAAGGCCTCCAAACTAGAACTAGAGTGTGGGTCACCTTCTATTTATTATTTAACCTCTTTCCAAAGTCAACTCTTGGTGTTTTAGTGGATGGTTTGATTGGTATAGTAGGGGATGCAAGGGTTAATGGTAGAGTTATTGGATATGTAGAGGGGAGTGTTGGGATAATTAAATTAGGTACTGAGAAGATCCTTACTAGAAGTGGCATGCTCCTAAAGGTTGTAGTCATGCCTTATACTAAAGGCATGCCCTAGAGAGGCACTAAGAGGACTAAAAACTATGAGATGAGAGGAGTAAAAGGGAATGAGGAAGTAAAAAAACTCAAAAAGACTAAATCTAAAGGTAATTGGGTAAAATATGGAAGGGTATCAATGTGAAATAGAGGTGGTTGAATCAAACTAGTGGGCACTAGAATGTAGTGGGAGTGAGGGGTGGAAGGGAAATGGGAAGAGATAAAGGAGTGAGTGAGGGAACCTAGAGGATGTAGAGGTGAAGTTGGAGCATAAGGAGTAATATTTGATGGTAGAAGTAGGGCTAGAGATAGAGCCATTTCTTGAGGGAGAAAAGATAGTGGGATGCCCTATAGGATCCTCTAGAAGATGGTCAAAGCTATTAGAGTTGGGTCCTCTATAGACTAAGAAGGAATAGGAGGAGTCATAGAGTGGCCTAATTTATCCTTATTCATATTCTTATTCTTTTTGGCAATAACACCTCCTCGTCATTGACAATATTCAAATAGAGCTCATCATCATATTCATCCTAATAGTTGTAGTTGATATTGAGGAAACTTGATTATTATGATAAATGGGCTTGAATGACCCCTTTAGGATTCCATTGTTGAACCTTGCACTTTGCAAGGGAAAAAGAGTTTCACCTAGCTGCCATATTCTATATCAATGGGAAGGTCTTATAAACATGGTTCTGTATGGTATTCAAGAGATGCATTAATGCCTTCTATTAATGTTATATGTAGAAACTAAAGTTGTTTTCTAGTAGTTAATAAAATATATCCTATTCTATCAAGAATTTAGGGATATAATATTGTAAGTGGAGGGGGTCTTTAAGAAATCCTATGATCTAGATCACCATGTTGTCCTTGTACATTTACTAGTCCCTGATAGTTGTGATAGAGTCCTAGATTGCCTTTGAAATCCAATGCATCAAAGATTCATTGATGGCTTGGTATACTACTAAGTAGAAGTGATCATAATCATCCTAGATGTGCTAGTGGAACTAATGACCATATAACTTATAAAAGACCATGTGGACTACCAAGCGACCATGAACCCATATAGGAAAGGATGATGTCTTGAATGAGAACATCTCTATTGATACTCAACTACCCCCTATTCCTAGAATGGGGAACCTCATATTTCATTTTTATAAAATGTCTAAATGTTAAGTTTGATAAGTCATTTGGGTGCATATAAAATTCAATTTAATACCTCCTATCAATTTTTGGTTAAAAAATTTATCGTGTAAAATAGATTAGCATTTAGAAAAACTTATATTATTTGCAAGTTACTTTGAGTTTCCTCCAATTTTTAATAAATTATTAACCATGAATTGATTCAAACATGCAAACTAGTTCGACCAAGAATGTGTGATATGATTCCTAAATTAGCATTAACACCTTAAATGTTCTCAGGACCTTCACTAGATTAGACTCATATTTTGTTTTAATAATTTACGTATGTAGTGTCACTTTAAAATTATCTTAATTTTCGTATGGTGGGTGCTTAAACATATTCTGAGTCTAACTTAGCCCCTCATATGACATAAATTTAAAGTTAATAGTTTAAGACACCTCATGGGATGCCAAATTATAGATAGGATTTTAAAAGGAACACTTTGTATCATGCCACTTATCACCATGACACTAATCTGATACATAAATATTTGTTGTCATAACTTCAAACTATGCCATTGGCTAAAGGAAATGTGTTCCACACATGACAATTAGAAAAAATATACTAGTTATGAAAGATAACACATGGAATAATCCTAATAGCTCATAATATAATTAGATGTTAGAATTTAAATCCATGGGATATGTGTCAAGATCATATTTCTTCTGAACAATCCCCTTCAAATATGAGTAGCCATGCATCTCACTACATCTAGTAGTCTATGAGATGATACTGCATGCCCTAAGCATGACATGAGCAACCTTTCAAAGTTATGCATGTCTCCTTCACACCCATTTGAGACCAATGTGTGTCAACACTGTGTCACATCTAATCCAAAAATCAAGAGACCCTTTTAAGAGCGATGTGTGTCCCCATCAAACCCATGACATGTTGTCATGTACTTCCTTAAAATTGACATGTGGAAGCTTCCAAGCCATCATAGCCAAGACCCATGAGAGGATTCTAAGACTAACACATGGAAGCTCCTAGACTGCATGATATGATCAATGGTATCCAACTATACAAACCCTTTTCAAGAATGACAAGTGGCAAAGAGATAAAGAGAAACTTGTGAGAATGATGCATGTCCACCTTGGACCCATATTATGATGACATTTATCATGCTCATATAGCCTCATATTTAGATCAATTAGATTTCCTCTGATAATAACACATGTATCCCTTTGAGTCACATGTTTAACATAAAATCACTGACAATGGTTGAGACCAATAAAGATGTACAACCTATCTAATCAAGTCCCTAATTTCTTACAAGAGTGACACATGGTACTCTGATAGTTGGCCAAATTAGAGGGCCCTTCCCTAAATCCAATATGAATCAAAATATTCCATGTGGTATTGATCAAATGAGTGATCACGTAGAGCCATATACTAAGAGTTTGAGACCAATTAGGAAAGAACACATGTCCATATTTGAGTCGATTAAGCAACCAAGTCAATTTTAGGTCATGTAAGCACCTAGTTGGAGCTAGCATGGCATGCCACATGTTAGAGGTGGTAATATTTAGCTTTAAAGACAAAATTGAAGGTGAATCAAAGGAAAATTAGTACTAAGTTTTGAATACAAAGGTGACAAGATTTCCATTAATGCTACACAAACCAAGATTATCATCAACACTACATCAATCAAGGAAATATTCAAAGCCTACTTGACTCAGCTATTGCTACTCATACTTACATTTGGAGCCCTAAGTATTTTCCCTCTTTACTTTAGGAATTCCAAGCCAACCAAGCTCAAACCTATCATGAATTGTGCCTAAACCACCATTATTAGAGCTACAAAGTTGTATAAAACTATAAGAGGAAGTCAAATACTACCCAATATACTATAAAAATGACTCAAATAGGACCCTCCACCTTTGATAAGGGAATTATCTATGGAAATAATGATTTCTTGTTTTAGTTTGGTAATTCCATCATTTTTAGGGATATAAAGTTTACTCTTGAAGCCATAGATTCATGAGATAGGAACTATAGTAGTGTCTATCACAACATTGAAGGAGCTAAGGATCCTGATGATTCATAAATTATGCCCAATATTATCCAACTTACCTTAGACATCCTAGCAATACAAACTACTAGCCTCCACAAAGTTGTAGAAAAACTATAGGTCATGCCTTACACTGACCTGGTCTATGACATCTTTAGTAATATGAGGTGTAAAGATGAATTTATTAAATCTAAGAACTAGGGACTCTTAGTCACCTTTATTTTTAAGCCCAATTTTGAAAAATACTATGCACTACCCTTGCCATAGTTGGACTGCAACTAGCTCATCATGGAGGGTTGGTATGAGGCTTACAAGCCAAAAAATATCTTAACTTCATGGGTTATGAACCCAAATAAAGTAGTCTTTATGGATGATCAAGGAAATATAAACACCCACCAATTCAAAAAGGGGGCCAAGATTAGATTTTCACTATTGAATAGAGTATTTGGTAATGCCCATATTGGGTACATAGACATAAGGGCCATCTTACCATTACAAATAGTTTTGGAAGATATGATGATCCACTCACTTGGGGGTATGATTAGCAGTAATCTAATTACATCTATGGAAGACACATGTAAGAATGGAGATACATTTTATATTATAAGATATCTATTAGATGGTATTTATGCAACTACATAATTAGGGAAAAATACATGGACTCCTAGGTAAGATGAAGTGGTGTACTAGACCTACTCTACGATGCATATCCATCATTTTTGGTACCATATCAAGATAATCACCAAGGATTTTTATCCTTATATTTATAGATCAATTATAGAATGTCTTATGCAGAGGATCCGATTAGAGGTTAGACAAGCACTGAGGAGCATTTGTAGATACTAGATCTTCACTAATTGTTTAGTCATCCAAATAGAAGGGGTCATGGTATCCCCCCTTATGCTACCAAGGTACATGCCAATGAAGTTGGTAGAAGAGGAAATATCCTACCAAATGGTCCATGGAGTTGATGACATCTTCAAGAGGAGGAATAATACTCCCCCACAAAAGGCTCCTTACCATCTTAGAAGAGCTAAGATGAAGCAATGGAATGATGTGATAGTAGAAATAAGAAATAAATATTCCTATCTCTTACCTAAGGATGAGTAAAATATGTGGGACCCCAATCAAGTCATCTCTACACACTTTGTTAAGTTTAAAAGGATGTAGCTTTAGAGTATAAGAACCAAGATGAGGTGCATGAGTGGATGTACCTCGATTCACTAAATGATGAGGAGGTCTTGAGGAATTCTATGATAAATAACATACCACTTGAAGGGAGACTTGACTGGGAGAGGAGGAAAGAATATATTGCAAGACCTCAACCCCTACTAGCTCTTAGAAGCCTATTCAATGTTGATTATGAGAAGGAAGAAGAGGAAGAAGAATATGACACTCCTCTAATAAGGAACAAAACCTACAGGTCCCCACTTCAGTCTATTCTAAATGGACAAGATGCAACTCTAAGATTAAAGTAAGGAGAGCCAAGCAGCTAGCCTAGCCCATCACAAACACCTACAATTCCCTCTACATCCATTAAGGAAGATACCCTAGAGGATGTGGACTAATAAGATCTAAATGTTATTGAGATTTCATTATAAGAACTACAAATGTTAGCTAGGAGGATAGTTAAAAAAATTTATGCAAGAAATAAGTCCCCTAGAGTTGGGATAAGTGGAGTAGCATTCCTTTTAGTAGCATCCCAAATTCCCTCTATAAGCTATGTACCTCTACCTTCATCTCCATTCATTAGCAAATTTACAACTACCCTTGTTGCTTCTACCCATTCCAAGCTCATCTTCACATCCATAACCACTACTTCCTTTGGAGGCACCATTCCACCATTCATATCCCATGCCATTATAAACTTTCAACCACCACCAATCTCTCATATTATTAATACTAGCCAAGGTAAAGGCTTTGCTCCTACCTAAATAACTACTTATAATGCATCCCTCACCCTTACCTCCATTATATCCACTAAGCCATTAAGGCCCATTCCACCATCATTCACCTGGCATAAGTCGCCTCACCTTAGCCTAGCAAAAAAAATTATTGGGCTCCAAACATGTCCCTCATTCATTCTAAACATGGGCCTGGCCAAGACGTTGTTTGACCCATTAGGATAATTGAACCCTACTCAATTGTATATCTTTGCTTTAGCCTTAGCTTCCTTTCTTCCTAAGCACCCCTATTGAAACCACCTCCTAATTAGAAATCCACCCCAAATTGGGTGAGAGATATGACACAAATAATAAGGTAAGGGAGAACTCAAGTAGCCTCCTTAGCACCTCAGATTAGAATGAGATTTGATACATCCACTAGGAGAATGAATAGAGTAGTAAGGAGATAGGTGTAACAACCACAATTGGGTTTGGTTATGATTTATGAAAATGAAGAGCCTCTCTTCACTCTAATTAAGAAGAGGAAGCCTTCCCCTCAATAAGTGAAAGAGTACAAGGAGGATCCTATATCCTTAGTACAGGGAAAAGTTGAATCACCTATTTTCATTATGAAGGGAATATAACAATAAAAAAAGAGGATAAAGGAAAAAATATTACCTATTATGCCAAAAGGCACATTGATTTCAATTATTAATTTTGTGATTAATTTATTCAACCTATACAAGGTCATGAAGAAAAGACAAGTAGATGGAATCCAACAGGCCAAGCTAATCACAAAGCTTGACCAAAGTCTTATCCATTATGATACCAAGTTAGTAAAATTGGAAAGAGTAGTAAGGAGTACCAAGTTTTTGACTTAAAGGTGCTACCTCTTGAAGACATAGTGCATGCATAAACTATCCTCATGAATAGGAGGATAATTTTCAATGCCTAGTTTGATCAACTCAATGATGCTTACACATCCTTTGAGAAAATTGAGTTTAGAATTGCTCACTTGCTGAAGGATGCCTTGATCACCAAAGTGACCTAACCTGATGGATCCTTCATAGACAAGAAATAATTCAAAGCATAGATGAAGGTATTTATTGCACATTTATAACAAGATGTGGTCAGTGCCAAGATAGGTGTAGAGGTAATTTACATTATAACATTTGTTAATTAATGACTAAAAAAGGTTGAGGTAATTGAGGAGGCATTAAGGCCTATACTCATAGAGCATGATAGGCTAATCTAGGGCATACCTAATTTATTTAGGCTCATGCTATTGTATTTTTTCCAAATAGACAAATATTATCAAGCATGTGCTATATTATGTACCCAAGAGGATAATGATAAGAAGTAGAAGCAACAACAACAATAACAAGCTGGCTAACAACAACCTCTAACCCCTTAGGAATATTTTGTAATCTTTTTTATTTTTAAATGTAGAATATTCCATTGTAATGCAGTAGCTTAAGACACTTAGTTGTATTTGGGTTCCATTTATGGTCCCACTCAAAACTATTATAGGCATTTTGAGCCTCTAAATAGGGGTTTCATCCCCATTTGTAATAAAAAACACTTATTGAAAAATTTAATATAAAGTGCCAAAGAATTTAAGAATATATCTATAGCATTATTTTGTGTGGTTTTGTGACTTATAAAATCTCATGATTTAGATATATAATAGTTTCCTTTTATTCAATCTAATTTGGTAATTACATTTCATATATACATTTGTTAGATTGAGCTTAATACTACTTTGACCGGTTTCGTAGTATACTTGATCAATTTTCTCTCATTAGCAACTTTATGTGTTGTGTAATTTATTATAATTTAGTTATATTTATGCAATGTATGATGTTATATATATGCATTTTCATTCCTCAAAATCCTCAAATACATTTATTCATCTTTGAGCATTATGTTAGGGATGCTAGATGTTAGTTTCTTGTGATTTACCTTAGAATTTAATAGAATTTGTATATTGGTTATCTTAAGCACAAATTATTTTCTACCTTACCCTACCCTCTCTTAGATCTACACATTAATATAATTCACAAAGATTAGCTAAAAATTATGTCACTACATAACATATGATGTCCCTAAAACATGGTCTGCTTGCAAACTTTTGAAGTGGTGATCACATCTTTGTTATTTGTGCTATTCCAAGCAATATTTGTACAAATAACTCAATCCCCAAGTCATTCTAGGACTTTAAACTGAGTTTTACCATTTCCATTTGTTCCCTAGTGACACAAGAAGCACTAAAAGTGCATCAATAGGGAGGGAAATTTTCTAGCGTTAGAAGGAGGGCCCTATTTAACTATATTCATACATATTTGTTGAATTTTAATGTGATTCATTATACACTTGTTTATTTTCTTCAAAGTACATGAATATTATTGAATAACAATAAGGATTTACAATCTTTACATAAACCTTTTCATCCTTTGGAATATTTCATTATAAGTAGTGTTCATTTATGTAAATTTGGTAAAATAATCTAGATATTTACTTAAATTTGTGAAAAAATACGTGAAATAAGATGCTATTTACATATATTAGAGGTTATTTTTATCATATTTTCAATGTTTGGTATAAATCAGTTAAAGAATTTGGATATTAGTGCAAAGGTCATTCTCTAAGATGATGCTTATACTAGATCAAGATGTTTAAAGTCTTCAATGATTTATTTCATTTGGATTTAAGTGAATCTTAGCATTACTTTGTACTGGAGCCAACTAAAATTCTTAGATCATTAAATAAGGAATATAATTTCTCTAAAATATTTATTTGGCATCAATCTTTTTAGGTTTTAAGTGCAAAGATGATAAGTATTTACATATGTTTTGATAATTCTATAGTTTCTAAGCTTAAATATTTGAATATCGGGGAAAAGATACTTGATCTAGTATTTTGTGTTGAATAATATGATCTTTGTAACATTTAGAAAATTTAATGGCTATCTTTGTAGTTATTTTTCTCTTAGCACCCATTTCACATCTTAGAATGGACTAAGATTCAAACCAGGTCTTGATCTGAGCCTCGAATCCATTTAATATCTCTAAAACCCCATAAGAAAGAAAGAACAAACAAAGGTAGATGTAGAAAGTCTAAGACAAAACCTAATTCCCTATTGAACTATAATTTTTAACCCCTTATTCTAGTCATGGTATGGTTGGCTGGTTCACCCATCAACATCCCTAGGGTTGTGCATATTTTGCCTAGAAATCCAAAAAAGTATCTACCTCTCTTTACCCCCCACTAATAGGGTGATTGTTGAGGAACATATCAAGTCATTCAAATAATCTTTGAGGATAAATAATGTCATTCATGAGGATATGTCTTATCACCTCTTTCCTTTCATGTTTCAAGATACTGCATATGATTGGTCCCTTAACTTACCTAAAAATTCTACCATGGGATAGAATCAATTTAATGACACCTTTATTGCCTAGTTTAGTAGGGTAGTTAGCTTAGTAATCATGTAGTAATAGTTTACCACCTTGAAGAGGGAACCAAAGAAACTAGTAAGGAAATTTAATGTTAGATTCCAAAAGATGTACACCTTAATGTCCACATCATATAAGATTGTAAATGAATTAACTCTAGAGATATAAAAAAATTCTTTGGATCCTATGACAACCATTTTTCTAAGGAGAACCATGGGTATTGACACATTGCCTTTAGCCTATGTTGAGTCTATACATATCAATGAGTAGATGTACCTATAAGGACACCCTAACTTTTCTATTCCCAACTTTGATCCAACCTTACCTGATATAAATGGCATCCCTAACATGAATCAAAACCAACCCACTTTGAACCAATTACCATTACTTAAATAATTACCTCTAAGTCATACTTCACCTAACTAGTAGCTTGGATGCTTCAACCAAGCAAGTGTTGAGGCACACCCCTAGAATCATAAAGTCATGGTGCCTATAAACAACACCAATGTCCAAGACACCACTTAGAACAAGATCTTATAACCTCCAAAGGGAGAGTTAGACTCAATCATAAGAAATGTCTAAAATTTTGCCAATGATTTCTTGGATCTTAAGAAGTAGATGGGAAATATTGTTGAGATATCTAATAAGAAATATAATTTACAAACGTATACTAGACTTTTCAAAAAATATAATTATAAAAGTGAGTCGCATTTGAGTAAATTTCCTGAGATCAACATCTGTGAGATGGCCTTTCCTAATTGGTATTAAGTGCACAATACTACTAGACATGGGAAGATAGATTGTGTTGAGTTCATCCATACATTTGAAGCTATATGGAGCTAAATGGAGAGACTAAAAATGAATCCCAATGATCAAAGCAATGCCAAAGGATCTGATAAATCTATTAATTCCCATACAACACCTAAATTTATCCTCATGGTTAAGAATTATGACTTTCCTAGCCAAGATGAGAATGAACCCGAGTATAATGTTGAAGAGGTCTATGTTTTCCAATAGTTATAGAAAAAAACCATGAATTGGGAATCAAAGGCCAAAACCCACCATTGACAACCTCTAATCCACCTAATAAACCTACCACACCCCTTGATAGTAAAATAGACAATAATCCTCCATACCCCAAGGGCAAAGATAGTATCCTAGTGACCGATCCCCCTGCACAACATCAAAATTTAGATATAATGTAGTGGAGGACATGAATAAAATCAAGGAAAAAATAAAATTGCATGAGCTCACACAAATCAATAAGCAACATGATTTGTTGTTAAAATCCTTGAATGAAAAGCGTAGCTTTAGTAAGGATAAAGAAGCTCATGCCAATGTGGCGATGTACAAGAATAAGCATAAGGTTCCCCCAATCCTGTTAATTGTTAGAATTTTTGGCAAAAACCTCCATAAATTCTTAATTAATTCTTGTGCTTCAACTAATATTATGTCTCTAGGAATTTATGAAAAGTTAAGGTTGAACCCAGTCAAATCTAAAAAGGTGGTAGTAGAATTAGATAAGTCAAGGGTAAAGGTGATAGGAAAATTACTATAAATCCATATGTCGTTAGCTCAAGATCCTCATATATAATATTTCATCGATATTCAAGTCATTAACATACATGAAGATTATGGGTTTCTACTTAGCCATGATTAAACCAAATACCTAAATGGATACATGTCCATAGATTACTCTCATATGTGCTACCTTGGTGAGGTATCCCTAATCAGATCAAGATCAATCGAGAGCCCAAGATGAAATATATGATTACAGAATACAATTCCAAAAATGAAAAGGTAAAATATCAATCCTTTGATTTGGATTTTTATACTTTGGAGACTACTAACATTATTATAGGTGATAGCGTGAAAGAAGAAAATAAAGGACTTTAGACATTGTACTTTGATGGTGCATGAGCTAAATAAGGCTTAGGTATTAGAATTATCCTAATAAATCTTGAAGGCAAAGATTATCTTGTCTCTTATATATTATATTTCTCTTACACTAATAACTTAGTAGAATATTAAGCTCTCCTTTTAGGACTTCACTTTATGATTAAACATAAGGTTAAAGAATTATTAGTTTATGGTGATTTTGAACTAGTTGTTAATCAAATTAGAAGTAGGTATCAAATAAAAATTTATTTTTTAAGGAATTATAAATTTAGATCATGGGATTTTAATTGATTACTTTGACTCATTCAATATTGTTTCAATACCCACAAAATAAAACCAATTGGTAGATGTTATGGCTTTAGTAATAGCTAACTTGGTGCCACTAGAAACCATGAACCTATAGGAATTCATTATGGAGATAATATCATGACCCTTCATAATAGATTTGATGATGACTGGTAGATAATTGAATTCTTAAGCAATATGGTCATATTTGAGTCTCATATCATGGATGAGCAAGATAAGAATTTTGGGGAAGGTGAAAAAGATAATGAAGATGAATTTATCCAGCTTAAGGAGAATCAAATTTCCAAAGGCATGATCTCCTTAAAATGAATGTTTGACCCAAACAAGTAAGGAAATGATGATAAGAATCCCAAAGTATGTGGCAAGGACTATAAGTAGATTAATTTGGGAGATCTTATAAATAAACAAAATGTCAACATTGGTCCTGTTTGCACTGATAAAGAAATGAATAAGTTACTTACTTGTTTGACCAAGTTCAAGGATGTTATCACATGGTAATATGATGACCTCAATATATTTGAAACTAGTGTGATTACTCACACTATCCCATTAGAGGAAGCCTGCAAGCCTTTTAGTCAGAGACAAAGAATAGTAAATCCAATGTTGGAATCACTAATTTATAAAGAAGTAAAGAATTTGTTTGATGTAAGGATAATTTCCCATATAAGGCACTCAATGTGGGTAGCTAATTTTTTACTAGTTCAGATGAAAAATGGAGAGATCAAACATTGTGTTAATTTTTAGAACCTGAACAAATCTTCTAAGAAAGATAATTATCCTTTGCCATATTTAGACAAAGTCATAAACACTTTTGTAAGTGGATATATAATGATGTAATTACTAGAAGTATTTTTAGGCTATAACCATGTCTTAGTGAATAAAAATGATATAATGAAGACTACCTTTACAACCAAGTGGGGAACATTTACTTACAAACGAATGCCATTCGGACTCATCAACATAGGGACAACTTTCTAATGAGTGATGGACCATGATTTCCATGGATTAATTATTAAGTGCATTATCATTTATATATATGATTTAACTATGTTTTATAATAACAAAGGAGAACATATGATGCATTTATAACAAGTGCTAAAAAGGTGCAAAAGGTACAGTGTCTCTAGAAATCCCAAGAAAAACATCTTTTATGTGACTAAAGGTAAGTTATTAGGACACATAATCACTAAAGAAGGTATGACCATAGATCCTAATAGGATAAATGATATTTTAAAATTATAAGTTACAAATATCAAAAAGGAGTTAAATTCTTTCTTTGGCAAAATAAATTTTGTGAGAAAGTTTATTTCTAGTATAACATAAATAGTGAGGCCACTCAATGCCATGGTAAAGAAGGATACAAAGATAGAATGGAGTATTCAAGAGAAGAAGGCATTCAAAGACATCAAGGATGGTATTGTTTAAGCACCTATCTTGACAAAACCTAATTTTAGTAACTTTTTCTATCTATATTCTTTCACTTCTATTCATATCATTACTAAAATCTTAACATAGAAATAATATGACAAAAATCACCCCATAACATTTATGAGAACCAACCTAAAGAATATGGAGATGAATTATCCTATCCTAGATAAATAAGATTACATACTTGTAAAGGATATAAATAAATTTAGACACTACATCTTATGAAACAAGACCTATGCCATAGTGTCTGATCCACCTGTTAAAGCGATGCTATGACCGTATGAACTCAGGGAAATAAGAGGGAAGTCAATGACCAAGCTTCAATAATATGACTTGGAAATTGAACCTACTAAGTTAGTAAGGGAGTAAGGTCTTATCTAACTCATTTCAAACACTAAACCTTGTATTTATGTTTTAAAAATAAAGGCAAATGAAATGCCTAATAAAGACTAGTATAAGAACATCATTCATTACTTATTGTATGGAGCATGCCCTCCACACTTGAAAAGAGAGAAAAAGAGAGCCCTTAAGTTTAGATCATCCCACTTTATGATCAAAAGAGGAATCCTATATATAAATAATCATGAAGGAATCTACCTAAGGTGTGTCTCTAGAGATGAAGCCACTGAGATCATGGATAGTTTCCATGATAAGCTAGGAAGCGGTCACCCTTCAGGGTATACCACTACACATAAGATATTGAGTGTTAGCTATTATTGCCCAACTATTTTCAAGGATGCACATACCCATGTGTGATCTTGACACAAATGTCAAGTATTTGATCAAAATTAAGTAAAGGTAGCCATGCCTTTGTAACCTATTATTGAGGCAAAACCATTCACACAATGGGGTTTCAACTTTGTGGGAGTTATCAACTCAAAATCCTTAGTAGAACATAAGTTCATGCTCATAGCCATAGACTGTTGCATAAGGTGGATTCAAGTGGTGGCCACTAAGAATAATATAAAAATAGACATCATCAAGTTGTTTAAATAAAACATTATCACTTAGTTTGGGACACCTTTGTCCTTGGTATGTGATAATGGCTTGGCCTTAACATCAAAGTTAACTGAATATGCCTATGATAACCAAATAGTCATCAAATCTATATCAAAATACTACCCTTAGGTTAATGGATTCATATAATCAACCAATAAAAACTTGATTAATGTTATCAATAAGTCCATGAAAATAAAGAGAATGCTAGTTCTTACTAATCTTTGCTATATGGGTAGACATGATTAGATACAAGAAGCCACTCAAAATTTGCCCATTCTTGCTAGTTTATGGGTAGTAACCTATATTTACCATTACATTGAAGCTACCCACATATGAATTAATGGATAAATACATTGAGTATGATGAAAGAGTATAATTTAAGATCCTAAAAATTATTCATATGGAAGATGATATAGATGAAGCATTGTAAAAATTTAGCAAGCATCAAGATGTTATGAAAATATGGTTTAATAAGTGATACAAAATAAAATAATTTTGGATTTAAGACTTAGTCATACTATGGGAAACAAACCATGATAAAAAATGATAGTATGAAAATTTTTCTCCCCTTTGGATTGGACCTCACCAAGTAGTAGAAATACTTGGAGATAATACATTCAGGCTCAAAGATCTGCAAGGAAACAACCTAACCTTACCTACCAATGGGAAATACATGAAGCATTACTTCTCTGATACTCTATCCCAAATTCCACAAGGAGAATAAGCTTGTTTATATTTATAACAGGTAGGGTTATAATATTTTCCCCTTCTATTTTGATTTTTTTCTTTGGTTTCTTGTTGTTTTATTTCCTACTTTGTCCTTCCTTGCTTTCTATTTCCTTTTATTTTCTATTGTGTGTTGTAGCCTAGAAAATAGTCCTTTGGATAAGAATTATTTTGGCTTGGTTTATGTTAACTTTGTCCTAAACATGAAGAAGGGATTTTTTATTATTAACATTGGATGTTCCAAGCTTGGAAAACTCTAACATTTATTTAATTTAGAAAACTTAGGAGGGGTTAATTAGAGATTGGTTTTCTTATGAAGATCTCAAGTTATTTTGATACTATAATATAGTTTAGGTGACTAAGAATTTGCTTGAATAAGAGTTTGAACCTATGTATACCATCATACTTTCACTTAAATTAATTGTCTAGTTGGAAATAATTACCTAAAAATGAACAACATTCAATTATGCCTCAACATAATCCTTACTCTTTGCTAATTCTAGTTCCCAACCATTCTGGTATATGAATGCAGGTATAAAAAATATGATACACCAATTAAGTGAAATCATGAACTACTTCATATTTCATGAATGGTGATTTAGGCAATCACTACCTTGCTTATGAATGTTTGATTGTTAGTAGAGAAAGGCCTAGAGTGGAGCCAAAGGTATCTCTATTGGGGCTATGGACACCTAACTATAAGTAAAGCAATGCTTGATCCATCCATAATTCAATAGAGATTATTATCTAAATCTAAAGAATGATTAAGTCATTACATGTCTGATGTCTTGAAACTTGAAATTTAATAATCCTAAACCTAATGACAATGGTCAATAAACTTTAGAGCACATACATAGTATGTTTGTCCACAATATTTAAAATTTATTTCCATCTTATGAGATTTCATTATTTTTGAAAAGAAATTTTGATGTAGCTAAAATCTTAGTGAGATGACTAGTTTTTTATTCACATTTGAACAAGAGATCTAGATTCTAAAATTTTAAAAAGTTTCCCCATAGAGGTCACAATTTATTAATACTCAAATACCCTTATTCCCAAAATGGGCACCTTCCTATTTGAATTTTCCAAAATGTCTACATGTCAAAATTTGATAAGTCATTTGGGTGCATATATAATATGATTTAATAGATCCTATCAATTCCTGGTTAAATCTTTTATCTTTTAATATGGATTATCATTTAGAAATACTCAAATTATTTGTAAGTTACTTTGAGTTTCCTCTAATTTTCAATAAATTATTAAACATGAATTGATTCAAACGTGTAGACTAGTTCCACCAAGAATGTGCAATTTAATTCCCAAATTAGCATGAACACCTTAAATATTTTTGGGACCTTCATCAGATTAGACTCATATTTTTTTTCAATCATTTACTTGTGTATTCTCACTTTAAAATTATCTTAATTTTCCTATGATAGGTGATTGAACATCTTTAGAGTCTAATTTAGATCCTCCTATTACTTTATAGGACATAAATTTAAAGGTAGTAGTTTATGATGTCTTGTAAGATGTCAAATTATAGATAGGATTCCAAAAGGAACACATGATCCTTAGTATGCCACTTGTCATCACAATACTAATCTAAGACATAAATCTTTGTTTTCAGAACTTCAACCCACACCACTAGTTGAAGGAAAGGTGTTATATGCATGAAACTTGGATAAAATCTATTGCTTTTGAAAGATACCACATGGAATGATCCTGAGAGCTCACAAATTAACTATCCATTAGAATTTAAATCCATAGGATACGTGTCAAGATCCCATTTATTTTAAGTAAGCCCCTTCAAATATGATAAGCCACTCATCCCATTACATCTAATAGTCTATGAGATGATTCCATTTGTCTTAAGCATAACCCGAGCAAACTTTAAAAGTGATGT
Source organism: Torreya grandis (assembly GCA_037957365.1). Lineage (NCBI taxonomy): Eukaryota > Viridiplantae > Streptophyta > Pinopsida > Cupressales > Taxaceae > Torreya > Torreya grandis. Next base: position 381,169 of record JARHVA010006869.1, read on the forward strand.
ATGTCTCCTTCATACCCATCTAAGATCGACACATGTCAACACTATGTTACATTTGATCCAAAACTCATGAGACCCTTCCAAGAGTGATGTGTGTCCCTACCACACCCATGAGATGCTACTATGTTCCTCATTTAGATCAACATATGGAAGATTCTGAGTCATCAAACCCAAGACTCATGAGAGCCTTCCAAGATTGACACATGGAGGCTCCCAGACTGCCCAATCTAAAGATTGATGGTATCTAGTTGTCCATTCCCTTTCTAATAATGATAAATGATAGAGACATAAAGAGAAGCTTGAAATAATTATGTGTTTCCCCCTTAGACCCAAATGATGATTACACTTGTCATGCTTAAGAAGACTCATATGGAGATCAATAAGATATCCTCGAATAATGACACATGGCTCCTTCTAAGCTACACATTTAACATAGAGTCACTTATAATGGTTGAGACCAATTAGTAAGTTCCACCTATCTAATCAAGTCCTTGATTTATTATGAGATCAATACATGTCACTACCAAAACCAACCAAATTAGAGGGTCGTACCCAAAAGCTCACCATGAATCAAAAGATGCCATGTGGCACTAAACAAATTATTTATTATATAGAGTTGTATCTTGAGAGCTTGACACCAATCAGGGAATGACATGTGTCTATATTTGAGTTGATTAAGTATCCAAGACACTTTTAAGACCTATAATTACTTAGTTTAAGACAATGTGGCATGACACATGTTAATAGGTAAAAATATTTAAATTTAGAGCCAAAATTAATGGTAGATTAAAGGAAAAATAGTGCTAAGATTTGAATAAAAAGGTGAAAAACTCACGATTAATATTTCAAAAACTAGGATTACCATCAACATTTTATTAATTAGGGTAATATACAAAGGCTACTGAACTTAGCTATTGGTACTAACACTTACATTTTAAGCCCTGCGTATTTTCCCTCTTTGATTTCTACATTTTAAGCCAACGAAGCTCAAACCCATCATGAATTGTGATTAGCCAACCATTGTTGGAGATACAAAGTTGGAGAAAACTATAAGAAGTTAATTATTATCTTATATACTATAAAAATGACTTAAACAAGACCTTCCACATCTAGTTAGGGTATTGCCTATGGAAATGGTGATTTCTTATTTCATTTTGGAAATTTAGTCATTTTTAGGGATACAAATTTTTTTCTTAAAGCCATATACTCAATAGATAGGCACTATATCAGTGTCTATCACAACATTGAGGGAGCTGAAGATCTTGATGATTTAGAAACTATGCCCCACATTATCTATCTTGCCTTAGAAATCTCGACAATGCAATCTAATGACCTCTACAAAGCTGTAGAAAAACTAGAGGCTATGCCTTTCACTGACCTAGTCTATGGCATCTTTAGAAATATGAGATATGAATATGGATTGCTTAAGTAAATGAACTAAGAAATCCCAATCACCTTTATCACTGGGTCTAGTTTTAAGAAATAATATGAACTACCCTTGTTATAGTTGAATTACAAGTAGAGAATCACTAAGGGTTGGTATAAGGCTTACAAGACAGAAACTATCTTGGCTTCATGGGTTATGATCCCAACCAAATTAGTTTTCATGGATTACCAAGGAAATATACTCATCTACCATTTCAAAAATGGGGTCAAGATTAGCTTTGCACTACTAAATAGAGTATTTGATAATGCCCATATTAGGTACATGGACATAAAATCCATCCCACTATTGTAATTAATTATGGAAGATAAGATGATCCCCTCACTTAGGAATATCATTAGGATTAATCTAATCATAACCATGGAATTCACATATAGGGATGAAGCTCCATTTTATATGAGAAACTACCTGTTAGATGTTATTTTTACAACTACATAATTAGGGAAAAATACATGGACTCTTAAGTGAGACAAAGTGGTTCCCCAAACCTACTTTATGATACATATCAATTATTTTTAGAACCATATCAAGATGATCACCAAGGATTTTTATCATCTCTTTTACAAATCAATTACAGAATGTCCTATGTAGAGGATCCCATTAGAGGTTAGACAAGCATTAAGGAACATTTGTAGCTATAGGCTCTACCCTGATTATTTAGGCATCCAGATAGAAGGGGTCATGGTAGTCCCCCTTAGGATACTAAGGTATGTGTATATGAATTTGGAAGAAGAGGAAATGTCATACAAAATGATCCATGGAATTGACAGCCTCTTTAAGAGGAAGAAGAAGGCTCCCCCACACAAGGCTCCTTACCAGCTAGGAAAACCCAAGATAAATAAATGGAAAGACATGATAGTAGCATCAAGGCATAGATATTATTATCTCTTGCCCAAAGATTAATACAATCTGTGGGACCCTAATGAAGTCATCTTTACACATCTTTCCAAGTTGAAAAGGGATGTAGCTTTAGAGTATAAACATAAAGATGAGGAAGATGATTGTATGTACCTTAATGCATTAAATGATGAGGTCTTAAGGAATTCTATGAGAAATAACATACCAATTGAAATGAGTCTTGACTAGGAGAGGAGGAAAGAAGATATTACAAGACCTCAGCCCCCACCAACTCATGTAAGCCTACTCAATGTTGACTATGAAGAAAAGAAATAAGAGGAAGAATATGACACTCTTATAATAAATAATAAACCCTGCAGGTCCCCACTTCAGGATACTCTAAGTGGTCAAGATACACCTCCAAGCTTAGAATAAGGAGAAATAAGTAACTAGCATAGCCTATCATAAATACCTAAAATTACCTCTACATCTATTAAGGAAGATAATCCATAGGAATTAGACCAATTAGATCTAGATGTTATTGATATTTCATTAGAATATTTGCAAGTGTTATCTAAGAGGACTATTAAAAAATTATATGTAAGAAGAAATTCCCTAAGAGTTGAGATAAGTGGAATAACATCCCCTTTAACATCCTCCTAAATTCCCTCTATAAGTTCTATACTTTTACCTTCATCTACATTTATTAGCACATTTACATTTACTAATGATTCCTTTGGAGCCACCATTCCACCATTCATATATCATACTACTACAAACTTTCCACCACCACCAAGCTCTCATAACATTATTACTACTTAAGTTAAAGGCTCCACTCCTACCCAAATAACTACTTCTAATGCATCCCTTGACCTTGAATCTATTGCATCTACTAAGACATTGAGGCCCATTCCATCATCATTCACCTAGCATAAGTCACCTCACCTCACCTTAATAATAAAAATGATTGGTTCCCAAAAATTGCCCTCATTCATTCTAGACATGGGCCCAGTTAGGACATTATTTGACCCATTAGGATAATTGGACCCTACTCAATCATATATCCCTACTTCATCCTTATTTTACCCTTCCTCCAAAGAACCCCCATTACGACCACATCCTCCTCATCAAGCCAAACCAAATTAGGTGAGATATATTATACAAATAATAATGGTAAGGGATAACTTAGGTGCCTCCTCAAAATCTCGGATTGGTATGAGATTTGATGCAGCTATTAGGATAAGGAATAGAGTAGTAAGGAGACAGGTGGAACAATCATATTTGGGTTAGGTTGTGATTTATGAAAGTGAAGATCATCTCTTCACTATGACTAAGGTTTCCCTTATAGAATTATAAGATTATGAGGAGGATCCTATATCCTTAGTACAGGCACAAGCTGAATCAATTATTGCCATTATGTAGTGAATGTAATATGAAATAAAGACATTGAATGAATAAACATTGCCTATTATGCTAGAAGGCACATTGATTTCAATAATCAATGTTATTATTAATGTATTCAAACTCTTCACGGTCATGAATAAAATATAAGTATTTGGAATCCAATAGACCAAAGTAGTCACAAATCTCAACCAAAGTCTTCTCCACCATGAACACCAAGTTAGCAAACTTTACTAGAGTAACAAGGAGTAACAAGTTTCCCAACCTAAAGGTACTAATTCTTAAGTACAAAGTGCCTATATATAATATATTCATTAACAAGAGGATAATTTTGAAGGCTTGGTTCAATCAACTCAAGGATGCTAACACATCCTTTGAGAAAATTGAGTTCAAAATTGATCACTTACTAAAGGATGGCATGATCATCAACGTCACACAACTTGATGGATCCTTCATGGATGAGAAATAATTTAAAGCATATATTAAGGTATTTATTATATTTTTCTAACAATATGTGGCTTACACCAAGATATATATAAATTTAATTGACATTATAACATTTACTAATAAAAGACTACATAAGGCCAAGGCAATTAAGGAGGCATTAAGGCCCATACTCATTAAGCACAGTAGGCTAATTTAGGACATACCTAATTTACTTAGGCCCATGACACTAGATTTTTCCTAAATAGATAAAGATTATTAAGCATGTGCTATATTATGAACCCAAGAGGAGATTTAAAATATGCATAATCAATAACAATAACAATAAGTTGGCCAATAATAACCTTGATCCCTTTAGGAATATTTTGTAATATTTTTTATTTTCTACTATAGAATATTCCATTGTAATGTAGTGGTTTAAGACACTTGGTTATATTTGGGTGATATTTATGGGCCCACTCAAACTTATTTTGGGAATTTTGAGCCAATAAATATGGATTTCACCCCCATTTATAATTAAAAAAAACTTGTTGAAAAAATTAATACAAAGAGCCAAAGAATTTGAGTCTCTATCTATAGCATTTTTTTGTGTGGTTTTGTGACTTATAAATTATCATGATTTATAAATCTAATAGTTTCATTTTTTAAAATTTAATTTGGTAATTACATTTCATATATGCATTTTTTAGTTTGAGCTTAACACTAGGTTGACCAATTTCATAGTATACTTGCTCTATTTTCTCTCATTATCAACTAGATGTGATGTGTAATTTATTGCAAGTGAGTTATCTTTATGAAATGTATGTTGTAAGATATATGAATTATCCTTCCTCAAAATCATTAACTACATATATTCATCTTTGAGAATTTCACTAGGGTTGGTAGATGTTAGTTTCCTATTTTTTGCCTTAGAAGTTAGCAAAATTGGTATTTTGGGCATCTTCAGCACAACTTATTTTCTACCCTACACTACTCTCTCTTAGATCTACCCATGAAGAAATTTATCTTAGATCTTGTTTTATATATCCATTATTCATTTGTATTTATGGCATTCATTGGAAAACATTAATATAATTCACAAATATTACCTAAAATTTGTGTCACTGCATAACATATGTTGTCCCTACAATAGGGTCTACTTACAAACTTTTGAAGTGGTGATCACATATATACTATTTATGTTATTCCAAGAAATAGTTGTATAACCAACTCAATCTCCAAGTCATTATAAGACTTTAAATTGAGTTTTAAAATTCCCATTTATTTCCTAGTGACATAAGAAGCACTAAAAGCGCATTGATAAAGAGGGAATTTTTCTAAATAATCTTAAATATCACATATAGTAGGTAGCTCATAATTTATAATTCACATATAGCTTGGGTATCTATGATGGTGAAAAAAAACTCTAAGTTGATCAATCCCCCCATGTATAAGATGTTTGATCATGTTAGAGTTATGTGTAGGAGAGACACCCACATCTCATTGATGTGTTGGTAATATGGATCCCAAAATATCTAGTTTAGTAGGATCATACCTACTAAAACCTCCTCATGGAAGGTGAAAATTATTTAAGAATTGATTTTATCTTTGTTAACCCACTTGGATTTGGGTTTCTTATCCCAGTCATTGAGGACATCATAAATCTAGTAGGTGATCATCTAGACCAACACTACCATTACATTATAAGAGAAAATAAAGTCCATGATGGAGTGGTATGCCTTTAAGTAATTCATGGATATATTTTCAATCTAGTTTCAAGAGGTGGGAGAGCACACCTAGTCAATGAACCCATATTGCACATAGATGGGCTTATGGAAGATGTCACCCAATAGGTTAGCATAAGGATATGTCTCTAGTTTGTATTTAGATCTATGGAGCATGTACTTATTATAGGACCTAAGGGCATCTTCATACTCAACTTTTTGGTCATTATCTTTAGTTGAATCCTTGGGGACATGATTAATCAATTCATATATATCATTACAGTTCTTATACTTAGTCAAACCAATATGGAAGGCAATGTCCTAGAACTCAATCTTGGCCTTTGGGTTTAAGGATGTAGTAACCATTAGCCCAGGATAGAGGGGAAATTTAGGGAGATTTGAGTATAGAAGGCATGGGATATATGGAATCTATGGAATTTTTAAAGGAAAGAGTTATATATTTTTTTGAAGTCAATAATTGTAACTGTTAATGGGCTTCCCTTAGGATTTATAATCATGTGCATACGTCCCCATATATTAATGGTATTTGACATATCACTTGCTATGAATTTAAATTTGAGTTGGTGGTTATATTTTCTTCCTTTATTTATAAATATAGAATTAATTTTAAATCCCATTATCATTTGATACTAGTTGGATATAGTAATTATGATGGCATGTTTTTAAATCTATCTAATTGAGTCCATCTTCCCATTATGTTAATTCCCAATGCATGGTAGGCACACAGTCACATCTCTTAGAGGCTTCTCAACTAACTCCTAACTTCTAACATGTGTCATTTGATCATTGGCCTTCCCATTAATGGTCATCACTTAGGCATGGATTCATACCCCATATCATTCCCTTAGGTCAGGTGATGTGTACTTAGGGACATGTGGCACATCTTAATTGGTTTTTTAGTTTTATCTATACTTTATTTGGATCTTACCAGGGATTTAAGTGGATCTAACTCATTTTCATACTAGGAAACAAGGTGATTTCTCATTCAACTAGGCTTTCCCAAATTTTGACATCTCTAAAAGGTCCATGGGACTAGCTAATTTGACATAGGGAAACATGAAACCTTCCCATTTAGTTGGGCTCTCCAAAACTCTAACATCTCTAATAGGTCTAGGGGGCTAGACTCTCTAACTCATGGTGATGTGGAACCTTCCCATTCAACTGGGCTCTCTTGGGATCTAACTTATTTGATAAGTTTGAGAGACTAGTTACTCTAAATCATGGTGACATGGCACCTTCCCATTTGGTCAATCTCTCTTAAGCTCTAACATCTCTAATAGGTCTGAGAGGTTGGTCACTCTAAATCATGTCAAAATGGCACCTTACCATTTAATTGGGCTCTCCCAAGCTTTGACATATCTAAAAGGTCTATAGGACTAGATGTTATAACTCATGGTGACATGGTGCCTTCCCATTTGACCAGGCTCTCTTGGGATCTGACATCTCTAATAGGTATAGAGGACTAGACACTCTGACTCATGGTGATGTGACACCTTCCCATTCAACTAAGATCTTTTGGGATCTAACATCTATGATAAGTTTGAGTGATTGTTCATTTTGACTCACAATGATTTGGCACCTTCTAATTTGATCAAGCTTTCTTAGGCTTTGACATCTTTTATAGTCTTTTATGTTCTTACTTAGATTGGTAATTTACTTTCTTTTGTGATGTATTTTGACCTAATGATCATATGTTTAGATTCTTGATATAGTTAGGTCTTTATAAATATGTAATTTGTGAGAAATTTATAGGTGATTTGGTCAAATCCTTATTAGTTTATAATTTTAAATTTTTAGAAATGACTATTAATTGATTAGATGAACCATCTAATTATGAGAGGTTAAATAACATTAAGCTATAAATAATAAATGAATTAGGAAATTGACTCAATTAGGTCAAAATGTAATTGAAATTAGCATCATATCATTGGCAAGATAAATACAAGATGGCTAATTTAATTCATGGTGAAGTGGTGCCTTCTCATTTAGCCACGCTCTCCTAGGCTCTAAAATCTTTGACATGTTTGAGGTACTAGCCATTATGAATCATGGTGATGTGGTTCCTTCCTATTTATCTAGGCTCTCCTAGGATTTTACATCTCTAATAGGTATTGGGGACCAGCTGATATGACTCATGGTGACATGATTCCTTCCCATTTTATCAGGCTCTTCCAAGATTGACATATTTATTAGGTCTAGGGACTGGTCATTATGACATTTGAAAATGTGGTGCCTTCCCATTTGTTTGGGCTCTATGAAATTCACAAAAATGACCAAGTAAAAAAGATAAAAGTAATATGATGCATTAAAACATACTTTCTAGATATATAAATATTATATTTTGATGGAGGGTGATGGGTTTGTTGCTCTAGGAAGGGAACTAGACTTTAGAATATTCAAACAAAAACCAACCCATAACATTAGTTCCATGATATATAAAAAGAACTAATGCTCATTAGTTTTAAATAGAAATAAAAGAGGTTTGTTACTATTTGGGGAAATCAAGGCGGTGTATCTTCCAAACATTTGAGTAGGTGTCACCGAAAGAACAAAGGAAAGGACCCTGAAGCTCTAGTTTATGATTTTTTTAGAGGGTGTCCCCCATCTCAAATAAAGGGGGTGTGTTAGACACAACAAATAGTTTTTAATTGTAACTCTGAGAATCACCACTCAAATTCCTTATTCACACTTATCATTTGGCCCATTTTTTCCCACTTATTGAGTTTTTTTATGATCTTCATAATTTTTTAGTATAAACTTAGGAGGCTAGTGCACTCTTCTAATGTTATTTGTGGAGATGCATATTTATTATGGTTGTTTTCTATGATAAATTAAAAATTAATTTATTTTCTAGTAATATGCTCTATGAGAGATATTTTAATGTGTCCTTGTAATCTTGTAATTACTTGAAAAAATCAATTTGGGATTTATTTATTTATTATTATTAATACATGTTACATTTCCCCATATTAAAGAGTTGATAAATTATTATCTCTAGTTTTTCCTGTACCTAGCCTGAGATATGTCTACTCCATCGAGTAGGATTGGTTGTTCCTTCATGATCCATTCATGTAATTTGATTCATTTAAACTTAATGGTCACTACCTAAAAATATGATACAATGTGATTCTCCTTCTCTTCCTTCAGCACATTTTTTGTCATGTTTTTCATTTCTTATTATTTAAGTTCCTAAGAAATTTTTACTATTGTGTGCCTTTATTTATTATAGGTTGTGACGTTTAACAAAATTTTCCTATAAACATCCATAACCAACTTCACTAATGTGTTACCCAATTGTACAACACTCATGTTCATGGGATTTATAAAGGAAAAAAGTCACCATTATTTGGATTTAGGTGAAGGATCTAATCTTGTAGTTATGGGAACATCAAATAATGGGTTATCTTCATATGTTTCTAAGGAAAAGGACATATTCTTGTAATTTTTTGTTGTTGTTAGTAGAGGTTAGTGAAGTATTAGAGCATGCTAAGGATGATGATAGTTGTGAGATACTTCATGTGTGAAGAATAGTTTAATGTAAAATATAGGAAATTAGATGATATAAATGTAAGATGCATTAATTATTATATGGTATTAATAAATTTAAGAATAAATAGTATTGTATAAACTAAAAGAATGCATTTAGAATAGTTCAGATAAAAAGTAACCAAGACTTACACATGAGAGCACATGAAAAGAACATAATTGTAAATCATATAGGTAACCATAACTAAATAATCCCTATTAATCTCTTCTAAAATTAGAACACTTTTCTTCTTATAAACAAAGGTATATATAGATGTTTCCAATCTATGACTATTCATCTTCTTATCATACTTGGTGTTAAAAGTAGAGTCTCTTGATATTATAGATTATTAGAACTAATGAAGGTAAGAGAAAATAAGATATAAGATGACAAAATGAGTGCATAATGCATGAATATTAGACAAATATCCTTCACAACTTTACAATCCACATTTTTTTGCCAACACTTTCTTAGACTTAAGAGGTTATCTCATCCCAAGGAAAAATCATAGGATTTATAAGAATGCACAAGTTACATGTATCTAAAGAAATGGTTGGACCAATAAGAGTCACAATAATAGCTTAAGGAAACATTTATAATTTTTACCTCTTGCACACTACTTAACTACCCTTTCGGGTTTTCAACTAAGTAGATTACAAACCTACCACCCTTTTAAGGTTTTAAATAGGATGGAATTACTAGGTGGTTTCCCTTTATGGGTTTTCAACCAACCTATCCCCACTTATCTTACTAAATCTTCCCCAATATATATTTTTTTTTTAAATTTTCAAAACTTGTACTCTGCACAGTACTTAACTCTAAGGTGGTGACATGGATGTAGACAAAGGTTGAATGAAAGAGTATTTGGACTAGGATTGAGAAACCTTTCAATGAATTATGATCACCTAGATATCTAAAGGTGGATTATAAGTAAGTGTATTCATAATCTACGTAATTTAGTGAAAGGAGTCAGATCTATTTTATATATATTCTAATCTAGCATCACTTCTTATATCAAACATAGTAGGGTGCACAATGGAGTTTGTAATTTAATGATCTTAATGATTTATAAATCATTAGTGATGATCAATGCAACCTTGGTATTCACAAATCTTGTCTAAATCTCTTCTATCAGCTACTCTATCTTATCTGTTGTCTTTGAGCTTGAAGGTCAGTGAAAGAACTGCATAATAGTTGGCTATACCATTATAAAAGGTTATCATGTACATTATACCTAAAAATTAATTATTTTTGGAGTGATATGTCCCTCTAATCCATAGTTGTAGTGTGGATTTCCATGTTGCTTTAATTGTGGTGGCCTTTATAAAGTCTATGTTGGAACTAGATAATGTAGTATCCAACTACTGCTTCTAATCAAGGAAGTTATGTGTCACCTATTGGGCTTGAATTGAGATAACATAGAACATACCATATTACTCCTTTAATAGAGTGATATGTGTGAAAATATTGGATTTGACATCTTAGCCTAATGTTCCCAATGTGCATAGTTTATATGCTACACCCTAATCTTTTATTAACTCAGAGATAAGTGTCTTGAGTTTGTATTGGTTAAACATTATTTGGTCCCCAATTGCTTGAGTGACCAAATATGGACAAGTATCTGGGATGATTTTTATATCTTCCTTTATTCAAGGTTTCATTTTAATTTTATTGTCCTTAGTTTGATCGACCTACTACTCCAATGAGGTAGCCTTCTATGTAATGGACTTCTAGAATGCCATAATGCCCTCCAATTATTTCATCAATGGTAACCTAGAAACATCTAAAAATGCTTCCTAGGAAGGCTACCAAAGATCCGAAGTAGCTGAAGTATTAGGTCATGACATGGTTGTAATTGGAAAGGAAAATGTGGTGCATTAATAACCCATAGTTGGAACATATTATAACTAGAATCCTCCCAAAGGTAGGGCTGGTTGCTACTCACTTATTATAGATACAGACTTATATTCTTCTTTCACTAGATGCTCTAAACCATCTTTTGGCTATTATTCAAGCACTTTTTATCATTATGCCTTGGCATCTTCTTTATTCTTTAGTTGCTACACAACATCTCCATCCTATTTTCACTTTGATTCCTTTGTTATTTTCTAATTTAGATCATTTTCCTTAGCTTTCTTTTTATATTATTATTCCACTACTTTATTATTTTCTTGTTCCTCTACCTATTATTTTTTCACATGTTCTTCTAACTTTTTCTTATCTTAAAGTGGAACAACCTTGTCTTGTTTGATATTGACTTGGACTTATGCCTATAGATCAATATGTGCCTTAGATGCATGCACTTGATCTTCCTATGCTTGAGCTTGTTGTCTATGTAAGTATTTAACTTCTTCTTTCATATTCCTTATAGCTTCATCATCTTGCTTCTAGTTGAGAGTGGCATCTTATATATCCTTGACTCTATGTTTTCTTATTGTTTATCTTATTCTACCTTGGCCTTGACTATGAACATGACCTTTTATTCATCTACTCTTCATGCATATTTTTATGGTGCACCTCCTGCACTTGATTTACTACATCAATATCTTCTTGTGACTTCATTACTTCATATCATATTAACATTAAAATTCTACATCATGGGACTTTTAATTGACCTCAACATCCTCAGGTTGGTAGCATGCTTGATTAGCTTGCTACTATTAGGCATGTTCCTTTTGACACTTCTTTTATTCTTGATGCACTCATTATTCTATTGTGAAATATACTTCCTCCCATGAATACTTTTTCTCTTTATCTATAGGTTGATATCCTATCAACTCTTTCATATCAGGGTCTCGTTCTATAAGTGGTGAATGACTTGAATGGATAGTAGAGATAGAAACTAATGATTTCTTTCACCCCAAAATAACTAGCCTATGTTTGGTGGGTGATGAATTCAAGGAAGGAGAATGCTACACTTATTTCATAATGGATTCCCTATTAAATGTCCATTCTTTGAGAGTAAGAGAAACCTAGCCTGTTATCAAGTTCTAGGTCTATACACTAGAGTCTCTTTTAGATTGTTAGGTAGTGGATCAAATACATTGATGGATATGAACGTGGTGGAAGGTTTCCTCTCAAACAGTTTGTTCATTCTCTACATTTTTTCAACCTCTTCATGCAAAATATCAACAAAGATGGATGCCAAACATGGTGGTATTTTCACTCGAAGACTTGGAGTGACCTTCATATGTACTTGAATTATGCACACTGCATTCTAGAAGATGAACTCCTTTTCCTCCTCCTCATATAACTCACCTACCATATCTTCAAGTATTACCTAGTAGACCTCCTACTCCTCAATCCCCATATAAGATATGCCATAAGATCTTGTGATCGATGGTACCCTAGGGTCATTCAACCAAGTTGTTATACTCCTTATTTTACTTTTGTGGAGTAAATGGTTGTTTTTGTATAGAGAGCTGGCACTTTCCTTTCTACCAATGTGAGGTTATGGATTTTGGTTACGGATGCACTAAAATAACTACTATTCTAGGTGATATGGTTTGAAAAGGTATCACACACCTAGATGCATATGATTTTTTCTTAGAAACCTTGGCTTATGCCATGTTTATGGTAAAAAAATATAGTAAGGGTCTAAATGGTGATCTAGGTAGCTCATGTAAATGAATTAGGATGCCTTTTGGAAGCAAAGTGAAAATGATATATTATCCCAAGTATTGCATAACATTCGATGACACCCATAGGTGTGTAAACATAAGATCTAAACAATCCTCTTACCATTTCTTGAACTTGATTTCATGAACTAGGGCATAACACTCTAGTTTCCATATCAAATTGAAAAATTGATATGTTGGCCATTAGTTGATGTCTAGGTGTACCTCTCCTTTAGGAGACTTCCATTGAGTGAAACATAGTAGTAAGATCAAAAACTAGGACTAGAAGGTCTGCTTAGAAGTCATGCGGCACTTTTTTATATTCATAATTAGCTCTTGAACAAAGTACTCAATATAGTTGAACTACTCATTGCATTGGATCATGTGATTTGAAATGTAAACCACTCCTTTGGGGATTTACTTTGCAGACTTGGTGGTCTACCAAAATCTATATAATACACACAACCAACACACATAATTATTCATCTTGGATATCTTAAATTTTGATTCATTTATACCCTCAAGAATATGTGCCTATGGATTCTTTAAAGATAGGATGCATTCTTGATTTTTAGGGAGAAAGATAATCACCCTACACAAACATGACTAAAGCTCTATCCATTACTTTAGTGTTGATGAGGATAGTAATATCTAGTTTGATTTAAATGTTTCCATTATTGTAATGGTTAATAAGGATTTGCACAAACTCACCCAAATCACTGAAGGTAGGCATCTAAAGCAATCACTCAACATTTATGTTTTAGAAATGATGTGGGGTTGTAAGAGTAAGTGGTTGTGTAATATCTACTAGATCTAGTTAGAAAAGTTTTTGTTTTTCAACTTGAAGGTATTCAAATGGATCTAGATCATTATATTTAGTCTAAAAAACATAATATTGATGCCCATTTCTTATTTTTGGGAATTTATCAAATTTTTGATGAGATAGGATTGATCCATGGTATCTGAATACTAAAAATTAGAAACTTTTTACTTTATGCACTGGATAAGTTGGCTTGGCTTTGGAACTTTAGCTCATAAAATGGTTGCAATATAGAAATGCAAAATTGGTTCACAACCTTGTGCATTTATAGATTTTTCACCTATTGGTTTTTATGTAAATGTCATTTTGAGTTGTCCCTTCAATATCAATTTGAATATTGATGTGAAATTTTTTATCTAATCTATCAATAAAGGTAGTTAGTTATTGGTACATGCATCAAGATATGTCATTATATTCTTTTCTATCCATATTGGGGTACATATTGATGATGTTGACTAGACACCAATTTCATGAATATTAGATCAATCAAACATAAGTTCTAACATTAACTACTTAGGATGCCTTGTTGATGCCTTTATGTGTACCACAATTGTCCTTAGTGTTCAAGAACACTTCTCATTTTACAATTCTAAGAATTCATAGCATGAGTAGTAGGTTTTAGAAACTCATGTTACATATGGTAAAATAGTGGTAGAGAAATGTTTATCTATTCCACAAAATTTATATTAATTGATGGTTGGGATCCATCATGGATTGAATCTTTGAAAAACGTAAGTATCTTTTCTAATAATAGTGAATTGTGACTAAATCTTAAACTATAGACTAATCTAAATGAATATGTACAACAAAATTTAGACTAAAGTGATCTATTTAAAAAAGAATCAAAAGAGAAGGGCAAGGTAGAAATAAACTAAGTGATTTTTGATCCTTAACTCAAATATCATGAAAATGTTTCAATTATAACTAAGATTGTATTTAACCAGTATTTGATGCAAAATAGCATATGCTCATATCTCACCATACACCAAGAAAATTTCTAAGGATAATATCACATCATATAATTATGAACTTGATTTTAATTTAAATATTTATTACTAAAATCAAATAACATTAGCATATTTGAACACATTACAAATAAAATGAAGCAAATTCAAGATATTTCAACTAATCTAGCATAAGCACAAATTAATAACCTTGTATCATAAATGAAAATTAAGAATTATGAAACCTTTCAAATTCAAGCTTTAGAACCAATAATTAATAGAAAGCCCCATTAATAATTGACACATTAAATTTGGATAATCTTCACATAATTCCTTAATAGTATTAAATGCTAAAAGTATACAAATTTGCTCAAATTTTTTTTCCCTTTACAAGATGGTGATACTACCCTTTATAAAAAGACAAGGCTATATACTAGTCAATTTACAAGATATAAATGTACAAAATATAAGGAAAAATATTATTTTTTAGAAAGTTCCAAGATACACTTGCTTTATTAGACTAAACTGACCTAGAGGCAAATATTATAATAGACTAGCATATGCCTTTACAAAAAGAATATTCCTATTTCAAATATTAATATGTTTTTTACAAAAAGGAATATTAACTGGTTGGTGGGCCCATTCTTGAATGGTTCCCCTATTACTCTTGCAAAAGCTTCATAGTTCTTTGATGCTGTTCCTTGACAAGTTCAAAATTGATATCTAGATTTAGGAGACAAACATATTCTTGGTCAGCTAAGTCCTCAAAGTCTCTATCATCCATTGCCATAGCTTCTTTAATGCTTCTAGCTTTTACAATATTTTATTTAACAATGAATATCATGCCTAAAATTATTTTATTATCACTGCGTGATTGACCTTAGCTTTTTTATTTTACTTCTTGCATCACTAGAGTGACTCTATGTTTATACTCATCATCAATAAAGCCCAAAGCTATAGACTTTATAGGATTAGCCAACATGGTGTGAAGGAGTTTCTTAATCCTAGAAATCAGCTCTTCATCATCCCATAGGAGTCTGTCCAAGCCTACTAACCAAGTATTTAAGCTCTAGATCTTATCCACCACTATCCCTAATATATTATTTTTATAATCAATATATTGATGAGGTCCCATATTTTAGCCTTAGTGTCTTGTCACTTTATGATCAATCTTTTAGCCACCTCACTCTACTAGCTTAATGCATCTTGTCTTAGCTTCATTGACTTTAAAAATCAAAACATGTCAAAAATTGATTCTTCAAACATATTTTCTATGGCCTCAGGCACTAAAAAGATAGCCTAGGTCTCTAAATTTTCTTTTTCCTTCTCCAAGTTATGAATACTTTGCTTCATCCCCTTGATGCTAGCTCTAACTTGAGATGAATGAGCCTTTGATAGGATTTCAATGTACTCTTCATGGATGGGGAATTCACTAAGCTAATGTCCCTCAACTGGAGTTAAGCTTGCAAATGGCTCAACCCTTTGGAATGTGAATTATTCAATTCCCAAAATGGCCTTTCTTGTTGTAACTATCTCTAATCTAGTTATTTCTAGATTAAATTGCATAGTAGTAGATGACACTATGTATTTTTGAGTTTTTGGGACCTCTATCCTTGTGCTATTTGATGCTCTTAAATCATCAATTTGCTTGCTTTCTAAACTTGTAGTGGTCACCATCCTTTTTTTCTTATTCTTCTTTCATCAAAACCTTTATCCAAATCTTGATGTCATCATGCAAATCAATGTTAATAGTTTGGGTCAAGGCCCAAGAGTGAGACAAAGTGGGAATCTTTATAAAATTTCCATAGATAAACCAATTAGGGATGATTAGTCTATGAATAGGTTATTCCTCACTAAATAAGTTGATTTCACTTGTAGAATGAGTGAAAGTAAACTTGGGCCTCTTTGATCCAACTAGGACCAAGGCTAATTCTACCTTTCTTTTCTATGGGGGTGTTAATGAAACTAAATCCAAAGAAACCCCTTTTACTCTATCCCTCTCATGTTCATCTTCTTTTTCTTAGGGTCCTTTAGCTTTCCCTTCATCTTCATCAGTGCCATGTGATTCAGTGAGGACCTTGAGGGAATCCTCCATTATTTCATTTGTCTCTAAATAAATCATGTCCAAGTATTCCATAAGAGACTCTAATCTTTGATGTAAGGCTGAGGATGAGGGTCCCTTACAAGGTATCTCTTCTAAATTCCCTTTAATAATACCTTATGTAATTTGGGTTTGGGGCCTTTGCCTTTCCACTTATGGTTTTTCTTGAGGTGGCCTAGAAGGTCCAAGTAGATGGTGGTATTACATAGGTCCCATTTGCCATATGTCCCCTAGTGGCTCTTCATTATTAGTCAATCTGTGCTCTAGTCTAATGTTATGTCCCTTGAGTCTAGACAATACTTATTTTAACCTATTTGCTTTGATATATATGGTGTCATAGACACTAAGTTGATGCAAATACATTAGCTTGGGAAATTTCTTAGACTTCAAGTGTGTGGTGACCATGCCATTGGGATCCCATATCTTTAGCTCATCAAGTTTCAATTTTAAATAGTCCTTATGCCTAGCCAAATTATTCACCTGATCCTAATTTTGTAACATTGTCTTGCCAATAGTCAAAAGAAAGGGATGGATGAGGCCTTTCCTCTTGTCTTTGCATACTTTATCCATACCATTAAGAAGTTGGTATGAAATGTTTTGCTCTACCAGATTGATGGGAACATAGATAGGTAACATATAAGGTTGAATCAAGAGCCCCTTAATATTCATTATTATACAATCTGGATATAACTAGCTATCTCCCATTATCTCCACATATTTAATAATTAGAGGGCTTATTCTAGGCATATGGATCCATATGATGGATTCTACTAAAGTATGATAGACACAATCATAAATTAATTACTTGTGGTGTCTATATTTGAAAATATGTATCTTTGAGTGATGGTGAGAAATTAGGAATCTACCCTTAGGTGACAATTATTGATATGAGGGATCTAGGTGGAGGCTAGTAAGGCATCCAATAGATAAGACATCATAAAAAAATGGTTACTAGTCTTCTTCTTTATGGATAAGATTTTTTTTTTTAGATATATGTTGATCATCTCTCTAATTGGAGAAATGATCCCTAAAGTAAATGTAGGACACCCAACTCTTATTTACATAAGAGGTTGAAGAGGCTCCAAATATTCTATTCAATAGGGTAATGATTACCCTAACCCCCTCTCTAAATTTGGAAATAGGGATGTTACTAGTAGGTTATTGAATCACATGGCTCCCTTGGATCAACCATGGCCTAAGTCTAGTGTCAAGATCATTCTTACCAGTTCATTCCTTAGTAGTGTGTAAATCCACTTGGGGTTTTGGGATCTTGTAATAACTTTCAAAGACCAATAGGGAAATGAATGAAATTATTTTAAAGGTCATTTCATGAATGATTTAACCTTGTTTAAGCCTAGAGTCCTTGAAAATGGGAGTAAGGATGTTGATATAATCGATTAACCTCTAGTTTGGTAGCAACATGGTGGAGACTATCCATCTGGACTGTAACTAGGTCATAGTACCTTCTAGTTATAGTGGAAATTTTCTGTTTTTATTTTATGATAGCCTGAATCTCCTCAATATTATAGAAGATCTTATACCAATTATTATTACTAGTGTTTAATGCATTAATATCCAATTCAGTGTCCTTAAAGACCCCCCTTCATTGTCTATAGATAAATACAACTTTGTCTCATACCTATATTTCTACCTCCAAGCTACCATGGCTTATAAACTTTGAAAATTGTTCATAATTGTATTAAAAATGGTCTTTGGATTAACTATTTAATGCTCAAATATAATTAAACTTATATATGTGTTGTAAACAGTTCAATTTCACTTAGGGATTTTTATGCAAGTTTTAGGGCTTTGAAGCATTAATGGTAGTAGCTTATTTAGACCTAGGCTTATACATGCCTCATATATGATTTTGGCCTTCACCTCTATAACTTTGCATTTTTATCATACATGATCTTCTATTTTTTCATTTTGTGCTTACATGGAATTTATTTGGTGTATATCTAACACTTTTCACAAAAAAATTCATAAATGTCTCTAAGCACTATCCATTGTTTTTTGAAAACTACCCTTTGGCCTCACACTATTGGATCAAGATCCATGGATTAGTGTAGGCCATTGATTATGATCTAGGCCCTCAATTCTAATTGGTTCCTTTTAGTAATAAACCCTATGGTTGTGCCACTTGGCACCTCCATGGGCTTTCTAAGCTCTAGCTCCTTTGTCAGTCACATATTAAATGTGTGTCCACCACATGTCAAGATTTTGGGGTCTTGGAGCTTCATTGAAAAGTCATCAGTGATTTTATGCCATTGGATCAAGAGGTATGATGTAGTGTGGCTCATCAAATATTGGAAGATGCATGAGATTTAATCAACATCATTATTTAGGTGGGGACTTAGGTTTAAATACCTTAGATTAAGGTTCATTTTGTGTTTATTAAACATGGAATAAAATTTAGGATAAATTGTTTATGCCTAAGTTTTTTTTGGATTTATACAAAAAAGGAGGGACCATGGTTAAATATTTTAAACCAAGGTTTACATTGTATTTAATAAAAACAATGCATACCTTGTGATAAATACTTATGTTATGATTTTTATAACATGCCCAAAGGGGTAAAAGTAATATAAGGACCAAATGCTTGATTCTTGACCTAGGGTTTTAATGTATTAATAAACACAATAAAATATTTGATTAAAAGCATTTGGGCTAAGTTTTATGTCATTAAGACCCTTTTAAAATAATAATTAGTATAAGTCTCTAGCATAAGGTTCATGGCATTCAAACAAAAGAAATGGGAACCTTAGGATATAGACTTAGACTAAATTCATTTCTACATATATTAGACTATGAGATCATTTCATTTAAATTTGATGGAATCACATATGTCAATTACATCCTCATGGACATCAAATGATGGTCATGAGAATGTCAAATTTAAGCTATTAAAGTTCTTAGTTTTGATGGGCTTAAATTTGATGGTCACATGGAAGTCAAAAATGTCCTCCCAGACATCAAATGATGGTCATGCAAACATCAAATTTAAGATCATCAAATTCCTATATCCTAATGTGAGAGTGCCATGTGGTGATTCTTTGGGGCTTCTTGGGATCTCAAAATTAATTTTCTCCATCTGATTAAAAGCCATAACAAATTGAGATCCATCTGATCATGATCCAAGTAGTTACATGTGATTGGTTCCTTTTAATATGTGAGACCCTTTGGTTTTAATCTTTGATTATGGGAGTGTCACATGGTGACTATATGGAGCTCCATGACCCTTTGACTTTTCAACATTAGATTTTCTTCATCTCATCCTTGGTCTTGATGAAGTGTGAGCCACTGATTATGATCTAGATGCTTGAACATGATTAATCTAAAGGACTAAGTGCTCAATTTTATCAAGATTTCCTCACACCATTGGATCAAAAGGAATGATGAAGCATGGGCCACTAGATCCTACAAGATGCATGGTATTTAAGTTAGGACATGGGATGATAATAAAAACCTAAGATAAATTTTTTAGACTAAGGTCTCATTCTTGTTAATAAACATGAATGGGGCCTTAGAATTAAAGCTTTAGGCTAAGCAAGTAATAAAGGGACAATGTTCAAAAATTAAAAGGACCTTGCTAGAATAAAATTAGACCACATTAGAAATATAGGAAATAAAAGACGGGAAATTAAAGGGGCCAAGGCATAAATTTTAGGTTAAGTTTTGGTTGTGTTAAAAATATGACCAAGCCTTAACATAAAAATTGTGCTTAAGTCTAAAATAACCTCAAAATATTCCTGTCAATTTATTCTTTCCAAATTCAAATTTGAACCACGAGTTTATACCAAGGTTTTAAAACATGAATCTACTAGTAAGTACTCCATGAAACTTGCATCCTTAAGACATGAAAACTAAATATTAGTAATTATAGGCAAGCTCAAAGAAAGACACAAATAAGTAAGCCAATATTATTAAAGTGAATGATCTTCAAATTCTAATAATGTTCAAAATAGACCAAGATTTCAAGGTTAAGTTTCAAAATATATCAAGGGTCCCGATTTCCAAAAATTAGGGTATGTTGAACTCAACAAATGGTGACTTCTGGGGGAAACATAAAAATATGTTAGAACTTAGAGACTCTAGTTTAGATAAACAACTAAGTCATCCACTCCACTTTGAGCAATGCCATTATACATATCATTTTATGGTTGAAACAAACCTTGCACTTGTATAATTAGGATCAAACATTAGGATAGCCATGTTGTGTGTGTGTTTTGATTCCACTTACTATTTATCAAGGGATTCACGAAACAACTTCCAAGTTTCATATATTTAATCATTAACACTGATTTGGAGCATGTTTAGATATTCATTAAGTTCCATTATTTTGGTTTAAGGAAGGCTTGGGCATTGATCTAATATCATCTAGGCATCCATATCACTAGAAGAGATACCTTTGGAGCCACTCATGGTCTTGATCTACTGTCAACCAAGCATCCATAGCCCTAATGGAGATTATTAGAATCACCTATGCTTGAAAATATTTTGATTTTGAATTGTATTCTTATTTTTTGTATTTTTTAGATCATTTATTATTTCATCAAGGTTGGGAACTAGGGTATCTAGGTTTAAGGATTTGGTCAAGTTTTTGATTCTCAGATATTCAACTATGGTTTCAACTATTGTCCCAATAAAAGATGTTTATTAAGTGTCAGTATGGATATACCTTAATAGATTAATCTTTTACCCTACAAGTGCAAATATTCTTAAAACCAAATTTAGGTTAAGACAATGTTCAAGTTCTCATGGAATAGTTGGCCCCTTTAATTAGTCTTTACTAGTTTCCTCAAATCACAACATTAGGATTATATTTTAGACCCATGGTTAGCACATGTATTAGGTTTCTACCCACATTCCTAAAATTTAGAGATTCAAGAAAATTAAATAGTCATTGAGCTCAGGGTTGTCCAGAAGGACTTATTAGAAACAAGGAACAAGGTAACATAAGTAAACATAAGAACAAAGTAAGAATCAAAAGGAAAAAAATAAATATATACATGTTTATGTACAAGTAAGGGATAGGAAGGAAAGAACTAAAAGAAACTAACTAGCCTACCAACACTAAGTCTAACCATATTACAATTTACTCCATAAAGACCATAGAAGGAGTAGTAGATAAGTAATTCTTGAGGTACTACCCATTGGTAGGTAGTGTGAAATATGATCCTTGGATATCTTTGAGATTAAAGGTGATGTTTCCCAATGTGTCTACAATCTGACATGGGCCAATCTGCAAAGATGTGAACTTGTCATGCTTTTCCCTAGGCTCAGATGCTTTGTCCCAAAGGAGAACTAGGTCCCCTTTTCTAAACACCTTGATCTTTGATATTTTATTAAACCATGTCTTCATTATGATCTAATGTCTACTAAAACTAGAAAAGGATTAATACCTTGCATCTTCCATTTGAATGATGTCTAGTAATGTTGAGTTTTCAAGATCTTAGATTTCCTTGATATACTCCTACATGAATATGTATATAGGTAGTTTGAGAGTGATAGTGAAGATAGGCTCTTGGCCATATAACAATAGAAATGATGATGCATGTAGGGCTTGCTTGATCCTTATCTTATCCACCCATAGTGCACACTTGAGTATCTTATGCCAAGTCTTGGCCTTGCATACAACAATTTTCTTGATTGCTTTCATTAATTTCTTGTTGGTAGACTCAGACACTCCATTTACTTGAGGATAATGGCTTGATGAAAACTTAAGACAAATTCCATTATCATATGCCCATTCATATATCTCTATGGATGTAAAGGTAGAACCATTATCACATACCAAAAAGACTAAAATTCCAAATCTAGTACTATGTTCTCTTCCAAGAAACTGATCACTTCCTCTGTCCTAAATTATTTGGTGGCTACAAATTTAGTCCACCTTATGCAATAATCTATGGTAGTCGAGATGAATTTGTGACCTTTGGATGAATTAGGGTTGATTACCCCTATAAAGTCTAATCCCCATTGTGTAAAGTGTATATCAACCATGACTTGTTGTAAAGGCATCACTACCTTAAATTATTTGGTGCTAAAGATTTGGAATGAGTGACATTCCCTCACATGCTTGTGAGCATCCTTAAAATTAATTGGCCAATAGTAACTAGTTTTGAGGATCTTATGGGTTATAGTCTTCCCAAATGGGTGCCCATTGCCAAAATTCTCATGAAAGGTGCTCATTATTTGAGTAGCTTATTATTTTGAGACACACCTTAGGTAGACCCCATCAAAATTATTATTGTATAAGATCCCATTTTTATCAGATAATAGGCTATTTTGAGCCTCAAGGCCCTTTATTCTCCCTTTTATGTCCTATAGAATAGGTACCATTAATCAACAAATGTATGATGGAATCATACCACTCAATAGCTTTAAAATTTTACTGATCCACTTGCATAATAATTATATTATGGATGGTATTAGCAATCATTTGGATCAAACCTTGGCACTTTACCAATTTTGTCATTTTCATTTCTATGTCATCTACAAAATTGACATCCATTTACCTTTACATTCCCAAAGTTCATTCTGACTCATCATGAGCTTGGTGGTAGGGTCAGGTAGAATAAAATGCACCTTATTTATAAGGATATAATGCCTAAATTTATTCACTAAATTAACTAATACATATGTTGATTTATCAGTTAATGAATAGTTCAATTCAACATTCTTAAAGTTAGTACTAATGAAATCTATTGGGTGATCACACCCATCAACCTTATAAGTTAAACTGTAGCCATAGTATGGTCAAATGAAAAAGAGTAAAGATAGAAATACTTTGAAAAGCTAGGACATATTAGGATTAGAGCTTGGCTAATTGCTTCCTTATATTTTTCATTCCATAAGACCTTGCTATATTTCTTTAGCATGTCATTAAATGAATTGACAATCTCTATAAATCCAAAAATGAACTTTATTACAAAGTTTATCTTACCAAAAAATGATTTTAGTTCTTTCTTACTATTTAGAAGCTCTATCCTAGATATATATTCCACCCTTTTAGGATCTATGGTGATTCCATCTTTATTTACAACACATCCTAATAATTTGCCTTTAGTAACATAAAATATGATTTTTGGGTTGTTTAACAAGATTTCATACTTTCTACATCTCTCAAAAATGTGTTTTAAGTGCATAAAGTGATCTTCCTTATTTTTTTAAAAATTGGTTAGATCATCCATATATATAATGATACACTTACCAATTAAACCTTTGAAGGCATGGTCCATGGCCCTTTCAAAAGTAGCTCTTGCATTGATTACCCTAAAATACATTATTTTGTAAGCAAAAGTCCCCCATTTGGTTTTAAGGTTGTCTTAATCATGTCTTCCCTATCAACCAACACCTGGTTATACCCTAAAAAGCCATCAATAAAAGACATCATAGCTAAACCTGATACAACTTGTATTACGTAGTCAAGATAGGGAAGAGGATAGTTATCCTTTTTATATGCTTTGTTTAAATTCTTAAAGTCAATGCACAACCTAATCTCACCATTATTCTTATTTACTATCACTAAATTTTCCACATAAGTATAATGTGTGATGGGAAACACAATTCTACCATTTAGTAATCTCTTGACCTCTTTAAAAATCATTGGTTCTAGGATAGGGTTCACATGTATTTGATTTCATCTGAAGGTTTTATAATTTTTTTTAAGGGGTGTATTATGGTTGATGACTCTTGGATCAAAGATCTTCAAGTCATCATAGGACCAAGCTATGATATCCTTATACTTAGTTAACAACTCTTTGGCCTTCTTGTTATCAATGTTGGTGTAGGCTTTTCCAATGTTAACTAGTTGGGTTTGATCTTGGGGTCTAAGATCAATAAAATTATAGTCCTTCCCACTTACCTTGACTATCTTAGATATCTCAACTAGCTTGTCTTGATCACCTATCCACTCTAAGGTAATCATGCCTTTGGGAATTTTATTTTCATTTAACTAAATGACCTTACCATCAAACTTAAATTATTTAAGTGCATTTTCATTAGTCTCATCAATGATATGAACCTTAAATGATCTATAATTAGTCATTAAATAAAATATCTATTGGTCATCATTTAAGACTTGAAAATGATTCACATTATCAGGGATCAAAGGATAAGGTATCAGATCAATGTTGAAGTTGGGGGAATCTTAGTTGGGCATGAGGTTAACTATAGTAGAAGCCAAATCATAAGTATCTTGGTTCTCTTCTTTGGAGATAGAGATAATGTTAAAGGCATAAAAAGACTCAATTAGATCCTAGACCTTAAAATTATACCTCTTAAGATATGAGAGTTTGCATTGATATTTGCCTCTCACTTGGTTAACTATTATTTCTGAATCACCATAGACTAATAGTTTTTAACTTTATTTTTTATAGAAAATTTTAAACCTAGGATAAGGGCCTAATATTAAACAAAGTTATTAGTGTAAGGGAATTAGAGCCTATAGAAATCATGCTATTTCTTAGTAATAGGGTTAGTAAGGAAAATACCAACCCTATATCTATCCTTACACCTATCACCATCAAAATGTAGCTTCTATAGCCTAGGAATAACATGAGTACTCTTAGGATCACATACCTTTGTAGTTTATAGGATAAAAAATTCAAAGTCTAAGTCAATTATGTTGACCCTTTCATTCAAAACATTATACTTAGTGATCATGTGCTTCATCCTTGACTCTCTTTCGACCCTAATCTAGTTTGGAACTCCTTTCTAAGGTAGCCATAAATACGATCAATCTATGGACATGTATCCATTTAGAGATTTGGTCCATTCCCTATTTAAAAAGATCCCATAAATATCAATAATGTCAAAAAATTGGATATCAATAAAATACTACACTCTAGGCTCAAAGGTCAATTGCATATTAACATTTAATAATTGTCCAATTACCTTGACTCTAGATTTGTATGACTGAGTAATAATCCTATTACATTTAATTGGTGTCAAGCCAAGCTTTTTATGAATACCTACTAGCATGATATTGGTGGATACACTAGAATATAATAAATAATTATGCAAATTCTTACTAAACATCCTGATTATGAGTATGAAAGGAGGAGACTCTACTTTAGGTTTATGTACAGTCATAGTAGCATTATCAGCCTTAAGTGGTCTATTGGATTTCTTTGATTATAATTCTAGAAAGAGGTCCATTTGTTCTATAATCTATGTCAATTAATGTAATGTGATTTTATATTTTATCTTCTTTATATCTTATACAATATTATAACCAATTTTGTTTGAAGAACTAGGAACATCAACATTATGTTTAGAGGTACTCCCTTTGGGTGGTTTTGGATCATTACTTGAAGAAGTGTTTGTAGGAGTTCTAAATTTATTTAGAGGTATTGAGGTGGTCAAGGGATAATTCTACTATATATTCCTCAAAGGATAAGTCTTTTTCAATAATTATTAGAAGGTTTATATTTCCTCATGGACATCAGCAAGTTTGTTGTCCTATTAAAAAGGGAAATCAAAGGTCTCTACCATAAAAGTTTGATCAATAGGCTTGGACCCTACATTACCTACACCACTATACTTGTTAGGGACCACTTCAAATGTATCCAAATCTTCAAAATCCTTACAAAACTCAATGCAATCAATATCACCATGTTTGGCTATGTAATGCACTCTACAATAGTTAAACAAAGCAATATCAGTAAGATTAATGTCCATAGTCATATTTTTAGAAGATGGTTCATTATTCTTATTATTATAGAAAATATCATTATAAAACATATTATTAGGCCTATTAAACATTTGTAATGAGAAGTTTCTACCATATCTCTCTCTAGTATTTCCAACTTGATTTTATAGCTAACGGAAATCAGTGCTCAACTTTTAGACTATTTTTAGGATAAACTCATTCTCATTCTTGGGAGTTTTATAATTGTGAACCTAGTTATTGTTAGCACCAAAAGTTAGTATTAAATCTCTTTGATCATTTTCATTAAATCCATTAGTATTAAGATGACTCAATAATCCTAAATTTTGATTTTGAGCAGCATGACTCAAAGGTAATTGATTTAGATTTGGGAGTTGATTGAAGGCTAGAAAATTTTGGTTATTATTAGGAAAGATGTTCACAATGGGCATATGTGGGTTGATATTTTTGATAGAGTAGGTCATTTTTTCGTGGGGCTAAATTTGATCATTGATGATCACTGCTTCAAAATAATTCCTAGCAAGTGAAGTTATAGCTAGAAGAGATATTTAAAGGAATATAGAAGTCATGGGATCCATTGCATCCTTGTAAATTTTTAGAGCTAAAACATCATCAAGTTTATAATTTTCTATGTTTTGCTATACATTTTCTATAATATAGCATTAAAGGACCTTATGGGATCATTTTCATCCATCCTTATGGTGGTGAACTAGTGGTATATGACACATGGACTAATAATCTTGCAAAATAGTCTATGAAAACATTAGTGAAACCATCCCAAATAGTAATATAATTATCAATAAAATTGGAATACCATTCATAAGAAACATATTTAAAAGTAAAGGGTAACAATATGCATGCTACATCTTCATGCATGAAATTTATCAACCTTAAAGTAGCTTTAAAAGATTCAATATGCTCTTCAACAGTTATAATACTAGCTAGACTAAATGTTGGCAAGTATTTTTTAGGGTTATGTGGGAGATCATGTACCACACTTGGCATGTTGATTGAATAATCTCCAAACTAATCCATAATTGGATAAAGGTTGAAGGCAAAGGTACCTTGAATAAGTGAGGTTGACAAAGATTTGGAACATCTACACCTACCTTTATCTCACTTGGTTCTTCTATGGACCTCAAGATCAAGCAAAGGCTCCCTTGTCTCTAAATGTGATCTTATTTGAATCCTCGGTAATTCCATCTTAAAGATCAAAGATCCTATTTTAAAAATGATGTATCAACTTAATATCTATAAAGAATAAGGATTTAACCTACACATTAAGCTTATATTGCAATGATTATATAAATAATAGAAAAGGATGTCAGCTTTTGACTAAGCTAGCTTGAGGATGTGTCTAATTATGTAAATATGATCTATCTTTATAATTATAATCTCAAATAAACTTAAATCTATGAAAGATATTCCAATATTTGGTCACAATAGGCTATTCTAACCTCAAATACTATGAGCCTTCAAATATTAAGTTATTTTTACCAAAACTAAGAATCAAATTTCAAAGAAGCACAAAAATATGTCAAAGACCACAAAGATCAATGATATTTACTCTTATGAGTAAATAATTATGAAAAAGTAAAAAGATAACACTAATATTTGATTAAAACACACTAATATTAACAAAGATTCAACCAATTCACAAAGAAGACCCTCTTTATAGCATCAGTGAGAACTTGTTGATTCCTATATGTGTACCATAAATGTCCTTAGTATTCAAAAATACTTCTCATTTTAGAATTCTAGGAATTCAGAGCATTAGATTTTGACAAATCATGTTACCTATGGTGAAATAGTAGAAAATCAATGTTTATCTATTCCATAAAATTTATATTAATTGATGGTTAGGAGCCATCATGGACTGAATCTTTGTAATAGGTAAGTATCTTTGCTAATAATAGTGAATTGTGACTAAATCTTAAACTATAGACTAATCCAAATGAATATGTACAATGAAATTTAGACTAAAGTGATATGGTTAAAAAATAATTAAAAGAGAAGGGTAAGGCAAAAAGAAAATAAGTGATTATTGATCCTTAGCTCAAATATCATGACAAAGTTTCAATTATAATTGAGCCTACGTTAAACTAGTATTTGATACAAAATAGCATGAACTCATATCTCACCATATGCTAATAAAATTTATAAGGATAATATGAAATCATACAAGTAAGAACTAGATTTTACTTTAAAGATTTGTTAACTCAAATAACATTAGCACATCTGAACACATAACAAATGAAATGAAGCAAATTCAAGATCCTTCAACTAAGCTAACATAAAGACAAATTAGAAACCTTGTATCACAAATACAAATTTAAAATTAATGAAACTATTAAAATTTAATATTTAGAACAAATAATTAATAGGACACATTAATAATTGACACTTCAAATTTGGAAAATCTTAATAGAATTCCTTGATATTATTAATTGCTCAAAGTATACAAATTTGCTCAAAATTATCTCCTTGTACAAGATAGTAATACTACCATTTATAGAAATATAAGGCCATATATTGGTTAGTTTACAAGATACAAATGTACAAAATATAAGGATAATTGTCCTTTTTTATAAAGTTCTACAATAGACTTGTTTTTTAAGACTAGACTGACCTAGAGGCAAACATGCTAATAGACTAGCATATGCCTTTACAACAAGAATATTTCTATTTCAAATATTACAATGTTTTTTACAAAAATTAATATTAACTAATTGGTGGGACCATTGCTGAAGGGTTCCCCTATAGCTCTTGTAAAAGCTCCATAGCTCTTCTATGTTGTTCCTTGACAAGTTCCAAATCCATAACTAGATTTAGGAGACAAACATTTTCTTGGTCAGCTAAGTCCTCAAAGTCTCTATCATCCCTTTCCATAGCTTCTTTGATACTTCTAGCTTCTACAATATTTTCATTAGTAGTGAAGATAATGCCCAAAATTTTGCTATTATCAGTGCCTAATTGACCCTAGCTTTTGCCTTTACTTTTGGCATCACCAAAGTGACTTTATGCTTATACTCTTCATCATCAATAATGCCCAAGGTTGTAGAATTTGTATGATTATCCAAAATAATGCCAAGGAGTTGGTTAATCCTAATAATTAGCTATTCATCATCCCTTAGGATTCTGTCCAAGCCTGCTGACCAAGTACTTAAGCTCTAGATCTTATCCACCACTATACCTAATATAAAATTTAGGTGGACCTGGCTAATGTTTTTGAAATTAAGAATTCTATTCCTAATCAGTATATTGATGAGGTCCTTTATTTTAGCCTCCATATCCTACCACTCTATGATAGATCCTTTGGCCACCTCAATTTTTTGGCTCAATACATCCTATCTTAGATTCATTAACTTTAAAGAGTCAAACATGTCAAAAAACAATGCTTCAAACATCTTTATTATGGCTTCAAAAACTGACAAGATAGCCTAGGTCTCTAAATTCTCCTTTTCCTTCTCCAAGTTATGAATCCTTTACCTCATCCCCTTAATGATAGCTTTAAATTGAGATGAATGAGCCTTTGCTAGGCTTTCAACATCCTCTTCATGGATGGTGAATTCACCAGGCTTCTATCCCTCAACTAGAGTTAATCTTGAAAATGGCTCAACCCTTTTATAATGTGAATTCTTTAGTTCCCATAATGGCCTTTCTTATTGTGACTCTCTTTAATCCATCTATATTTGGATTAAATTACTCAGTAATAGATGAATATATGTATTTTGGAGGTTTTAGGACCTCTATCCTTGTACTATTTGATGTTCTTGGAGCATCCATTTGATTATTTTCTAACCTTGCAATGGTCACTATACTTCTTTATTCTTCTTCTTTCATCAAATCCTTTATCTAAGGCTTGATGTCATCATGCACATCAATGTTAATCATTTGGGTCAAGGCCTAAGAGTGAGATAAATTTGGAATCTTATTCATTTTTTCATAGATGAAGTAATTAGGGATGATTGGTCAATGAATAGGGTATTCCTTACTAAATAAGTTGATTTCACTTATAGGATGAGTGAAAGTCAACTTGGGATGCTTTGATCCAACTGGGACCTGTTGATGCTTCAATTTGGCTCACAAGTGCTCTTAGTGTTGAAGAACACTTCCCATTTTAGGATTATGAGAATCTATGGAATGAGTTGTATTTTGTGATTATTCAACGATTATCTGTGGTGGAATAGAAGTAGAGTAATACAAGAGTTGTCCACAATATTTATATGATTTAGTGGTTGGGAGCCACCTTGGTCTTGAATTTATATATCTTTATTGTTGATGATGGATTATGATTAGAATTCTATTGACAAAATATTCTAGATGAATATTTACAATGAAGTCTAAGCTAAAGTGAACATTGATAAAAAAAGAAGCAAAAGGCAAGGTAAGGCAAAGAAGAAAAGTGATTGCAAGTTTTCATATCACATATTATGACAAAATTATAATTAATTTGAGTAAAAATGAACCAAATTATGTTATAAAACAACATTATCTCAAATTACATCACAAATTAGGCAAAATTTAGAGGAAAAATATGAATCATATGCAAGAACCAAGTTTACTTTAAAAGTCTGCTATTGTGATCTAAATAACATAAGTACATCCAAATACAGAGCAAATAAAATGAAGTATACTTGAAATATGTAAAGTTAATCTAGATTTTAAATTAACTACCCTCTGATAAATAATGTGACTCAAAATAAGAAGAATCATTCAAATTCAACATGAATATCTGTAATTGAGAGACAACATAGATATTTAAAAAAATTATCCAAACAATATTTTTAGAATTCCTTAGTTGTATTAAATTATCCTAGTATCAATTGTTCCAAAACTCTCCCCCTTTTCAAAATGGTAACCCCTACTTATTTATAAAGAACATAGTCAGTGTACTAGTTAATCATGTTGACAACAAATACAAAAATGAAGACAACTGTCCCTTTTTGCAAAGTTTATAGAATAGATATATTAAAACACAATTTAAAAAATTAGTTTTCATTTATCAATTTTAATTAATGAGAATCTCATATGTTGCATAGCCTTTCCATTGAACTACTGGGACCTTCCATTTAAAAATTAAATGGCTATGTTTGACAAGTGGCTAAATATAGAAAAATAGTGAAATATGGCTAGGAGGCCAAATTTAGGTCTTCATAACATTTGATGTGTAGTATCAGGTGAGCTGAAATTTGGTGTATATGTTCCTAGCATAAATTTGAAAAAAACCCATTTTATCATTTCTCTTACAGCTATAGAAAGTGAGATATATGGCTTTATGAAAATGCATACCAAGCTCTATTTAGACTCTAAAAAATTGGTTAAGTCTG
Organism: Torreya grandis; assembly: GCA_037957365.1. Classification (NCBI taxonomy): domain Eukaryota; kingdom Viridiplantae; phylum Streptophyta; class Pinopsida; order Cupressales; family Taxaceae; genus Torreya; species Torreya grandis. The sequence continues at coordinate 413,030 of JARHVA010006869.1, forward strand.
GAAAAAAAGTTGAAAATGCGGTAGAGGGAAACTTTGAAGGATAATAACTCTTGATGAGATTATGTGGAGGACCTAAAACATGGAAAATATAAACTTGGCACAAATATGAAACACATTCATATAAAAAAAATATTTGACCTATCCACATGTGGAAATGGTGATGTGCCTACTCATCTTTTTCTACCACTTGACCAGAACGTCTAAATGAACACAATGAAGGGCTAGATGAAAACCAATCACTTCTATACTTATTGCAAGCACTCTTGACATCTCGTAAAGTATCTATAACCTATCCATAATCTTTTGATCAACATTTTTCAGTGTTATCTCCATGAAAACTATACTTTGTATTTGTAGGACAAATCATTACTAAGATTAGGCAAATTAAAGTTTAATAATGAAAAAAGAATAAGCCATTTTATCAAAGAGGCTGATCTTCAGATTCTAAAAACATTCCAATATTTTAAAATTTTAGTGTTAAGGTTTAAAGCATCTCAAGGGTCCAAATTTTCAATAAAATGGCGTATGTTGGCCTCAACAAATGGTGACTCATAGGGGAAACATATAAATATGTTAGAACATAGAGACTTTGGTTTGGATAGATAAATAGGCCATCTATTCCACTTGATTAATGCCATCATTGAGACTATTTCATGGTTTAAATAACCTTTGTGTATGCAAAATTAAGATCAAATATTTAAAACATATCCATATAGTGTATGTTCTTATATTCCACTTACTATTTACCATGGGATTTAGGAAACAACTTACAAGTTTCAAGCCTTTAATCATTAACATATGATTAGGATCATGTTTATATATTCATTAAGAATCATTATTTTATCTTTGGAAAGGCTTGGGCATTTCTCTATTGTCAGCCAGGCATCCATAGCCTTGATAGAAATTCCTTTGGTTCTAGTCATGGCCTTGCTCCACTGCTATCCAGACATCCATATCCCTAGTGGAGATTACTAGAATCACCTTTGCTTGGAAAGATTTTGATTTTACAATTAGTTTTTTTTGGCTTCCAGCAAAGGTTGGGAACCAAGTTAGCTAGGTTTAAGGATTTGATCAAGTGTTTGATTTTTAGACAATTGCCTTTGGTTGTGACCTTTGTCCCAAGTAAGGATGTTTGTTAATTGCAATCATGGTTGTGTCTCAATAGGTCAAAATTTCATTCCACACACATAATTCTTCTTAAAATCATGTTTTGGTCAAGATAATGTATAAGTTCCTATGTAATATTTAACTTATTAATCAGTCTTTACTAGTTTCTTTAAATCATGATATCAAGCTTATGCTTCAAACTATGGTAAATATAAGTGTGAGGTTCATACCTTCATTCTTGAATCTTTTAGAATTTTGAGAAAAATTGAATAACTTTGAGATAGGGCTGTCCCAAAAAGACTTATTAAGAGCAAATAAAAAAGCAACAAAAGTAAACACATAACAAGAAGCAACAAATAAGGAAGCAAAAGAAGCAAACAAATATATACATGCTTATGCACAAACAAGGGATAGAAAGGAAAACAAACTAAAATTAAAGAATGGGAAAGAAATTAATCTACACCTTATAATAACTTTACAAAATAATTACCTCTAGGATCAAATGGAAAATTATTTAATCTACTAAAACACCTTGAAACTTGAGTGATTTTTGATGTCATCTTCCTATAGATAATGGAATTTGTATGCTTACATCTTCTAGATGGTGTGACTTGATATATTATCAGCGTCCTCAAATGCATGGATTAAAAATATGAATCTAAGACCCAATTATCTTCTTCCTAAATTCTCCTACTTTGTAGTAGGAGTGTCAGTTCTACTTCATTCATAGATAGGTATTGGTCTATATCATCTTCACTCAATATTGGCAGTTCATCTTGCATTTCTAGACTGATGTCTTCATTAGGTTATTTATGAGATGGATATGGACTACCAATTTCTAGACAAAAATCTTCTAATTCATCCCAAAAGGCATCTTCATCTTGATCAATTGAATGATGTCCATCCAAAATATCATCATGAGAAACATGTTGGTCCCATATTACAGGCCTCTTAATGAAGTCATATGACAATTTTTTATTTGATTCACATGCCTCATCTTCATCTTTAGTGAAGAAAGGTAACTCTACTACCCAATCAAGCTTCAGCTTGTCTTGGTTTGGTTCCTCCAAAATAATACCACCTTTTGGAAACTCTAGATTATTGATGAAATTCTCAGATGAAGCATTCATATTTTATTTTATCCCTTCATTTACCATTTTTGACTCTTTGATTTTATTCAAGAAATTGTGATATGACTATTGGCAATGGTCATTTTCTTCAGGAGTATTCTCTATTTTAGAAATAAACTTATGTGGATTTTCTCTCTCTAAAGAAATATCATCTTATATTTGAACCATATCCATTTTTATCAACTTTTCTTCATTTATAGGAATATCAATGATGACATCTTGATAATTTTTAATAATAATTTCTTTAATTGGCCCATCTAAATCTTCATCTCTGTCTTCAAATGAAAAATCAATGGCCTATACAAAACCTTGAGATGCTCTTGCAAAGACAGATGTCATTGCAGTAAATTCTTAATTAGGCATAATTTTAGAGGCTTCAAAAATATTATAATGATCAGCCAAAATAATATCATTGAAAATAATGTGTACATCTTTAGGCAATACATTATTACTTTTATAAAACTCTACTAGAGTCTTATCAAACCTTTGAGAATCATAGTTTTTGTCATAACATTCCCTTACATTTCCTACTTGTTTTTGCAACTGCAGAAAATCAATGCTTAGTTTTTGGACCATTTTTGATATCAAGTCATTTGAATTTTTTGGTATCTCAAGCTCAAACATTAAATTATTATTATTGGATATAGACACTAAAATTTTATGATTTTTTTGATGAAATCCATTTGTACTGTTATTTAAAAACTTGAATTTTTGGCCAGGATATGCATTACTCAAATAAAAATGGTTCTAAACTAGTGTTAAAGTGGGCATATTAGGGATGACATTCTAGATGGGCCAATTTGAATTAAAATTATTCATAGAATATGCCATCTGACCCTAGGACTACATTTGGTCATTAATGACTATAGCTTCAGAATAGGCCTGAGTCAATGTATTTATGACTGAAAAAGATCTTTTTAGGAACATAGAGGTCAAGGGATCTATAACATCCTTATAAATATCTAAGGATAAAGCCTCTTCAGGTCTATAAGGGGCTGTACTTTTTTTAAACATCTTATAAAACCTATCATTAAAGAATCTGATGGTTTCATTAATATCCTTTCTAATGATGATGAACTATTGATATAGAATGCATGGACTAATAATTTTGCCAAATTGATCGATGAAGATATTATTAAAATTATTCAAACTAGTAATGCAATCCTCTAGAAGGTTAATAAACCATTTATAGGTAGCATCTTTAAAAGTAAATGGAAATAATTTGCAGGCCACATCTTTATTAATTACATTTAGTAATCTTAGAGCAGCTTTGAATGACGTAATATGTTCTTCAACAGTAACAACATTATTTGGGATAAAAGAAGGCAAATAACTTTCTAGATTTTGAGGAATATCATGCACTATACCTAGTACATTGGTTAAAAATCCACTTAGACAAGCCATACCTTGAACACATGAGTACTTTGAGCTAGTGAAGTAGATTAGGAGCCTAGAAATGTTTTCTCAACTCAACCCTTCTTTGTATAAATTTAGCTTGAAGATTAAAAACATATGTTTGAAATATTGTGTATCAAGTTATATTTTCATAAAAAATAATAATCAACCTACACAATAATCTTAATTTGTAAATATTTATTCATAAAAGGATAAAGGACACCAATCTTTGACTAAATAAGCTTAAAGTTGTGTTGAATTATGCAAAGATGACCATTCTTTGCAACCTTTGACTCAAATAAACACAAAATTCATAAAGAATTATCAATCTTTAACCAAAATAAGTCATCCTAATCTCAAATACTATTAATTCTTAATACTTGAAGCTATTTTACCAGAACTTAACCGTATATCTTCAAATAATAACAATCTTTGTCTAAATAAGCATAAAGACTGAAACTATGAAGATCACCAATATTTACACAATTATGTTAAAAAAACACTAATATGTAAAAAAATAGAGTGATCTTTGATCAAAATACATAAAAACTAGAAAAGATCATATAAATTCTCAAATATTTGTTGAAGCCTTCCTTCTAACACTAGTGGAGCTCCTGTTGATGCTTCCATTTGACTCACAAGTGCTCTTAATGTTGAAGAAAACTTATCATTTTAGGATTCTAAGAATCCATGGCATGAGTTTCTATTGGAATAATTGTCATTGATGTCAAAGGAATTGTAACGGATATGAAGGGAAATGTCAAATGGAATTATTGCTACAAGTAAATGGAAGTGAATAGAATTGTTGTCGAAAGTGAATAGAATTATTGCCAGAAGTGAATGGAAGTGTTCTTGGAATTAAATGGAATTGTTACCAAAAGTGAATAGAAAAGTTGATAGAAATGTCAATGGTCACATATTTTGGTGAAGAGGTGTGTCTTGGATGGGACACGTCCTTTTAAAGGCTATATAAGGGAGAAGAGATGTGAAAGTATTACAAGAATTCAATTTTATTGAAGATAACATAAGTGTGATAGAGAAGGAAGAGAGGAAGAGTAGAAAATGAAATAGAATATCTCTTAATAAAAAAAGTGTGAAGGGAAGTTTTATTTTAATGAAGAATATCATATGAGAATTATGAAAGAGAGGAGAGCAAAAATTAGATAAGAAAATTAGTGAGAGAAAAAGTGTAAGAGAAGCAAAGACATCATTTGATTGAAGAAGTAATCATAGATGGTGGAATTAATTTGTCTTGGGGTTGGTGCCTCATAGTCTAGGGGTTAGTGCTCATATGTGTTGGTGCTCATGAATTAGTCAGGTTGGTGCTTGGTGAAGGGGATCAATGTCTCTAGTGGGGGGGTGCTCACAAATTGATTGAATTGGTGCTTTGTTCAGGGATTGGTGTCTCCAGTAGGTTGGTGCTTGGGATCAATGTCTCTAGTGGGGGGGTGCTCACAAATTGATTGAATTGGTGCTTTGTTCAGGGATTGGTGTCTCCAGTAGGTTGGTGCTTGTATCTCTAGTGGGGGGGTGCTCACAAATTGATTGAATTGGTGCTTTGTTCAGGGATTGGTGTCTCCAGTAGGTTGGTGCTTGTACATTGTAAAAGATTTATATATATATATATATATATATATATATATATATATATATATATAAGCAATATTTTGTCATGGTTTTCTCTCAAAAAGGTTTTCACATAAATCTTGTGTTCTTTTGTGTTATTGATTGTTATATCCTTAATTTTTATGGTTGTTTTGGTTGATTAAATGTAAAAATATTAAAGGATTATCTTATACTGATTCACCCCCTCTTTAGTATGAGCCTATGCTTAACAAATGGTATCAGAGCAATTCCTTTAGAGTTAGTCTAACCGCTAGAAGGTAGATCCTGGAAGCACAAGATGGCCAAGAAACTAAGGAAGGAGAATCAAGAGTTTAAATCTATGGTCAAGGATCTTAAGGAGAATGTATGTATCCTAGAGTCTAAGTTGGATTTAGAAGTAAAAGAAGATAAGATGTCTATTCAAGGTCTTAAGAATTAGCAAGAGGTTATATATTCAAGCTAAAAATCAAGAGAAGAAGAGTGTAATTAGTTGAAGACTGATTTAGGTTCTTTGAAAGATAAACATGAGAGGCTCATAATAAAGGTTGAGAAAGATCATGAGATATTATTCCAAGGTGAGAAAGATGAAAGATTTAAGGGAAATTTGAAGAAGCCAATCAAGCAGCTCAATGCTTTCAATTTTTCCAATTCTTTTCATGGCCATTATTTTGTTTGTCATCATGTTGGACATAGGACAAGAGATTGTTTGAGGAGAAGCAATCTGTCAAAGAGAGATCTCAGTCACCTTCAAGAAAAAGGTATGAGAAATGTTGCTTGCTTTTGGTGTTATAAGGTTGGCCATATTGCTAAATTATGTCCAAGTAGAGTAAAGAGATCCTCAAGGTATGTCAAATGATATGGAGCTCCTAAAATATATAAGAAGGGCCAAACTTAGGTTTGGATACCTAAGATAGTAAAGGTTGATCATATTGAGTCTAAGAGTGAGAATGGATTACTTTCTATAGTAGAGAAAGAATTAGATATGAAGGACTATGTGAAACTCTTGTTATCAAGAGTTGTAAAAAAGATAGTGATTACTGATCCTAAAAAACCTATAGATCAAAGATAATCTCTTGTTACAATTGATCATGAGCCTTGTCAAGATTCCCTAGTATTAGTTTCTAATGATATTGCATTGTAAGGTAAGACTATTGCAAGAGTTGAGAAAATGAACAACATCATGGATTTTGAGGTTAGTGAGTCAAAGAAGTTGAACATGCCTAAATTGATTCTTAGAGAAAGAAATTAGTCTCATTGACACAAGAGGATCAAGGAAATATTAGGGGAGTTGTGGGAGTCTCCTAGGTTCACTTTGTTCTAGGACCCTTTGTGTGGGGTGTCTCTTATAGGCTTCAAGAAGACACATTATAGAAAAAGGAAGCATGGTGGATGCATGTTAGGTCTTAGCTATGTTTCATGACAAGAAAGTCATGAAAGTAAGTTGATAAATCAATTTATATATCAGTTTTAGGTATCTTGATATGATGTAGTGTCTTGAGAGATCTTGTGAGCATGAATTCAATTAAGTCTAGTTTCTTTGAGCATATTCTTCATATTCAGATCAGTAATAAGTTGATGTTATGAGGAGTTTGCTTTATCATGTTGTGAATCTATTTATGCCTATCTGAGGTGGTCCTATTGACTCAAGGGGTTAGTAATAAGTAAGTGAGAAGGAGTGGATCCATATTGATTAGGTAAGTGAGAAGGAGTGGATCTATGTTGATTAGGTCTCCATGAGACCTATTGGTAGCATGAGGGCTAATGGTGCCTTCATAATGAAAGCGAATGATTTGAAATAATATAAATCATGGAGGAGGTTTGTTGAGGTTGGCAATGAATTGTTTGATAGGATTTGGATCATTGGTAAGTTTAGATGTGCCATAAAGTCTCATTAGTGGTTCATTGAGGAGATATAATTATTTTTTTTAGGTCTCTAATAGACCTAATAAATATTTGAGACCTTTTAGTGTTCCCCTAGGGGTATTGACTATATGTGGATAATGTTTGAAGAGTTGTTTGTAGACCTAGTTGGTTGAGGAGACCTATTAAAGATGTCATGATCTAGATGTAGCATGGAGTTAGGGGGAGCTAACTCAGTTTTTTTAAGAAGCTTGATGAGAGGCATGCATGAACAAAGGGGGAACATGAGTCTAAATTGAGGTAAGATTCAATTTGGACTGACCAAAAGGAGATCTTTTACTAGGCAATCATCAAGGTTAGGTCTAAGGATCAATTGATAAGGTATGAATGGGTTCAAGTAAGATCAAGAGATAATGGAGATCTATGGAGTCATGTGTCAAGCTAATGAGAAACATGTCAAGTTGAAAAAAAACTAATCAATCACTCAAAAGGTAAGCATTTGGTCAAGTTTTCTTTAGTAGAATTAATTGAAATCAGAGTGAAGAGATAAGGTCACAACTGTAGAGACCCTTTGCCATTGATGTCAAAGGGGAAGAACTGAAGACAAGGGAGAAAAGGAGGAGAACCATAGCATGGGGGAGTTCATATACTAATTCATGGGGATTTCCATCAATGACAAAGGGGGAGATTGTTGGAGTAATCATCATTGATGTCAAAGGAATTATAATGGATATGAATGGAAATGTCAAATGGAATTGTTGCTGAAAGTAAATGGAAGTGTTTGAAAGTGAATGTAATTGTTGTTGAAAGTGAATGGAATTTTTGCTAGAAGTGAATGGAAGTGTTGCTGGAAGTGAATGGAATTGTTGTCAGAAGTGAATAGAAATGTCAACAATATTGTCAATGGAAATGTTGATAGAAATGTCAATGGTCACATCTTTTGGTGAAGAGGTGAGTCTTGGATGGGACACATACTTTTAAAGGCTATATAAGGGAGAAGAGATGTGGAAGTATTAAAATCATTTGATTTGATTGAAGATCAGATAAGTGTGATAAATAAGGAAAAGAGGAAGAGTAGAAAATGAAATAGAATATCTCTTAAGAAAAGAAGTGTGAAGGGAAGTTTTATTTTAATGAAGAATATCACATGAGAATTATGAAAGAGAAGAGAATAGAAATTATATAAGAAAATTAGTGAGAGAAAAAGTGTAAAAGAAGAAAATATATCATTTGATTAAAGAAGCAATCATAGATGGTAGAATTGATTTGGCTTGGGGTTGGTGCCTCATAGTCTAGGGGTTGGTGCTCAAGAATTGGTTAGGTTGGTACTTGGTGAAGGGGATCGGTGTCTCCAATGGGAGGGTGCTTACAAATTGATCAAGTTGGTACTTGGTTTAGGGAGTGGTTTATCCATTAGGTTGGTACCTTTGAACATTGTAAAAGATATATATATATATATATATATATATATATATATATATATATATATATATATATATATATATATATGTGTGTATATATGTATATATATATATATATATATATATGTATATATGTATATATATATATATATATGTATATATATATATATATATATGTATATATATATATATAATATTTTGCTTTGGTTTTCTCTCGAAAGGGTTTCCACATAAATCATATGTTCTCTTTTATTATTAATTTCTAGATCTTGAATGTTTATGGTTGTTGTGGTTGATTAAATGTAAAAATATTAAAGGATTATCTTATAATGATTCACCCCCCATTCTTAGTATAACCATGTGCTTAACAGTTGTGGTTTGTGACTATTCAGTGATTCTCTATGATGGAATAGAAGTAGAGTAATGTAAGAGTTGTCCACAATATTTATATGATTTAATGGTTGGGAGCCACATTGGTCCATAATGTATATATATTTGTTTTTGATGATGGAGAATGATCAAAATTCTAATGAAAAACTATTCTAGATGAATATTTACAATGAAATCTAAGCTAAAGTGAACATTGATAAAAAAAGAAGCAAAAGGCAGGGTAAGGTAGAGAAAAAACATGTTTGCAGGGTTTCATATCAAATATTATGACAAAATTACAATTAATTTGAGTACACATGAACCAATTTATGTTATAAAATATCATAATCTCAAATTACATCATAAATCAGGCAAAATTGAGAGGAAAAATATGAATCATAAGTAAGAACCAACTTTACTTTAAAATATTGCTATTGTGATCTGAATAACATAAGTACATTTAAATGTAGAACAAATAAAAGAAGTATACTTGAAATCTTTATAGTTAATCTAGATTTTAGCACAAATTAACTACCCTATGACAAATAATGTGACTCAAAACAAGAAGAATCATTCAAATTTAACATGAATCTCTGCAATTGAGAGCCATCATAGACATTTAACAAAACTATCCAAATAATCTTTTCAAAATTTCTTAATTGTATTAAATGCTCCTAGTATCAATTGCTCAAAAAATATAACCCTTTAAAAAATGGTAACCTCTCCTTATTTATAGAGAACATAGGTAGTGTATTGGTTAACCATGTTGATAACAAATAGTAAAATGAAGACAACTGTCCCTTTTTGCAAAGTTTCTAGAATACATATATTAAAACTCAATTTAAAAAACTGGTTTCCATTTAGAATTTTAAATTAATTATAATCTCATATTTTTCATAGTCTTTACACCGAAATTTTGGGACCTTCCATTTAAAAACCAAATGGATATGTTTGACAAGTGGTTGTATAGAAAAATAGTGAAATATGGCTAGGAGGCCAACTTTAGTCTTCATATCTTTTGATGTGTAGTATTAGGTGAGCTTAAATTTGGTGTATATGTTCTTGGAATAAATTTGAAAAAAACCCATTTGATAATTTTTCCTATATATGTAGAAAGTGATATATATTTCTTCATGAAAATGCATACTAGGCTCTATTTAGACCCTAAAAATTTTGCTGTCTAGAAAAAAATAGCTAAAAATGCATTGGAGGGAAACTTTGAAGGCTAATAAATTTTGATGTGATTATGTGGAGGAACTAAAACTTGGGTTATATAAACTTGGAACAAATTTTAACACATCTATATGAACAATTTTAATTGACCCATCCACATGTAGAAATGGTGATGTCAGTAAGGTGCCTTCTTAGTTTTTTTTGCCACTTGACTAGAATGTGTAAATGAACATAATGAAGGACTAGATGAAAACCAAGCACTTCCATACTTATTTTAGGCACTCTTGACATCCCATAAAGTATCTATAACCTATCCATAATATTTTGATCAATATTTTTTAGTGTTATCTCCATGAAACCTATACTTTCCATTTGTAGGGAAAATCATTAGTAAGATAAGGAAAATTAAAGTTCAATAATGAAAATAAATAAGCCATTTTATCAAAGAGGATGATATTTAGATTCTAATAACATTTAAATATGCCAATATTTTAGAGTTAAGGTTCAAATCATCTCAAGGGTCCCAATTTTCAAGAAAATGGGGTATGTTGGCCTTAACAGGACCAAGGATAATTTTGCTTTTCTTTTCTATGGGGGTTCTACTGAAACTAAATCCAAATGAACATATATCCCTCTTAGGTTATTATTCTTTTTATTTGGGTCCTTCATCTTGATCCTCCTCTTCATCAGTGTCATATGATTCATTAAGGACTTTGAGGGAATCCTTTACTATTTAATTTGACTCCAAGCAATCATGTCCAAGTATTCCATTAGAGACTCTAGTATTTGAGGTAGGGCTAAGGATGAGGGTCCCTCACTAGGTCTCTCTTCTAACTTCTCTTTACCAGGACCTTATGTAATTTGGGTTTGGGTCTATTGCATTTCCATTTGTGGTTATTCTTTAAGTGGCCTAGAAGGTCTAGGTAGTAAGTGGTATTACATACGTCCCATTTTCCATATGTCCTTTGGTGGTTTTTCATCACTAGTTAATCTCTACTCCAGTCTAATGTTATGTTCCTTGATTGTAAGCAATACTTCTTCAAACCAATTTTATTTGATATATATAGTGTCATGGACACCTAGTTGATGTGCATACACTAGTTTGGGAAATTGATTAGACTTCAAGTGTGTGAAGACCATATCATTGGGAACCCACATATTCAACTCATTAAGTCGTAATTTGAAAGATTCCATATGCCTGGACACAATATTCACCTAATCATAATTTTTTTTAACATTGTCTTGACAATATTCAAAGGAAAGGGATGGAGGAGGTCTTTCCTCATCTTTCAATAATCTATCCATACCATTAATAATTGTTATGCAATTTATTGCTCTACCATATTGATGGGAATATAGACAAGTAACCTATAAGATTGGATCAAGAGCCCCTCAATTCTGATTACTATACAATCTACATACAACCAAATGTATTCCATTAGATCCACATATTTATTGATTAGAGGGATTACCCTAGGCATATAGATCCCTATGTTGCTTCTAATAAATTAGGATAGACACAATCATAAATGAGTTTCTTGTGGTGTTTATATTTAAAAATATGTAGCTTTGAGTAATGGTGGGAAATTATGAATTTGCCCTTAGGTGACCAATTCTTGATATGAGGGATATAGGTGGAGGCTAGTAAGGCATCCAACATATAAGACATCATTAAAAATTAGGTATTTATCTTCTTCTTTATGGTTATGAAATTTTTTCTAGATATATACTGATCATCTCTCCAATTGGAAGAGTGATCCCTTTCTCTACCATGAAGTAAATGTAGGACACCCAACTCTTATTTACATAAGAGGTTGAAGGGGCTCCAGATATTATGTTCAATAGGGTCATGATTACCCTAACCCACTTTATAAATTAGGAAAAAAGGATGTTTCTAGTAGGGCCTCAAATCACATGGATCCATTACAACAACCATGGTCTTAGGATGGTGTCAATCTCATTCTTGCCAATCTATTCTTTAATAGTGGGTAAATCCACTTAGAGGTTTGGGAGCTTGTAATAACTTTCAAATACCAAAGGGGAAATTAATTCAATTCTTTTAAAGGTCCTTTCATGAATGATCTAACCTTGTTCAAGCTAATAGTCCTTAAAAATGGGAGCAAGGATGTTGATACAGTAGATTACCTCTAGTTTGGTGACAACATGGTAGATATTAGCCATTTAGACTATACTAAGTCATAGTACCTTATAGTTATAGTGGGAATATTCTATTATTCTTTTGTGATAGTTTACATCTCCTTAATATTCTAAAATATCTCAAACCAATTCTTATTGCCAGTGTTCAATGTAGTAATATCTAGGTCAGTGTCATTGAAGACCCTCCATTTTTTTATATAAATACAACTTTTTCTCATCCCTGTATTACTACCTTTGAGCTATCATGGATTCTAAACTTTGAAAATTATTCACAATTAGATTGTGAATGGTCTCTAGATTAGTTCTTTTGTGCTCAAATCACAATTGAACCTCTTATATATTTTTTATAATCAATCCAAGTTCACTTAGGGATTTTTATGCAAGTGTTAGGGAAATGAATCTTTAATGGCAATAGTTTATTTAGACCTAGGCTTATATGTGCCTCATATATGATTTTGACCTTCACCTTTATACCTTTGCATTTTGAGCACATAAGATCTTCTATTTTATCATTTTGTGCTTGCATGACACTTATTTGGCATCTACCTGGCACTTTTCATAATTTTTTTCATAAATGTCTCTAAGCACTAGCCATTGTGTTTTGAAAAATAACCTTTAGCCTCATGCAATTGGATCAAGATCGATTGATCAACATGGGCTATTGATTATGATCTAGGCCCTTGATTATCATTGGTTGCTTTTGGTACCAAGCCCCATGGTTGTACCACTTGGCACCTATATAGGATTTTTGAGCTCTATCACCTTTTTTAGTAACAATTTAATGTGTGTCTACCATGCATCAAATGTATGAGCTCTCAAAGTTTCATTGAAAATTCATTGACAATTTTACTCCATTAGATCAAGAGGCATGATGAAACATAGACCATCAAATCTTTCGAGATGCATGAGATTTAATCAACGTCATTATTTAGGTGGGAACTTAGGTTTAAATACCTTAGATTAAGGTTCATTTTGTGTTTATTAAACATAAAATAAAATTTAGGCTAAAGTGTTTATCCTTAACCTTTTTTAAGATTTATACAAAAAAGGGGGAACCATGGCTAAATTTTTTAAGCCAAGGTTTATGTTGTATCTAATAAACATAATACATAACTTGGGCTAAAATAATTATGTTAAGATTTTTAGAACATTCCCAAAGGGGTTAAAGTAATATAAGGACCAAATGTTGGATTATAGACCTAGGGTTTTATTGTATTAATCAACAAAATAAAATCTTTAGCTAAAAGCATTTGGGTTAAGTTTTATGTCACCAAGACCCTTTTAAAATAAGACTTAGTATAATTCTCTAGCTTAAGGTTCATGGAATTCAAACAAATTCAATGGTGACCTTAGGATATATACTTATACTGAATTAATTTTGACATATATTTAGACTATGAGATCATTTCATTATTTGTAATTCAAAGATCTCAAGTGTTTAAACATCCTCTAAGGGGTCTCATTAGTTTACAATGTAATTCATGAGTTTTTTAATAGAATTTTGGAGTATATCTTGGTCTTTGAATAAAATAATCCATTAGCTTAAATTTGACATCCTTGTAGACATCAAATACATCCTCGTGCATGTCAAATTATGGTCGTAAGAATGTCAAAATTAAGCACTTTGATTTAACAATTTTTGGAATATTGGTGTATTATTCATAATTTAGTTAATGGTCTAGAGTAATAAAATTATTATATGAATATACAATAATTAAAATACTAATTTTTATAATTTGACTATAATTTGAATCATTCTAAAAATACTAATAAGGGAGAGAAAATAAGACTTAGCTAGAAACTGACTGAGATGACTATTATAGGGTCTAAAACTCACTGTGTAAGACTAAGACACTATCATAAATCAATATCTAGACTTAATTTATTGATTTTATATGAGAACTAAAATAAGAAACCTTGGGGTCCAATGTTATAGTCCTCTTCTATCATTATTGTCTAGGAGACTTTAGATTTTTAGGTTTTATTCATTGTGTTTGTGTGAGCCTTCCTATGAAGTTTTGACTGTTGGATGTCCATGAAACTCCCTATAGAGCTGATTTAGTATTCAAACCCTAGACTTCATTATGATTTGACAAACTTTGGGAAATATTTGGAGTTAGTGTGTGTAAGATGTAAAAAACATGTATCCACACCCCTTGTGTGAGAAAGCTACCTACATACCAATACTCTAAAGAGGGATCAAGCCATATTTAGTTCTCTCACTTGATGTGCTTTGTGTAATAGTGTGTATAAATATGAAAAATACTAAACTAGATGTGTTTGAGGTAGCTATGGATTGGTGTAAGGATTTGAAAAGTCTTTTAGTAGTATTGGTTGGTTGTATGCAAAAAATAGGGAAGATTTCCTTAGTGGTTTTGCTTGTATTATTACTTGATTTGTAATAATTTTCAACCCCTTCTAAATGAACTTTGAATTGGATTTTATAGGGATCTATTGATCATGGGTCGAATGTGCTTGCATTAGGTTGATAATAAGGGAAATAAGAACTAGAAAAAACTAACCATTGGAGGTAGAAATGCATTTGGATGAGAGTGATAAAAATAGACACTAGAGGGCCCAATGCTATAATCCAAGTTGGGTACTATAGTCTTGAGGGTACAAGACCTAGGGTATGGATTCATAATAGAAAAAGGAGTCTAGATCAGTAAGGATCAGGTCTAGAATGCTATGGATGACTAGGAATCAATGAAAATAAACCTATGAAGGTTAAGAGAGAAAGAAAGGACCTATGGGTTTGGTGTCATTAGCCACACTAAAGTTACCAATTTTCACATTTTATATGACTATATTTACCCCCTCATTATTTTATTGAATGCAACAAAGCAAAATACTAAGATAAAGGAAAAATAAAAAGCATACTTGAACTTACTTGTAAAGGTGAATCTCATTAAGTTATATGCTATTAGGTGTGCATAGACAGAGCATGTCATGAAGTGTAAATCTATAAAATTAAAAAAGAGTAGATCAATTCTTACTAGATATGATATATCTAAAATAAGAATGTACAAAGCTGGATAAGAGAGAAAAGAAGAGAAAGGAATGAATACACCTTATTGGGTATGAGAACTAATACTAAACCTATTTTGATGTTGAGTGATGTTGAGTAATGTTAGATGATGTTATACCAAGAGTAATATCATGAATTGAGTTGAGTGCTCAATTCCCCAAAAGGGGATCAAGAATGCAAAGGCTAGCCCTTTAGCTACATCATCACCTACTAACTAAAGCTAAGTGATCATATCTATGCTAATAGATGTTTAGAATATGTGTCAAATCCCTCTAAGTACATGGATTAAGAATACAAAGTCTATTCCTTTGGCTCCATCATTACCCCATGAATTGAAGGTATTAACTGATACCGATATGTAATGTGTGTCTTATGAGATGGTTCCTAAAGCCCATAAATGATCTGTAATCTAAAAATGTCGTGTAGATAGCTAAATGTATGTTAGAAACTAGGCCACTCTTGGCCACTTCAAAACGGTGGAGATTAGGGTTATATAAATCCAATCTAAAATTGGGCACTAGGCTTATATGAAAGCCATTCTAAAATGTGGAGGTTAGGATTGTATGAAATCCACTCTAAAACTAGACACTAGGCTTATATGAAAGCCATTCTAAAATGTGGAGGTTAGGTTTGTATGCAAGTCACTCCAAAATGATGCCAACCACCTATAGATGGAATAAGTCACACAACTACTGAGAATGATTAGGTAATATATTGAACTTAGAAAGAAAATAAGATAAATGTGTTATACACATTGCCTCCAATCACTAGTGTTTGAATCATGGATTCTAATTTAGAAGTTATACCAACTACCCTATCTAAAAATAGAAGTAAAATACATCATGCTATGCATGATGACCCATATAACTAGATTCTCTAATCAAAAGTGTACTAAAATTATTGATTTTGAACTAGTATGAATGTGCAAAATTGTAGCTAAACCTACTTTTATACCTACTTCTAGAAAGGCTAATTTTTTTGTTTAGACATGATTTCTGAAAATGAACACTAGAGGGTTTGACACTATAGTCCAATCTTGGCACTATTGTCCTGGGCTAAATCTGATGACTATTCCCTAATTTTGATTATCTTCCTAGTTTATTATGTCTAGTTTTAATTTTAGTTGTTGTTTTGGGTGTTTTTGATGCTACTTTTTTTTATTGATACAAGCTCTAATCTCTGTGACAAAACCCCTATTTATTTCCCCCTCTTCTGAGGGTAGGGATGAAGACCATACAATGAATGCCCTCAAAATAAAGAACCCTACAAGTGTGTTATGTTGCAAATATAAATGATATAGCAATGATAATTGATAACATATCTCAAGGTATAGTTAGTTTGTAATGAGATATTTTTAGATCAATAGGGGCATGCCTAGATAGATATAAAAATGTAATAGCATGTGCAATGTACTGAATTAGAACTGGAAGTCTAGTTAATTATTAGTTTTTAGTTTTCAAGGAGGAATGGAGAATGATGTCCATCATGACATCCAATAAAGTGAGATAATGCATGATTTGGATCATGGCATTGTAAACAATTGAAAAGTAATAAGGAAATAATCATATAAGGCAAGAAGTAAGAAGCATAAAAGAGTGGCCAAGGGGCCAAGAAAACAAGGGACATGGGCACATAGCACTCAAATTTGAAAGCAATAATACAAGGCATGTTAAAATTCCACATACACATACAATTGAAACAAATAAGATTGGTGTGAAATCCACAATTACATAGAAGAATGTAGGTAAAGGACATTGGCAAATGCCCTAAGGTACACACAAGAATAGAAGTAAAGGACACTAGCAAATGTCCTAAGGAACATACATTAGACAAATAAGAATTAAGAAATGAAATCACATCTAGTTATACAAATCAAGAAATGAAAACATGTAAATACTGAAAATGCAATCCTATCTAACTAGTCAAATCAAGAAGTGAAAGTATTCAAGACATGTTAGTACAAGACTAGGTATATGCTAAGAAATACACAAGTGATATATACTAATGAGATGTTGATATAGTAATCTATGTAAGCTAGTAAATAATGTACACAAACATGATAACTTAGAGTGTGTGGTATATGAATGACATTATCTGGATGGTGTAGTCATGTATAAGATGCCCCTAATCAATATGTATATCAATATGTGTCTCAAATGTAGAAGTAGGATGCCACCTCAATTGGTGGAGTGAAGGAATCAAGGATCAAGATGTCACTACACCCACTCAAATAAGATCAACTAAAGCATGGAATGTAGATAAATCAAGAAACAATAGCATATGATAAAAATTGTAAGTCTAGCATAGTAATATAAATGTAAAGCATGGATGATGCATACAATCAAAATATTTTTGGGTTTTTCAAATTTTGAATGTTTTTAGATTTTTCAAATATTTTGAATGTTTTTGAATTTTTGAAATATTTTGAATGTTTTATATTTTTGATATAATCTATGTACAATCAATCATAAGGAGACTATGTACAATAATTTGAAAAGAATCTATGTACAAGTAAGCTAGAAAGGAATGATACTAACTAATGAGTCTCATGGGAGACTCCCTATCATGGTGTCATATATTAAGGAGAGGGATCATGCATGATCATGAAACATGATGGAATGGTTGAGACTCTAGCTCTAAAATTTGTTTATGTTTTAAATGCTTTCAAATATTTAAATTAAAAATTGACTGTGGGGTTGTTGTAGAAAAGTTTACCTTACTAGTTTTTATGCTTGTTCATGCACTTAGTTATCATTACAAATCATTTATAGACTTAGGGAAACTAAGCACAAATTTATAAAAGTCTGGTGCACAACATTTAACTATGCTATGACACTAGCATCAATTCCACACTAGGCATAAACCTAGCTTGCTCACACAAAGCATAATAGTGAAAGGACTAGGCCCACATTGAGCTAGTCACAACATGGCACAATTGAAGTTTCAAGGGACCTAGGCTATTTATAGAAGGGTTAATTGGCCTTCTGGTACTAATTCCTTCAAGGCGGGATTTTAACAAGTGTAAACCTCCTTATTGGATCAATTCCTAAGGCAAAAGTGGTTTATCCTCATGGTGGCACTCTATGCACCTGTCTTAGAGATTTGGAGTATTCTAGCTCAAAAATCAGTGTACTTATTAGTTGGTTGGGGTTGCTAATGGCATAAATATGCCATTAGTGATTAGGTTTAATCTTAATTCCATTATAATATAGAATTACTTGAGTAAAACTTAAATGAAAGTAACTCATGAGCAATACATCCCATAGATTATAAAATAAGAATTTAGTATTTCATTTACCCAATAGTTCCCTTAATTAATTTAATAAATATAATTCATTAAAATAAATAGAGTATATGTTCTCCCTAACTCTACTCATGCCCAGTGGCTCACATGTGAGCTTAGGCTATATATTTGAGCTTCTAGAACTAATATGTAGAAGGAAAATACTATGGTTAGATCTATATTACACTAGAGCTTCACTATATTTTTCTCTCCATTCTCAACAAAAGTGAGTCCTCTTTTATAGGTGAATGGCTACCTTCTGCCAGGTTAATTGGGTGCACACCAAGTGATGTACTATCACCTATTTGCTAGCTCCACTACACTATACAAGTAGGATAGGCACACACTGTATGCTATGTTATCAATTAGGGTCACTTTCCTACCTACCCCACTCTTTTGGCATCCATGTGTCTAATTCAACTCAAAAAAATCTAGATAAGGATGTCTTTAAAGAAGTTTGACACTATAAAACTACCATCTCATTGGTAAAATATCCATGAGGACTCCTCCATCTGGTGCCAAAATATAAAAAAGGAGGTTTAACCAATATAAGGGTCTTACTATGCCAAGGTTTGCTAGGTTAGCATAGCCCATGTCTTTAAATAAAATGGGGCCTAACATTTACCCCATAAAAACTTGCTAGTCCATCTCGGACTAGTCTTTAAGCACCTTAGATGCATAGAACTTAGGTTCACCCTACCTCAAGTCTTATTTGAAATTAGTAAAGCCTTGGGCGGCACCCTTTATTTCATTAATGATTCAATCCACCTAAATGGTCACAACTTCTAAATAAATCACATTCATACTTTCTAGCTCCTTTTAAAAGGCTTTTAGCCTTTCCTTTTCTGTCTTTACTCCTCCATCCAAGAGTTTTCCCTACTGACTATCTTTTATTTGGAAGGCATGGAAGACTACCTCCTAATCTTAGTTTTGAATCTTTAGTTGAGAATTAAAGAAGTTAACCTTTATCATCATATGTATGTGCTTGGCCCTGGACACTATGAAGGAGTGTTTGAGAAAGGTGTCCTCTTATTTTACCTTTTTTAGGTGCATGTTGATGAATTTTACTTGATTGGCAAAGTTACAAAATATTGTGTCCACTTCTTCAGTGCCCTCTTCAATCTTGGCAAATAAATCTTTGACCATTTACATTTTCTTGTTTAACTCCCCTTGTAAGGCCTCACAGGGGTCTTATTTTTCTCCTAGAACTGGATTCATCCTTAGTATCATTTGATCTACAAGCATGTAGATTCAATGAACCTTCTTCATACAAGAGGTATCCACATTATCTAGGAGGTATGTATTCATCTCCTCTATGAATTCTATTAACTATCTTAGCTTGAGTTTGGTCACCTCAAGTTCCTTCTTTATGTCCTTTGTAATCTTTCACCAGCTATAGGTGTGAACATAATTAATGATGTTCTTTCATGCCATGAAGATGGCCATTTTGATAAGCACATTCAATGAGCACATAGGGTTCATATCATGGGGGTTCAACAAATGATAGTCATGCCCTTCTTTAGGATTCTTGATAAATTGGATTGTCTTTAAAGGAACCTTGAACTCAGGTTCATCCATGTAGCATTTTAATACCCATGAGGCTTGGTGGTGTGTGAGGGTTGTCATATCTCTTAGAGGCATGCAATCCATCATTTAGAAGTCATACTATTCCTTAAAACCTTGTTGCACCCTCTCTTTATTCCTAGGCTCATATCCTTCACCATCACCTAGATCTTCTTCTTTTCTTGCATTGGTGGTTGATCCCATGTCTTCATCTCTTTCTCGATCATCTTGTTCTAATTTTTCTTCTTCTCTAGTGATACATTTGTTGTCATGTTTTTCTTATAGGGGTTCTTTTATGGATTTTTCCCCTTCATCCATCTTCTCCTATTGTGGTCTTACTTCCTCTTTTTTTCTCTATGGCACTCGTATCACCTTCATTTTCCTTTGGTGCCACACCATTTGTGTGGCTTCCACCACTATAATGGTGCGAGCACTGGGTGCCTTCTCTAAATATCTTTCTCTCCTAGGTTTTATGCTAGCGGGACCCTTCTTCTTTTCCCTTTCTTCAAGAATGCATGCCCTTTCATCTTGGGTTGCTTTCTCCTCTCTTTTTTTATTCTTAGTCTTTTTCGCCTTCTCTTCCCTCTTGGCTTGTTATTTTTTGGCCTTTCTTTTCATGGCTTACATGGTGCATCTCTTTTCTCTTTCACTTACCTCTTTAGCCTCTAGCTAGTAAATTTAGCCTAAGTCATGCCCTTGGCCTTAATTTATTCACACCTCTGATGTAATGTTATAACTACATCAATATTTCCTTGGTCAAGGCTCATTCTTTTCTATTTTCACTGTAGCTCTTCTTATTTTATATGCATGCTAGAGTGGGTTGCCTCATTAGTCTCCTTGCTCTTCTTTCTTCTCTTTCACCTTTTTCTCTTCTATTCACGTATGTTCCTCTAGTTCTACCATCTTGATCACCACCATAACCACCCCTAATTTGTCTATTTCTTCCTTATATTCTCTTAGCTCTTATGCTTTTTGGGTATTAGCCTCATAGGAGATGAGTTTTCTTAGCCTATACTTAGGCTTTTTTAGCTCTACCTGACGTGGTGAGGAAGGGATCTATTATTTTGAGGAGGACTCTACATCCTTTAGTAGAATATAAGTGATTTTACCCCACTCACCTTCCCTATATTTATCTAACTTTTCTTCAAATACAACTACATCAGGTGCAGGAGGAGGGGTCTTTTCTTTCTTTTCCCCCTTGGGCTAGAGGTGGGTTTTGAGGTAAAATATATGTGTTTCTAATAAGATTCTAATTTAGAAACTTCCCCCTTTGAAATTATTTTTATCTTCATACATTATTTTATATCTTCCAAGGTTTCCCCCCTCTTCTTTTTTGGGGACTTCTTCTTATTAGGGGGCATGGGGGTTCCTTCCTCTCTAACCAAGAGTGGGGGGTCTCTTCTCTTCTTGGTACTAGTTCCTACACTAGAATACTTCTTCTTAGGCTTCATCACATAGTAGATCTTATGGATGAATCTAAGGATGGTAACCTCTTAAAATGGATTGACATTTATTTTATCTAGGGTATCCTCTTCATCTTCAGTCACGCTCTAATATATACATGGGAACCTATGTTTCATCCTTATACTCTTTGCATCTAGCTCCTTAACCGGTATGTCTATTCTTTACACATTCAAAATTTGATTAAGTGCATCTCAAAATTAATCAATTGAGAAAGTGAAGGGGATATTCAACTATCTTAACTTGTTCTTATCGAACAAAATAGTAGTGTTTCATCACGGCAAAAAGTATCCATCTTGAACATGCTCATGGGGAGACCCTAGGGAATATACCATTCCAATCCAAAGGCCTCAGTGTATTTATCACACCAACACATCACACGAGTTTTATATTTTTATCTAAAAGAGGTAGGGTAGGTTTAGTCTTTATATTTTTGCATGGGGGACTCATGGTGTTCTAGAAACACCCATAAATTATCCTCACTCCCATTAGGGATACTAATCTCCTCTATAATTATCAAGATCAAGATCAAGATATATCCCCATCTAAAGGTCCCTTTCATGGTATGGCATTCAAATTCATTCTTGGTTAGTTTCATGGTGATGAACTATGCCACGTTGAACTCCATGTACCATATGGTAGGCTAGGTAGAGATAAGATTTGGACATGTCTTTCCATCATCCATTGGGGTATAACTTCAATATCACTAGGCACATTGCTACCCTCATGCTTTGATCCTTGCATTTGTTGATGAGGAAAGTGTATCCCCCCTTGAATTAATTTAAGAGCTTGGTAACATCTCCACCTCTTCATTATCACCCATAAGTTTGTGGATGTCTCTACCAATGTTTTGAAGTTTGATAATTTTATTTATCAAGTGCATCAATAACTTCATGTGACAAAATAAAAAATATACATGGTCCTCATGGGCATACAAGAGAAATAACTAAACAAGTTCCTTAGGCTTTCTAAAGTGGGGAAACTCATAGAGTTGAGTTGTACCTAAGGTTTTTAACTTGTCTTTAATCAAGACGTCTAAGAGGGCATCACCTTTGGGGGTCTTACACCTTGTATCCACCATCCAATCCTATGCCAAGTCATGAAATTAGCTTGATGTCTAGTGGTTGTATTCATTCAATTGTCACATGTGTGTGAAGGAACAACATGGTTCTCCCATCGATGCCTCTAGTGGGAATTTCATATGTTGGTAAGACATCTTTGTCAATGCCTCTATTTCTATTGTCCAAATCTTGACTACCTCTACAACTTGTGCCCTTGTCTTGGTGGTTGCTTGGGTTCTAATTATGCCTTTGTAAATCTTGACATATTTTACTTTTTTAACCATTCTAAACCTAATGGTATTTAACCTTAGGAGGAGTGGCTTACCAAAGCCTCAAATGGTGGTTGATGCTTTTGTAGTCACAAGATTTTAGATTGCAAGTTTGAATTTGAGCTTCATTAGCCATTAGTGTAGAACCAAAGATAGTGTTACGCTTTAATTAGATCTCTATACCAATTTATATCATCCCCACTCTTTAAACATCAGATTCATTATGAACACACTCCTCAATGTACTTCCTTCCACTCTAGGTGTCTTGAGTTGATCAAAATTTGACTTATGGTGAGTTATTTCTTGCTTCATCTCTCGGTCTCTTGCTCTATTCATTATTTAGTCCAAGTTATCATAAACTTTGTAACTTAATCAAGTTTACCACTAATCAATTTATATCTATCTCTTAATAACCATCATCATTAATATAGATGTGATGGTGTAGATGGCTCAATTTATTGGGGAACATGAAAATCTTAAAAATATTTTAAAATATGTTGTCTTATATGCATTAAATGCATACATTTTTTGCCACTACCACCTTATTGAATGTTCCTAATGGTTTTTTTGATGAAGTGATGTATGGTTCAAATGGTCACTTCCCACTCCATTATGTGTAGATGCCAATTATTTTAGATGATATTTATTCTACACATGTATCGTTGCCATGAACTTCACCTTTCTTACGAAAACTTGGGTGTAGCACCTAACATGCATATGATTCAACCTCCATAGTTCCACTTCTTCTAGCTATACTTTTCTTTTAGTGTGCTTCACTATCTTGGTCAATTTCTTGTACATCATCTTGCCTTGGCCTATCTTATACCATATAAACTCCTTACACTAGTCCTCTAATTCTTTGTGTCTCTTCAAATTCTTTGGTGCACTTAGAGAGTGCATTGTTACTACCTATCTTATGCCCAACTAACTTGAGAATCTTCACTTATATCCTTGAATTCAACTAGATTGAATGTCTTCTCTTACCTTAGAGGTTTATAACACTGTATCAACTAATGCACCTTCTTATAGCTATGTCTCATGTGTATTGCCACAATATCTCAACCCTTGAGGACTTTTTGTGCCCTATACTACTTTCCCATGCATATTTTTTTGTTGTTTCTTTTGCTTTCTCTTAGTCAGCTTCACATGCCCACTATTTAGATGTCTAGACTCATGCACATCTAGGTGCAACTACTCAACTCACTCAATTTGAATTATGCATGAACAATTGTCAAGAGTTCATGTGGATTACTCACACCACTTACTACCTTTACAAACTAAACAAGAAAGGAAAACAAATGAAAATATGGTCTGACTTACACTAAAATTTATTTTGGTCAAATTACTTAAACTAACTATTGATAAAAAAATTAGAGTTTCCTTGGTGCAAGCACCAACCTACTATCGATATGGATTTAATCAGTTGCCATTAAAATTCCTAGGGATCATCTCACTAGATAACATTTGTAGCTTACATGTGCTAGTTTCCAAGATGTGATGTATGATGGAGGAACCTGTCGACCAAATTTTCAACTTTCTTGGGTGCTTGAAGTACTTGGAATCATAGAGCAACACCAATGTCCCTTTGGTTAGCTCCTTATGCTTGATGTACTTATCATGACATCACTTTTGACACACCTTTTCAATTTATTGGCTCCACTTATCTTGGGAATGTGTCTCATCCAGGCGCTCCAAATCTTATAACCTTATGCGTAGGGACTCCTATTTGTCTAGGTGGAAAATTCATGTAATGCATAAGGAGGGTACTATGAATTCCATAGGCAACACTAATTTAGTACCAAACACTAATTAGAATGGTGTGGCTTTGTTCAGGTGCATTTGGGACATGAGATATGACCAAAAGATTATAGAGACTTGATCATCCTAATCCTTGTGACCAATGTTGCATATATTTATTAGGCACATTCCTAAGAATTTTTTAAAGGCTTCAACTGTACCATTGGCCTAGGGATGATATGGGGTGGTTTTATGGTGTGTCACCATGTATTCTATCAGGAGGATGTACATCATCTCATTGATAAAGTGAGAGCCCCTATCATTAGTCAAACTTAGAAGACACCCATATTAGAATATGATGTTTTCCCAAATAAATCATATTACTATCATGGTTGTATATTTATTGGTTGGTGTAACTTCATCCCACTTGGTTAAGTAATCAGTGGCTACCAAAATGTATCTAGCACCTATGCACCATGCTATAGGAGTGATTGGTCTAACAAAGTCAATGGCCCATTTTTAAATGGCACCTAGATGAGGATTGGGATGAGATGAATCTCATCTCGATGGTTAGTCTTGTCAATGTGATGGCATACATCACATATCTTAGCATACTCCTTGGCATCTTGGAATAGGCTTGACCACCATAATCTTGACTACAATACCTTGTGTGCCATTGCATTGATAATGTAATGACCTCCTATGATTCCTTCATGTGCCTCTTGGAGGATGGAGTCCCTTTCATTTTCCAAAACATAGTGGTGTAAGACTTCATCCTTACTTATTTTATAGAGTTCCCCTTCAATGAGCTAGAAGGGGGCAACACAAATAGTAAGTTGCTTCTTCTCCTTGGTGGTCATGGTTTGTGGTGCCAACTCTGATGTTAAGAAAAATCTCTATTAGGTCTTCAAGAATGTGTTAAACCCTACATATCTTTATGTTTGGCATGCCATCTTCAATTGGTTCCATCACATTTCCAGAGTTGATGCAAGACAAATGGTCTAGCCCCAAGTTCTACTTCCTAGGTTTAACCATAATAGAATATTGGAATTCTTAGAAGAGAACAACCCATTTAAATATATTCCCATACAAGATAATCTTGTTCACAAGGTACTTAAGCACCTCATGATCTATGAATAATATGAATGGGGTTGCTAGCAAATATTTTCTAAATTTCTGTAGGGCATATACCATTATCAACATCTCACACTCGATGGTGGTGTAATTTTGCTTAGCTTGCATCAATTTTCAACTTTTTAAGAAGATGGGGTGGTCCATTTTGTGGTCACCTAATTGTGCCAATATAGTGCCAATGGTGGAGCCTAAAGTATTGACATGGACATGATAAGGGGTCATTCAATTAAGAAATTTTAGAATTGGTGCACTGTCTAACTTTAGCTTTAGTGTCTTAAAGACTTATTATTATGGCTTACCCCATTAGAATGGGCCATCCTTTCATAAGATCTCCTCCAAAGGTGATATGATCTTTTTATATCCCTGAATGAACTTTTTGTAGTAGCGAAAATGGTCTAAAAAGTCATGCACATCTTTTTGCATTGAAGGGGTCTAGACCTGGATTATTATGGCTATCTTCATAAGATCAACAAGAAATCCATCCTTGTAGATGATGTGCTCAATAAATGTTCCAAAGAGAGTAGTGAATATGCACTTATTTAGATTCAAAGATATCTACAGCTATCTACACCTTTCAAACATGAGGCATAGACTATCATAGTGATCTCTTACAAGACCATACACTATCCAGTCATTAAGGTATACTTAGAAGAAATTATGGATAAAGTCCTTAAAAATAATTATTACTACCCTAGAGAGCACAAATGTTGTGTTATTGAGTCTAAAGGAAATCACATTATATTCAAAATAACTTGACTCAATCATAAATGTTATTTTGGGCTTATCTTCCTATTTAATTTGTACCTAATGGTAGGTTGATAATCCATCAATTAAAGTGTATATTTCACAACATATGAATCCATCTAAGAATTCATTTGTGAATGAGGTCAAGAATGGGTTGTTAACATAGGTAGTGTTTAACATCCTATAATCAACAAAAATCCATATGCACCTATCTTTCTTGATACTGACGACCATAAAAATTACCCACTCAAATTCTTATACTAGGTAGATAATGATAGTATCTAGCATTTCATTGATCTCTACCTTTACCTTAGCATAGAGATTGGATTTCATTCAATATGGTTGCTTATTGACTGGCTTTGTATTATCCACCAACTTGATGCTCATTTTTCTAGGTGAAGGGTGAGTTCCCTTCATGTCCTTGTAACTTCACAGGAAGAGGTCCTAGAATTCCCTCAGGAGGTCAATAATTCATGATAGTTCTGATTTAGGCTAGTAAGTGAATATTGTGTAAATATTTGGCTCACATTCTACACTAATGTCTACTTTAGTGGTCTTGAGTAGTGTGAGGTAGGGTTCATTTTTATCTTAATGGGAATCCTCAACCTACCTAATCCCCTCTATCATCTCAACCCAAAGATGTGTTGGGTCCCCATCATCTAGGGAGCTATCATCCATGAGGTGCATGATATTTTATCTACCTATTAGAGCCTTCCAATTATGCTCCTTTTAGGTCTCATCATATTCTTCACTGGAGTCACTATGGAGCATTGTCTCCTTAAATAATTTAGGAAGTGCTAGTCCTTTCTACCTGAACATCTCCTTCACGTACTCTTCTAAGATAGCTATGTCCTTAAACATAGCTCTATAGATGACTTGTAATGGATCTAGTAGCTTGAGGCTCTTTGAAGAGAATGAAAATATATGTATAAACTTCCCCTTGAGTGCCTCCCAATTTCCTATCTCATGGCACATCTCATTTACAATATACCACACTTGCACCCATGTCCTCAAGTTCTTGTAAAAGGCATGCACCCATAGGCCTCTTGGCACATTCTCACCATAGATGGTCCTTGTTTCTTTTCATAAATGTACATGTTTAATTAGGTTAGAATTATTGGCATAAGTAGGTATGTCTAAATCTTCATTATTATTGCCAAACCTGGTACATATTGTTACCTTCACATCCCACCAAGTTGGTAATCTAGGTCTCTATGTTTCCCACCAACAGGTAGTAGTAATCTTTAGAGTGTACACTAGTGCACCCATTTGATCAATTTCCTTTGGGATGCAAGATTAAATATCTTAGACATATTTATCAATAAGATGGCTTACCTCATACTTCAAAAGTGCTAAAATCTTCCTCTTACTAAGCTATATTACTCCCTTTCCTATCCTTTTAGCATAGGGGACCCACTTCTAGAGTCGCTCAATCCTTACCACACATGTCCCAAATGGTCTTGGTGTGGTTGTACACACTAGATGTACCTTCACCCAATGACCTCATATGCCTCTTCAACCCAACATTCACATGATACATTAGTTGTATCATAAGCTAATTGTCTATCTCCTCATGTGATCATGCCTTGGTCAGTAGGATTGAGCTTCTCGATACCTTATGTTGTGATGTTATAGATGTGGTTGATCTCATCCTCAAGATCAACACTCTCTATGTAGGGGGCTTGATCATTTGAAAGGGGTATCACCACCCTCTCCTTTCCATTTTTAAAATTCATATAATTCTTCTTAAAGTGCATGTCTACATTATTGGTATAACACCATGGCCTTCCCAAAAATTATGGGTAGTTATCCTTTTTGCTAACTCAATGACCTCAAAGTCTATGTGGAAATCAGTGCTTATGATATCTATAATGGTTTCCTTCAAGATCCCTATAAGTTTTATGTGATTTTTTTTAGCCATGAAAAACATATGAGGTGAAGGCCTCAAGAGTGGTTGACCCATCTTTTCCTAGGAATTTTAAGTCAAAATATTGACCTCAACACCCATATCCACCAATACTTCATAGATCGACCATCCATTTATGGTGGCATCTATCAATAATTCTTGGTCATATTTAGCTTTATAAGTATGCTTGACCTCACACACCCAGTCTATATGTGATGCTATAACTTCTATTACTTGAGATGCAACCTCTTGTCCTAATTTTTATCCTACATGCTTTTGAAATAAGTCCTTCAATAGTGGCAACATCCCTTCAATCTATAAGAGGTGTAGGATCTTGGTTAACTCTTGTACTTTAGATTCTTGGTGTCTTATTTCTTGTGTGAAGTGGTGTCCCTTACCTCTAAATCTCTGGGCAACTAAAGTTTACCCTGAAAGTCTTCCATCGTGATCATGGCTTGTAATAGGACATAATTTTGCCATGTAGGGTTAGGGTACGGTGCAACTTTTAGATCCAACCAAGTTATGCACTCGATGTGGCTTGATTTTCCATACTCCAAGTGTAGATCTTGGTTTTGTGAAGCGGGTGATTGATTAATGAACCCGCTTATTATTTTTGCTTGTAGCTTAGGTGGTGCCTTATGAGCCTGTTAGGGCTTAGGGGCCCATTTTTCCCCCTTAAAATCATTCCTAATCATCATGACACCTCTATTTGTGCTAGACCAACCTTGAGTCATCTTTTTGTATAAGTCAAGGCATTCCTTGATTATGTGTCCCTCAATAATACCTACACATTATGTGCATAGGGAAGTCACACTGGTAGTGCTTAGTTGATCCTTACTTATAACATAATCATGGTGGGAATGTTATTATACCACAACCACCTCCTTAGCTTCATGAACCTCTTTGGTTCCCATAACCCATATTGTTTTGGCCCTAGCTTTCATTTCCTTGGCCTACCTAGCCACCACCTAACATCATTTATTACCTTTCACCTCTTTCCATATTCTAGTGCATCTCATCAATGAACCTATAATCCATTATTGAGTATGTATAAACATCACACATTTTAAAATAAATAGTGGTGTTTATTTGGCTATCACACTAAAAAAATGTAGTTTTGGGAGTCTTGCACTCTATGACAAACTTCATAGTTAAGAAGCAGTGCGTAAAAATTTCTAAATAGTCAATTTTTATTGTTATTCCCATTTATCTCATAGTTAGAGCACCATAACCCATTATGAATGTCATGCACCTACCTAGAACTCAATTTATATAACTAAAAGGCCATTGATGCAATTTGTGCTCCCATGAATGGATTGATTCCAGTATCAATGTTGCCTACCACCTCAACTTGGAGCATGGATTAAAGTTATATTTGAGGTTCTATGAAAGTCTTCATAGACAATGTGTGCTTGAAAGGCACCAATAGGTCACCAAAAAACCATTGTGCATGTTGTGAAGGATGAATGTTATATGGAAGTTTAGAGAGAAGATTTTTAAATCATGTGTCATAGAGATGCACACTTTCATATAACCCTTGAATAATTTATTTGAGCACCATGATGATCTACTCTTCAAAATTAAGGATATCAAACTCTTTCAAAAAAAATTCCTTCATCACATTATAGTCAACCATAGCTTGTTTTAGATCAAACTTTAGATACCATGTATGGGTGTGATACATCGAAGTGGTCATGAATTGTATTTCCTTACACTTGGGTTTAGTGATACCCCATGTGTGCCATTTTAATTCACATTTTTTCACATGCACCATGACATCTCCAACTACATGATACTTAGGTAAGTGCATGGCCATATCATAGTAGACTTGTTGAGGGGGTGGTGTTAGTTTCTAAGGAGTTTGGCCTTGTATATGTATTGGAAGTGGCCCTCTAGTGAATCTAATTATAGGTAGGGGAATTAATCATAATAATATAAATATCATAGTCAAACTTGTCATCACAATACCACTCACTTATAGAATCATGCCACTTCTTATGGGTTATTGCCCAATTGGTGCAACTAACATTTTCTACATGGAAATGCTTGCACTCAAGTTCAAGGTTCCTAGATTAGTGGTTGTTGGATTCACTGTATCATTATTCATCTCCTTGTAGGGAACTACTTAATCAATCATGAATTCTTGATTCAAATCTTGAATCTTACCAAAGTCCATGTTGATAATGGATTTAGTTACCATTATTCTATCTTCAAATGGGGAATCCAGTGCATGAGCTTACACTTTAGGTTCAAAGGGGGTAAGTGCTTTTGGCGCATTCTCAAGCACCACTTCTTGTAAGAAATCCTTAAATCTTGCACCCAAATATTAAGTCTGGTCTCTTGGTTCTCCATCTCCCTCTTTTCACTACTACAAATCAAGGGATCCTTCCCCAAGCCCTTCCCAGTCATTATGGGTCCTTTCAACATTTCTAGGTTCTAGATCCTCCATTAGACTATGCCTTCACTCACCATAGTTAAACCTCTAGAGCTCTTGGGTGTCAATTTGTTGTTCCTCTTCCATTACACCTTACCTAAACTTCCCTTTCTCACCTTCTATGCTTTTTCATATGAACAAGGACTTTAGCCTTCCATTCTTACATCTTCTATATCATAATCCACTTGAAGCTTCTTTAGTTTGATGTTGATCCCTCCTATGATTAAACCCCTTGGTTCATGAATAAACCCATACTCTACTTCAACTAGGCATGAGAAGGTTGACACTATAAACTCTAACATGTAGCTATTTAACTTACCACTAAACTACTTATCCATAATGTGCATCCAAACTTCATCCATTCTCTCTAACTTCTCTATGCACTTTGTGGTCCACTCAAGACACTATCCATAGCTATACCTTCTAGTAGTAGTGTAGGCAACTAACCACTGGTACACATGATCAGGTAGTTCATAGAATAACACTTCATATAAAATGTCATACAATTTGGTTTGTACCCATTTCTATAGCTTATATCCTTCGCATGGAAGATGGTTTTACATGAAATGATCTTTAACTACTCCAAATAGTGCTTAATATTTTTGAGTGATAGTTAGAGCATCACTCCACTACACTATTTCAGCAATAAAATTCAATACGAGTCTTAGTAATGAAACCAAAATGTTTTAGAAAAGTTTACCTTATTGGTTTTTATACTTGGTCATGTACTTAGCTATTATGCCAAGTCAATTTTAGACTTGGTGAAAGTAAGAACAAAGGTAGAAAGGTCTAGCAAAGAACATTTGACTACACTATAATGATGGCATCAATTCCACACCAAACATGAACCTACTATACTCACTTAAACTACAATAGTAGAAAGACTAAGCTCACATTAGGCTAGTAGTAATATGGTGCAATTAAAGTTTAAAGGGACCTAGGCCATTTCTAGAGGGGTTATTTGGTATTTTTATGTTAATTCCTTTAAGGAGGGAGTTCATTAGGTGTAAACCTATTTATTGGCTCAAATCCCAATGTGAAAGTGGTTTATCCTCATGGTGGTACTTTATGAACCTATCTTGGAGCCTTGGAGTATTCTAGCTCAACACTTAGTGTGCTTATAGGTTGGCCAGGGTCACTAATGTCAAAAGGATGTCATTAGCAACTAGGTTGAGCCTCTATTCAATTATAATATAAAACTACTTGAGTAAAACTTAAATGAAACTAATGCATGAGAAATACATCTAATAGATTATAAAATAAGAACTTAGTATTTCATTTCCCCAACGGTTCTCTTCATTACATTTAATCAATAGATTTCATTAAAATAAATAGAGTAAATGTTCTCTTTAACTCTACACATGCCCAGTGGCTCACATGTGAGCTTAGGCTATACATTCGAGCTTCTATAAATAATATGCAAAAGGAAAATATTATGGTTGGCTTTCTATTTTTCTAGAGCTTTGTTATATTTTTCTCTCCTCAATAGTAGATATTCCTCTTTTATAGGAAAATGGCTACCTTCTACTAGATTGATTGGGCATGCACCAAGTGATGGGCTGTCGGTAGTCTGTCATCTCCACTACACTATCCAAGTAGGATGGGTACACACTACATGTTAATTTTTCACTTGGGGTCACTTTCCTACCTGCCCCATTCTTTTGGCATTTGTGCATCTTGATTTTCCTCATACAAGTCCAGATAGGAATGTCTTTAAATAAGTTTGGTGTTATACAATTACCCATCGACTAGTGTAGGATCTACAAGGACTCCTCCAACTAGTGCCAAAATATACAAAAAACAGGTGTAACTGATCTAAGGGTTACTCTACATTGATGTTTGCTAGGTTGGCATGGCCCAAGTATTTACACAAAAGGGGGCCCAACAAGGGTCCCCCTATAATTATGAGAAGTGGATGCAATTGTCCTATCTCTTAGGGACCCGTCTAGTAGTAGAAAAATCTCTTTAAACATGTGCTCAATGTGTAGAGGCATGAGACCTCAATGTTACTACCCTAGGTGTGAACACTGTAGCTAGAATTTGTCTAGAATTTCAAAATTATAGTTTCTCTAAA
The DNA here is from genome assembly GCA_037957365.1 of Torreya grandis. Taxonomy (NCBI): domain Eukaryota; kingdom Viridiplantae; phylum Streptophyta; class Pinopsida; order Cupressales; family Taxaceae; genus Torreya; species Torreya grandis. The sequence continues at coordinate 445,941 of JARHVA010006869.1, forward strand.
AGAGACCTTTGTGGAAGTGTATTAACTCTCTATGTTGGTGATGGAAGCCTCAACTATGTCTAAATCTGAACTGGAAGAATAACTAAAACTAGTAGAGAAACTAGAAATGGTGGTTGAACTAAAATTGGTGACTACAAAGTAGAACATGGATTTGAAGTGGGGAGTGGTAACTCATATGGAACTCCACCAACTATAACAACCTTATTATCATGAATGAATTTCACACATCTGTGAACTATAGAAGGTATGGCTCAAAGTTTTTAAATCTATGGTCAACCAAGTAACATATAAAAAACTCTTGCACTAAAAACTATAGTAAATGATGTGGCCATGTGTGTTGGACCAACCTATAGAGGAAGCACAATCTAGCCTAATGAACTCTGTATGTGCCCACCTAATCCATTGATAACTATGTCAATTAGGGTAATATCCTAATCTAAATATCCCAAAATTTGAAATAATGTCATAGTGCACATGTTCACACTAGATATATTATCTATGAAAACACTATGAATAAGATGATTATAAATGTAAGATTTGATAAAGAGTGCATGATAATCTGAATCATCCTTGACTATCACCTAATTTGAGAAGGAGATGGAAGGTCTAGCTAGAACTCTAGAATTATATACACCAATCATGTTGCTCAAAGGATGTAACTCAAATGAAGGTGACTTATATGTATCTAGTGGGGGATGTGTATTATATGCATGGTGAATAGTTTATGTATCCCTAGTCTCTTGTTTGGAATGCTACAAAAAAGGATTTAAAAAGATTTTTAAAGATCTATCTTGTGTTTGATTTTCCTGAGGAGGCTTGATTAAAGTACCAAGGTTAATAATGTTTCCATCTATCAAGTCCTATATCTTATGTCTCAAACTAATTAATCTATTTTTTGTATGGCTTGGTGCCCTATGAAACTTGAAAAAATGCATGATGATCATATCCCCATGGAAGAGGATTTATTGGATCAATTTTCTATAGGAGGGAGAGATATGATATTGCATTCTAATAGCTATTGTAAAACTCTGGCTAGAGTAATTTGTAGATTAGTAAAGGTTCACCAAGGAGGTGTTGATAAAAACATGTTCTAAGGGGGCTCTAAAGCTACATTGACTATAGCTTGATTCTGACCCTTGTTATTATTGATCTTGACTTTATATAGGACTTTATTGTTACTCTTGTTTGTTGTTTCTGATATACTTGTGTACATGAGTTTTCCCATTGAAATGAGTTTTACTTCCCTTTCCTTTAGTGTATGACACAATTTAGTAAATGAAGAGAACCTTTTGACCATTATTGACTCATGCAAAGTTTGTAGAATAATTTATTTGAAGAGATCTTGTAACTCTTGATCGACCATGGGAATAGTCATCTTAGCCAATATAGTCTTATATCAAAGAACATAATCTATGGGATGCTTCTTTGACCTTTGTTTCTATTGTGTAACTTAGGCATATGAAACCTTATCACCAATGTTGATGCTAAAATGATCTAGGAACATGTCAACTAAAGGATTAAATGCATTAAATGTTTGATTTGATAGACTATAGAACCATTATACATCATAATCCTTTAGACTCTATGGAAATAGCTTGGTAAGAAGCTATTCATTTGGAAAATATTCTAAGCATGCTATGTGAAAAGATCTCAAATGTGTCTTTAGATTACCCTTGCCATCATATAGAGTAAGCTTGGGTTGAACAAAACCTTATGGTAAGGGTGTAGAAGCAATACGATGTGCCAATGGTGTATGTAGTAGATCAAAAGAATCCAAATATTTTGTAGGTCTAGAAGCACCTTGCTTAATATGTATCACCTTGGATTGAAGAGATCTTATCTCTTGCATAAGGGCTGTCATATTAGGAGACAATTATGTACTAGCTATAGCTGGTGGTGGTATAAAGGTAGTTTGGGCTACTATAGGGGTTGTTGAGACATAGTTTCCCCTATAGTGTCATTTAAAATTGGTTTATCTAAAGGAATGAAAGAATAAACTTGTTTATCCTTTTATATTTCCATGATAGATTGTATAATAAGAGTAAGATCTTAGGGCTAGTCCCTGAGTCTTTCTCAAAAAAAAACTTAGGATCAAATATTTTTTGAGGACAACTTCATTATTAATAATTGGTGGAATTTAATCAAGATTCTCATGTGGTGGATCATGTAGATCGACATTTGTATCATCATTATTATTCTTGTACTACTCATTGTTAAAATTATCCTCATTGAAATTGGTGTAATTTAAATGTGTAGAATCTATAACAAGAACCTGAGTTGTTTATTTATCCATGGTATATGGTTGGGTTAAAGAAATATGGATGAATTCAAGAGGTTTTCCACTAAGTCTTTCACTTCATCTCAAAATAAGAGATGCAAGGAGATTAGGTGGCATAAGGAAAACAAATTGAATAATGGAAGAAAAGATTAAACAAATACAATCTAAATAAGAAATTAGAATATGTATAAAAAAGGATATGAATCTCACAAATGTGTAAGGTGATACCTTAAGAAGCAAATAGGAGCTAGGACATGCAACTAGGGTTTGTAATGAAATTATTATAAAATTATGAATGAATTTTAAAATTTGGTACAAATTTTTTATTTAAATATGCAAGTAAAAAATTATTAGAAAATTTTAGATTTGAAAGGACCTAGTGTATGTAACTAGGGTTTGGGAGGAAAATAAAATTTTGAAATTACTATGGAATTTTAAAATTTGATGTGAATTTTTTATTTAAATATGTAAGGAAAAAATTAAAAAAATATAGGAAAAATACTAGGAAAATACCAGGACCTAGAATGGACAACTAGGGTTTGAAAGAAATTTTTTTAAAAATTACTATGAAAATTTAAAATTTAATGCTAATTTCTAATTTTATTATGTAGGTAAAATTATAAAAGTATAGGAAAAATAAATAGGAAATTTACCCTAGGGTTTCTAGGGTTTTTACATGTAAACGAAGTAAGTTGAGTTCACCAAATGATTTAACAATATTGGAAATATTGGTGTATTATTCCTAATTTAGTTAAGGTTATAGAGTAAATAAATTAGTATATAAATATGAAATAATTAAGCTACTAATCTGTATAGTTTGACTATAATTTGAATCTTTCTAAAAATAGTATTAAGGGAGAGAAAAAAAGACTTAACTAGAAACTGATTGAGATGGCTATTGTAGGCTCTAGAATTTAATATGTAGGCCTAGGACACTATCACAAATCAGTATCTAGCCTTCATTTATTGATTGGATAGGAGCACCAAAATAGGAAACCTTAGGTTCTAGAGCTATAGTCCTCTTCTACCACTATTGTCTAGGATAACTGAGTTTTCTAGGTTTTGTTCATTGTATCTATGTGAGCCTGTTTGTGAAGTTTTGACTATTGGATGTCTATGGAACTCCTTATAGAGCTGATTTAGTCTTCAAACCCTAGACTCCAATATGTTTTGAAAAAAATTGGGAAAGAGGGGGGGTTAATGTGTGTAAGATGCATTGAATGTGTATCCACACCCTTTGTGAGGCAACTCTACCTAAATACTAATACTCTAAAGAGAGATTGAGCCATACATAATTCTCCCACTTGATGTGCTTTGTGTAATAATGTGTATGAAAATGTAAAATGATAAATTATATGTACTTGAGGTGGCTAGGGACTGATGTAAGCATTTGAATAAGTTTGTAGTAGTATTGGCTAGTTTTATATAGAGAATATGGAAGATTACCTTAGTGGTTTTGCTTGTATTCTTGCTTACTTTTTAATAATTTAGAACCCCTTATAAATGAAATTTGAATGGGATTTTAGAGGGATCTATCGATTAAGGGTTGAGTGTGTTCACATTAGGCTGATAAGAAGGGGGATAGGAACTAGAAAGAAAATGACCATTGGAGGTAAAAATTCACTTGGACAAGAGCATCAAAAATAGAAACTAGAGTGCTTGATGCTATAGTCCAAGTTGGACACTATAATCCTAAGGGTATAAGACCTAAGTGGATGGATCTATCTAGAAAAATTAGTCTATCTCAACTAGGATCAAGTTTGAAAGGCTATAAATGATTAAAAATTAGTGAAAAGACACTTGTTAGGGTTAAGAGAGTAAGCAAGAGGGAATTATAGGTTGGGTGTCATTAACCACACTCAAGTTACCAATTTTCACATTTTATATGACTACACTCTTGAGGTTCTTAGTTTTGATGGGATTAAAGTTGATAGTCTCACAAACATCAAATATGTCCTCACAGATGTTAAATGATAGTCCTGTGAATGTCAAATTTAATCTTGTCAAATTCTTGTATCCCAATATAGGAGTGCCATGTGGTGATTATATGGGGCTTGCTAGGATCTTGGACATAATTCACTCCATTTGATTGAAATATACAACAAAGTGAGATCCATCTGATCATGATTCAAGTAGTCACACATGATGGGTTCCCTTTAATATGTAGGACCCCTTGCTTTTAATATTTGAATATGAGAGTGTTGTATGGTAACTTTGATAAGCTCCATGACCCTTTTATTTTTCAACATTGCCTTTGCATTGTTCAATCCTTTATCTTGATGATGTGTGAGCCACCAATTGTGATCTATATGCTTGAATATGATTGGTATGAAGTATTAAGTGCTTAGTTTTATTGGGATTTCTTCACACTATTGGATCAAAAGGCAAGATGAAGTGTGGGCCATTAGATCCTACAAGATGTATGCTATTTTAGGACCTAGGATGAAAATAGAAACTTAGGCTAAAATGTTTAGAGTAAGGTCTTTTTCATGTTAATAAATATGAACGGGGCCTTAACATTAAAGATTTTCTTAAGTATGTAATAAAGGGACCATGTTATAAAATTAAAAGGACCTTACTAGCATAAAATTGGACCATGTTAGAAATATAAGAAATAAATGGGGGAAATAAAAGGGTCTAAGGCATAATTTTTGGGCTAGGGGTTGGTTGTGTTAAAAATACAATCAAGCCTTAACATAAAAATTAGGCTTAAGTCTAAAATAACTTGAACATATTCTCACCAATTTGTTCCTACCCAATTCAAATTTGAACCATGGGTTTATGCTAGGGTTTTAGAACATGAATCTACTAGCAAGGACTCCATGAAACCTACATCCTTAAGACATGAATACTAATTATTAGTAATTCTAGGCAAGCTCAAAGTAAGACATAAATAAGTAATTCAATATTATCAAAGTAGATGATCTTCCAATTCTAATCATGTTCAAAATAGACCATGATTTTAGGGTTAAGCTTCAAAATATCTCAAGGGTCCCAATTTCCAAAAATGGGGGTATGTTGACCTCAACAGGCCTTTATATAGTTGAGATATTGGTTGATGTGTCTTGAGTGTACATTTCTTGGACTTAATTACTTTATTTCACTTCTACTGACATTAATAATGATTCACTTAAATTCTTCTATGCATGGGTTTCTCACACTATACTTCTAATCATGGTTTCAAAATCAATTGAAGATATCGTCTAACATACAAACACACACACACACATAAAAAGAAACACAAAAAAACATATAGAAATAGGAAATCAAAATCTACTCAGTGATACTCAACACCCACTCTTTTGGTAGAAAGAGATCAATTAAGATTATTGGTGGTATGGATTAAGGCTACAACCTTTCACCCACCATAGTAGAATGGTTCTCTATAGATCTCTCAAAATAATAGTTCCTTACTATGATATTCCATGTATAATGTAATCCCCTTTGTTCTTGATCTATAATTTACCTAAAAATACTCTAAAGTGACTATCATATAGCAAAAATAGTTGATCTTTATGGAATTCCTTTGGTCACATGTTCTTATAATGCCATGATTTTTGACTTTGCTTATGAATTTCCTACGTCCAAGATGCTATGTGTCTATACTCATCCATCTTATTCAATTAGAGAAACTTGCTTGTGAGAGACTCATGATACCTTAGTCTCATAATCATTTCAATGCAAATACTAGGTAATAAATATTCCATAGGTATTATTGCTTCAATCCCATAGACCAAATGAAATAGAGTAAAATATATAACCCTCTTATAGTGTATTTGATAAGCCTAAAGAATTCTAGAAATGTGATATTCTCAATCATCCCTTTTGACATCATAGATTTTTGTCAACATCTTTCTTGACACTTTATTAGAAGCCTTAGCTTGTCCATTAACATTTAGATGGTATACGATACTTTTGTGATGGGAAATCATCAATTATTTAATAAAATATTTGATAGTATTATTCAAGAAGTGTGTCTATTGATCACTGATAAGCTTGATGGGGTATCCAAACTAGGTGATAATATTCTCATAAAATAAATTTGCTACATCCTTCTCCCCATAGTTGGGTGTCTCATTATGTAATGTCCCTTACTTAGGGGATCCTTTTTTCTAAGTAAAAGCTTTGATACCACTATAATATCCCCAACCAATAGGGAATATGAAAAGACAAAAGCTCTGAACAAAGATACAATTTTGCAAAATAAATTCAAATAAACAAATAAACCACAGTAAATATCTTAACTCACTAATTAGTGATCTTATTTATTTGTCCAGATGATTACAGTAGATGTCCTCTGTCATGCATATAAAGGAATATTCAAATATGGTCTTAAAATCCTGATCTTTTACAAAACTAAAAATAAAACCTAAATTCTGGAACAGCTTGGGTTTTCTGTGTCGACACACAGTCACCGACGTCGGTTATTATGCCATCATCGATCGATATACTATCGACATCAGTTATTTTTAGTTAGCTACTATGCCAAATTTGGTCTTCAGTCAGCTGATGTCGGTCACTGGACTGCCGATGTCGGTCTCTGAGTTGCCTGTGGCTCTGTATGACCTGATGCAGAACTATACAAACTTGCACAGATCGATATGGATTCTGTACAGAAATAAGATAATATGATGTTGCTTCTATGTTGAATACCAGATCTCAAGAAATATGTAACTAATACAAAAAATCTCTATCTGTATAATTTATTGAATCAAAACTTATGAAATAAATACCTGGAATACTATGATAACTTCTGTATGAAGTTATCTCTCAAACCTGTAAACCTCTGTGATAACTTATATATGAAGCTATCTCTCAATTTGGCAATAAATTGGCTAATCTCTCACAACCTCTGAATTGCACACACTGAAGAGTTGACGTTCTCCAATGCAAATGGAATCCTGAAACCCTTAGCTCAGTCTTCACAGAAGAATTCTTAGCAATCAAAATCAATAATCATATTCAATAATGAATAATGGCCTCCATGAGAAACCCTTATACCCTCAAAAAGATGTGCTTGCCCTAATTAGGGTTTTCTTAAATTAGAATTAGGGTTTCTTAATTAAAAATAGGCCAAATAATTAATATTTGATTAAATTAATCAAATATTAATATCTCACTCAATATATGTCAGATCCTCAAACCAACTGATGTTGGTGAATCAGGGAGTGATTGTGTACATGACCATACCAAAATAAGGGCACTCCACTACATGTCAAAAATCCCTAAATAATAGGAGCTCAAGCAAATGTGTCCAAAAGAGCCCGAATGAAAGCCAACTGTAGGAATTATGCTAATCAAAGCCAAGCCAAGCTCCATTATGACCCTCTATTCATCCTATCAGCCTACAAAGGTCGCATAATAGGATAATCATCAAGTTTGAAGATGTCACCTAAAAATGGGACATTACAATCTGCCTCTCCTAAAATTGCTTGTCCCCAAGCAATCTCAGAACAATGAACCACTCGATCCACCTAGATCCCAAATGTAGTCATTATCTATACTAATGACAATCAATGCAAGCTCCTAAAATATCCTTAGAAATATAACCCAAAGGAATCCACAATCAAACTGGCAGACACAACTTAACCAAACTCCAAAAGCACAACTGTCATAGTTAGGAACCCATGAGAAACAAACTCTCGAAGTATCATAACCCAAGTAAAATGGACAACTCAAACTGCCAATTCCATCTACAAAAGATGGTGCCAATCTATCCCATAACTGATCCCTCTGTAAAGGTGGCACAACCAACTATACCACACTATCATCTGTGTGAGAAGAATCAATCTAGAGACTCGACTCCACTGGTATCCCAAACTCATCAAGACCAGGTACTCCAAAATCTTGAACATGTGTGTTACCTCCAATAACATGTTCCTCAGCTACAACTATAGGAACATACTCACCAACAACACTCAATGTACTAACCTCTGAGTATACCTCCACACTCAGAATGCCAGCATCAGACTCATCCTCATCTAACTCTGAAGAAGCTACTGTTGAAACTATCTCATCATCACAATCTCTAGCTCCATCATCCTCTGCAACTAACTGAGAGTCCAAATCCTCATGACTAAGCTCAACCACATGTCTCTCAGAATCCTGGTGAGCCACCTTCATTACCTCTATCTTAGGCTTTGAAGCCTCTGCCTCTGACTCCTCAAAACTATCCCACTGTTCAAAATCTTCTGATTTTGAATCCTCATAATATGCCCATATTACATGATATGCCTTGCCCTTAGGCCTCAAATGACAATTGTGATTGGCATCATATGGACATTTTCAGTATAAGCAAAGCTTTTTCTTGCATAGACCGTTAAGAGCCTCTCGATCCAAAGGTGGTGTTGCTAGGTTGGCCTTTGAATCATTCTTAACAAACATAGGCCGTGTAGGCCTATCAACTGTCTTGGAATGGGTCAGCCATAGTCTCTGATTAACAGTAGTACTCTTGTTATCCCCTTGCTCCCCATTCTATCAAACAGGTGTGTTCATCCTCTCTACCATAGTAATGAGTGCCTGTAGTGCCTGTGTCATCTCACGATAGATTTCTCTGATGTCTTGATCATCATTATTCCTATGGCCCCTGGGTGGGCTACCCTCATGTATGTAACTCATGATACCACCCAACAGGTTGGTAGGAATTTGGCTCTGGTTTACCCAACAAGATGGCAGGAATTTGGCTCTGATTTGCCCAACAGGATGGTAGGAATTTGGCTCTGATACCACTGTAATGTCCCTTACTTAGGGGCTCCTTTTTTCTAAGCAAAAGCTCTGATGCCACTATAATATCCCCAACCAATAGGGAATATGAAAAGACAAAAGCTTCGAACAAAGATACAATTTTGTAGAATAAATTCAAATAAACAAATAAACCATAGTAAATCTCTTAACTCACTAATCAGTGATCTTATTTATTTGTCCAGATGATTACAGTAGATGTCCTCTGTCATGCATATAAAGGAATATTCAAATATGGTCTTAAAACCTTGATCTTTTACAAAATTGAAAATAAAACCTAAATTTTGGAATGGCTTGGGTTTTTTGTGTCGACACACAGTCACCGACATCAGTTATTATGCCATCATCGGTTGATATACTGCTGATGTCAATCACTGTCAGTTGGCTACTATGCCAACATCAGTCTTCAGTCGACCGATGTCGGTCACTGGACTGTCGATGCTAGTCTCTGAGTTGCTTGCAGCTCTGTATGACCTGATGCAAAACTATATGAACTTGCATGGATCGGTATGGATTCCGTACAGAAACAAGATAATATGCTACAGCCTCTATGCTGAATACCATATCTCAAGAAATATGGAACTAATACAAAAAATCTCTATCTATATAATTTATTGAATCAAAACTTATGAAATAAATACCTGGAATACTGTGATAACTTCTGTATGAAGTTATCTCTCAAACCTATAAACCTCTGTGATAACTTTTGTATGAAGCTATCTCTCAATTTGGCAATAAATCAACTGATCTCTCACAACCTATGAATCACACACACTGAAGAGTTGACGTTCTCCAATGCAAATGGAATCCTGGAACCCTTAGCTCAGTCTTCACAGAAGAATTCTTAGCAATCAAAATCAATAATCATATTCAATAATGAATAATGGCCTCCATGAGAAACCCTTATACCCTAAAAAATATGTGCTTGCCCTAATTAGGGTTTTCTTAAATTAGAATTAGGGTTTCTTAATTAAAAATAGGCCAAATAATTAATATTTGATTAAATCAATCAAATATTAATATCTCCCTCAATATATGTCAGATCCTCAAACTGACTGAAGCTGGTGAATTAGGGAGTGATTCTACACATGACCATACCAAAATAAGGGTGCTCCATTGCATGTCAAAAATCTCTAAATAATAGGAGCTCAGGTAAATGTGTTTGAAAGAGCTCAAATGAAAGCCAACTATAGGAATTCTACTAATCGAAGCCAAGCCAAGCTCCATCATGACCCTCTATTCATCCTATCAGCCTATGAAGGTCACATAATAGGCTAATCATCAAGTCTGAAGATGTCACCTGAAAAGGCGACATTACACATTAGTTTTAACCCATTTGGTAAAGTAGTCTATTATAGTAATAATATACTGAGCTTTATTGCATTTACTTAGGGGATTGATAGGTCCTACAAAATTGATGCCCCACTTTTCAAAAGGTTGTTTAGCTAACAAAGGATATAAGGGCATTTCATCTTCATAGTGTGGCTTACCCATTCATTGGCATACATAAAAGTTTTGTGCTAATCTATGTGCATCCTAAAAAATATTTGGCCACCATAATGTATGCTATAGTAATTTTCATGTAGTAGCTTCTCTGGTAAAATAAGTTGCTTTTATTCCCTGGTGTACTTCATATAAGAGTTACAGATGTTCATGTTATAGAACTAACCTTCGCAATACTTAATCCTTCACCAAATGATACAAGATCTCATTTATAATAGTATATGGAAAAGCTATGGTAACAAACTACTTCTTTTCTCTTTTTTTTAAGTGCATATGAATACCCCTTTTTCCAAGAAATTATCAATTTCTTCAAAATTCTTAGGTATCATAGAAACTTGAAATAGATAGGCATCAAGATAATCTTTCTATATTTATTATGGCTCTTCCCCATTTGTGATATAAATGAGATGATTTAGACCAACATTTTCCTTACCTAGCTTGACATTGATGTAAAATTAGAATTCTTTAAAGAAAATCAACCATTTTGAAATTCATCTTCTGAGCATAGGCTTATTTACTAGGTAGCAAAGAGATTGCTGATGTATGAAAACTTTAAATGGTATCATAAGAAGATAATCAATGAATTTTTTTAGTGTTAACAATTTATCTAGTGCTTCCATTTTAGTTGTCATGTAATTATTTTTTACATCAAATAACTTTTAGCTTATAAAAATTATGAGGTGGTCTAGTCCACCATCTCCTAACTACACAAGCACATTACCGACTATGATAATAGAAGCATCAACATGCACATGAAAGGGCTTAAGCCACTTTGAAAAGACTAGAATAGGAATAGTGACCGATCTCTACTTAGTTTTATGAAAGCTTTTTGACACTTAGAGGTCCAAACAAACTTTATACATTTATGCAATAAATACTCTAATGGGGAAGAAATAGATGCATATCATTTGATGAATTTTTTATAGTAACCTATATGGCCAAAAAAAGATCACACTTCTATTGAGTTTATTGGTGTGGGAATACTAATAATGACTATAATCTTGGCCTGGTCCACCAAAATCCCTTCACTACACACCACATGACCTAGCAAGATACTAAAAGGTGTAAAATATATTTAGTTTTTAAATTTTAGTGTAATACACAGAGCTAAATAATGTTATAGCATGAGGCATAAATTAGACAAGTGATATTTGAACAAAGAGAAGACTACATAATCATGTAGATATACTTCTAAAAATTCATGGATGAAATCCTTAAATACAGTCACCATTACTCTAGAAAATATACATGTGCATTCATGAGGCTAAAAGGCATTATCTTGTATGCAAAAGATCTCCATTCCATGGAAATTTTTTTATCTCTATATTTTTCTATGATGGGTATTTGATGACACCTATTGAACCCATCTATGAAGGAGTAAACTTCATTTCCTACAACAGATTCTAAAACTTCATCTACAAAGGGAATTAGAAATGGATCATTCATACATACATCATTCAAAATTTGATAGTCAACACATACTCTAATTTCCCCTATTTTATTAGGTTACACTACCATGGGACTAACCTAATCTACCTTCTCTATAGGATAGATTATACATACTTCTTGCATTTTATCTATTTCATCCTTCACTTTCAACTTCATGTTTAGATTCAACTTATATGGCCTTTTATTTATGGGTCATGTGCACATCTTGAGATCAATATGCATTTCACCTAGGGAATGATCTAATCCTCTAACTTTTGAAATTTTTGTAGGAAATACATCTTGATAATCCTGCAAGAGTTACATAGCTTATGAAAGTTTGGATTAAGTCCAATTTTCACCCATGTGTGCCAATTTAGGAATTTCCTCACTTTGAATGCTTTCCACATGTTTCTTAGTAGGTTGCTAATAAATATTGTGATTTTCCTTAGAAATAGATTATCACAACATTTTTTTCCCTTTTTGCTATAGAATCTATATGTTTCACAACTTTTCATATTCAATGGGTCATGTGATTGGATCCTTAAATGGTAATACTAGTCATTCAAGTTTAAATAAATTAGTCACATCTATATCACCATTAGTATCTGAATCATTATTTTTTGTCTTTTCATCCTTTATTCAATGGTATAGCTTCCTAAGAGATTGTTCTTCTAGTTTAGAAACTTAATATCTTCATAGTGTTGTATTCAAATCACAGGTTGTGTTCTTCTATGGAATAGACTCTATAATGGTTTTAAAATCCTCTACACACCCATAACATAGGAAATGTTTTATTTTGACCAAAATGTTATAAACCACATGATTCTCATCTTCAAACACAAAATTCTATATGAAGTCACTTTACACCTGCACCTAGTGCTTTGTCTCCCTCTTGCGTTCTTGATGCATATACTAATATGATGGTAAAGGGGTAAGTGTAAATTGAAAGATACAAACCTAGTACTTAGGTTCTACATGTTCTTTCATACAAACCTCAACACATTTGTGGATATGGATTTTAGGTCACTCACCTTGCTAAAAAAAGGATAATTACTTATGATTAGCAATGGTAATTGAGATATGCTAATCATAAGTTCACACACATTATCCCAATCACAATGATCATTTCTATAAATTCTCCACCATATCATTGCAACTCCATTTACAACATAATTCAAGGCACTAACTCAATAATTAATCATAGGCACAAGATCTTATAAGTGTATAATTAATTGATGGATATCCTCAATCATAAAGTATAAAATAAGTTGTCTTTTAGTGGTGAAGACCGTTCTCATAGGTCATATTTTATGATCATGACAAGAAAAATTAATCAAATACATATATATGTCTCTGATTAATATGAATCTATTTACCAAGGCAAGGTTCCTTCTCTAGTTGGCTCTATATAATCCTAAATTTGATCATCTAATTAATAGAGAAAATCAATTTTTGAATGAGTAGATGATTTAACAGACATGGATACATGATACTTTATGACAAACTAAGATGCCAATGGTTGATTAATTATTTATTTAGGCTTCCATTATTTAGATGTATTCAACTATTTAGTGAGTAAATACTACACCTAAATTTTATTAGGCCCATACAAGAAATTGCACTCATTTGCATGCATAGCTTTTAGGTTCTCCTCAAAGTTTACCTTCATCCAGTTGGTTTCTTGTACAACATAAGGAGACTCTAGTTCAGCCATAATGATGTAGGGTTTGTGTACCTTCTTTAGAGGAATGACTATAATCTTACCTCTTTGATGCACCTCTAACTAATTTTACATAGTATTGATAGTCATCTGACCATCATATGCCCATTTCTTTCCATTCAATATAGGATAATGAGTTTATGTTATCTTCATATTGATGACTTCAAAGTCACCTCATAGGCTCAATTTTATGACTTTGATCTTAACATCTTCTAACTGGATAATGGTTTTAAATCTTCCATTTTCTTCTAAACTCAGAGTCATTAGGATATAACTAAGAAATGGCCATCCAATCACCTCCCATATAGACCTATGGATCATGTTAGTCATGATACCAAAATAAAATACAACATTTAGAATTTCATATCCTATAACTTCAATGTCAACTCCCACATATACATCCCATCGCTTCTTTTTTACATACCAAACAAGTTTTTGTATCTTCTATTGCCCTTGTTATGCACATTTCAATAAATTATGTAGCATATTTGTAATATTATAAGAAATATATTCATTATGTCATGTACTTAGAATCTTTAGTAAATATGTCAGCATAGTAACAACTCTATCCTATCACATAATGCACATAATCTAACCATAAATTTTGGAATCTATTATTGTAATATCTCCTTTAGTAGTGTTTTGGTGTTGAATATTCTTCAATATTTATGTAGCTTCATACATCAGCCCATTTTATATAACTAGGTCCGAGTATTTATCTTATTTCTCTCTAGATTCCTTGGTCTTAAGATATTTCAAGAGGAGGCAATCCTCTCTTTGCATGATGGTGTCTTGTAAAAAAGTTTAGAAATGCATCCTCCTTAGGACGCACATTCACCATGTTAACATTCTTGATGGCATTTTATTTTCTTTAATTTTGAAAAAAAGGATAGTCTTTTGTCTCGTGTTACTCATATACCCTAAAAATGCATAGTAAAACTATGTTTTCAGATTCAAAGGATAATTTCATTGCACATGGTTATACTCTCCACACAAGTAGCATTATAAAGGAGGGAATTGATGATTATTTCTTCTACCACCTTGATAACCCCCTCTATTTTCAACCCTAAATCATCCTCTATTCAATTAATATCCTCCTCTATAACCTCCTTGTTATTTTGTTATATTCTAGTTATGATGCTACTAGGAAAAAAATCTCCAATCCCATACTATTGTTGTATAACTGGTAAAGTCTAGCTAGTTTGTTATTGTCACATTATTATCAGATTCTAAGGTGTTAAATATTAGTATTATGATCATGGTTGTGTCCAAATTTGAAAATTAAGAGTCCATCTCATTAGACCTTGAGGTTGGTACTAAGGTGATTTGGGAATCCATTATAGACTTATTTGGTTCACAAAAAAATTATTGACCTCTAGGCCTAGAATCATTTGCTTCACCAAGGACACTTGTTGCATAGTGATAGTGAATACATTATTTGTAATATCTTCTTTTAGATCTATAAATCCCTATAATTCTTTTCATCATTATTTTTTGATTTTAAAAAAATTCAATATAAAGTCTATGGGCTTTTCACATACTATTGTAGAAGATGGGACTTCATTTTTTCATGTCCCACTACTTTATAAATTTCAAAAAACTATCTTAATCTTAGGACAATCATTATTGTGATTTCCTTCTTTCTCACACTTCATGTACCATAGACTTATCTTAGGCTTATCTAATTCATGATACTATTCCATCCTCTTCACAAAATCTTGAAAATTATTTTCAATCTTAGAACCTGTTATGGGAGATTCCCCATAATATTCAATTTTCTCCACCTAGATAACATAGCTCTAGCATATACCTTATTATCAAATTGAGTCTGATCTAGAGCAAACTTGATCTTAGAGCGTAGTCCTTCAATAAACCATATCAATTTATATTTATCTTTTAAGGCAAAATCCATCTTATTCATAACATCTGAGAACTCACAATCATAATCACCAACTAATTCTCTTGATTTGTACCTAATATCCTTTAGGTCTTGAATAGTTTGACTTGTATATTTCTTTATTTTAAATTTTTTGATAACCCACTCCTTAAAATGTTGTAGATTTTCTTGACTAATATCTTTACAATATATAAACTCAATTGATCTTCTATTAATTTCCTTGATTATTTCAAACTTATTTATAGCCTCATTGGTAATACCCTTATCTTGCCATTTCATCTCACATGTTAGTAAGTACTGGTTAGGGTTTACAAATCCATCATATGGTTCCAAGTTTATAAATTCACCTAAAGTACCCATATTATAAAATTATCTCAAGGGTGTTTGTTGTGTAATTATTATAGTGGGAGGTTATGTTTTGTACGATCCTACCTATGCACTAATAATATTTATGTATACAATGGGAGAGTTTATCTTCACACTCTACTTTTCTATATTTTCTATTTTTATCTTCTTGGTTTTAATGAACCCTATGACCTTCAAAACCTTACAAATTAAGGTTAATTCAGTTTTAGTACCCCATCAATGCACTTGCTCTTAAAATGAACCTTCCCAACTATTTTTTTTATCCTTATTGTTGAAAAATTTTACTAAAAGATAAAAAATTGGGTTATGGGGACATGTACTCTTCTAGTGAAATATTCTTTCTTGTAACTTCTTCTCTTTCCATGTTGGAACCTATAAATAAGTTGTGACTTTGTTCTAATTATTTGCTTAATAATTCATGTCCTTCTTTTGGTAATACCCATTTTTTTATCTGTGTACTACATATATCAACTAACTAATCTACCTCTACACTATTTTCATCTTCATCTTTGAACATCGCTTCTTCCCATTGCTCTTCATCACTTCTTTTTTTCTACTAGCATTCATTTACCTATTTTATCCCATATTTATTCATTCTTTGTTCTTTTTCTCTTTATTATCATTCATCACTTCTTCCTACTCATTCTTCAACTATTTTAATTTTATTCTAAACTCTACTTGTAGCTACTCGGGTATTAATTTGTTTACTCTATCTACTTTGTTATCGTAGCTCATGTTCTAAATCTAAACTCTTCCTCAGACTCTTCTTCCCTCATGTCTCCATTCTAGATTTAGTTATACACCTTATCTATTCATCTAATCATCATTAAATATCATGTTGAACACACCCCCATATGCCAAAATAAACTATTCTATATTGGCTAGAGTAGGCACCATGGCCTTGTCCACAACCAACATCTTCACCAAGATAGGTAGTCACTACAAAAATTTCCCTTGAATTTCTCTAAAAAACAAGTCCTTTTTAGCTTAGAAATATATGTATCCTCACATTGAAAAATTATTTATATATCCATCTACTATAGTATCAACCTAATGATCTATCACTCTTGTCTAGTCAATTTCTAATCTTTACAACCGGTCTATCTTGTCTTTAGTTTAGATTATAGTTTCTTGTATCCTTAGTCTAAAGCAATAATATTCCAATCATGCTAAATAGTTATCTAGAGATTTAGGTAAATTACACCAAAATATTTCTTAAATTTATCCTTAAATATGCTCTTGAATGATCTCTTGAACTATAAGAATAGTCCTTCTTGATTTTTCTTCTACAAAATTACATATTCTTTGATCCACTGATATATCAATATCTCTTTGCCCTGGTAACCATCTTAGCATAATTTCCTCCAAAAAGAGTTTCCATGCTTACCACACAATTATTATAAGAGGTTCTTGAAACATTAGAACATGTTAAGGATAAGGATAGTTGTGAGATACTTCATGTGTGTAGGAAAATTTATCATAAAATATAGGCAATTGGATGACATAAATGTAAGATGCATTAATTATTTTGCATTATTGAGAAATTTAAGAACAACCAATATTATATAAAATAAAAGAATGCATTTAGAATATCTTAGATAGAAAGTAACCAAAACATTACACATGAGAGCACACAAAAGTAACATAATCAGAAATCATATAGGTAAAATATAATCTCTATTCATCTCTTATAAAAGCAAAACCCTTTTCTTCTTACAAATAAAACTATATATAGATGTTTCCAATCTATGAATTTTCATCTTCTTCTCATACTTGGACCCAAAAGTGGAGTCACTTCATATTGTAGCTTATTAAAACTCATGAAGGTAAGATAAAATAGGCTATACAATGACAAAATGAGTGCATAATGTATAAATATTAGACAAATATCTTGCAAAGCTTTACAATTCACGTTCTTCTATGAATAGTTATGGAATGACTAGGTGTTATTGATTTCCACATGTAGAGATACTATTCCCTTAGACTGATCCAAAATTTAACATGTATGTTGTCTTATTATTCTCATTTTTTTAGTTATGGGATCTCTTATATTCATATGGTTTTCCCATTGTGTGCCCTCTTCTTTTCTTCTTCTTCTTCTTCTTCTTATGTCAGTTGTTGTTATGATTCCTATCTAATGGTCTGCTATTCTTGGGGTTATGCTATGAATTCCATATATTTAATATGTTTCATGAATAGATCAAATATTTTATACATTTTTACCTCCAATTATTTAACACTATCTATTTCCATTTCATACACTTAGCCTATGCTCATATCCATTTTTTGTGGCTCTCTTTTTTTTCTCCCTACTCTTTTTTACTAGCATGAGAGGAGTCTTACACTACCCTTTCCTCTATAGGTCCTTCTGTACTATCACATAAGGACTCTCCCCTTTTCTTTATCTTACACATAAACTAGTGAAGGGGACCTTATATCAGTAGGATTTGCCTATGTGGGCTATTACTTCTTCTTTTCCATAGATTAATCATCTAATTCTATCTCCTTAAAGTACTCTTGTATAAGAGATAGACTTATAACATTCCTCTTATTTATATTTCTATTTTTAGAGGTGGAGGTATTTGAACTACTTAGCTTTTATGAAGGTAATAATATTATATCATATTACTCTTACACTCCTGCATTGATATTCTTTCTTTTGGGCTTTAACATATAGTAAATATTGTGCACTTGACCCTATATGATAACTCTTTTTATTAGATTGATGATACACACAATTGATATGATTTTTACACACATAAATAACACATATGAGGTATCCTCTAACATTTTGGGATCTCTGTGAAGGCTAGCTTCACTTTGGGGCATGAATTATAAGTATTGGGTCTTATAATGACCAATGGTGTAATAATGGTGAGAAATGTAAGTGTTAACCCAATCAGTTTGGATATAGATGTGGATCATAACTCTACTTAAATGGAATAAGATGATGATGGATTTAATCTAAAGTAGATACGACTCAAATAAACTACAAAATAAATGGTAAGTTAAGGCATAAAGTGGGATATGTAAATAGAGAACATGAATTCTTTCCAACCAACTTCAAGACAAGGACCAAAACAAAATAACAAATTCGTATAGACTACTACTTTATTACACAGAGCTAACAAACATAGTGAAAAGGCCTAAGGGATAAAATGTAGCTAGATCTAGGTTATTAACAAAAGGTTGCTTGTTATCAAGACTATTATAAAATATCTTAACTCTAAGGTTATAACTAATACCAAATAGCATCTTCAAATAACTATGCCTTAATCTAGGAATTTGTACCAAATGGAGTCTTTACACAAATTTTAAAGAGTAACTTAGCTAGCTTATTATCAAAAAACAAGATATATCAAACTAAATTTTATTCTACACATTCCAATTAAAAAAACTTTATTAATTGATTACAAACTACTTGGAACTGAAATTACATATATTAATAACTACTAAGCTACTAGTTGTAATAAAATCATAAACACTATAACATAAAATTGAAAGAGATAACCATACAACCCAAATGATTTCTTATCTATATTGATATCTCAAAACTTCTCTTCCATTTTGAATGCAAGAGATAGAAGTATATATAGGATTGGGATTGGACTGCCTCATTACTCAAGCCATTATCAAAGTTGACATATGTTTTAGAAAATATATCCTAAAGGAGTACACAAGGGACACTTGGAAAAATATGCCACCAATAGACATAACTTGTTACAAAAAAATTATGATACCACTAACTAGAATCATTCCTCTTATGATGGAGTAATTATAGTGGTGGGCACATATACTCCAGGGGCTGTAGTTATTGAATTTGTTGTAATAGTGGGCCCAATATTTGAAGATATCAGTTTGGTTAAGATGAACAGTGGGAGTGATGTGGCATGATCTTGAATTTGTGATTAGAATCCATGGCTCACCCAAAAATCATTCTTTATCATCCTAAAGTCCAATAGGGATCTCTTGAAGAGTTGTTGAAATTTTTCCATTAACTTTTTATGTGCCTTCATTGTAGCTATGATCTCAACATAAAGATTATTTGTGCTAAGGACCTTGCTTATAGTAAAATTTATCAATTGTTGTAGGTCATCATGGGTCTTATATATTGTGCCATTTAACTTTGATCTAAAACTATTTACATTTATCCAAAGGAGGTCCTCAAATATGTTTTTAAGGACCAATTATCCACTCTAGTTATCATCACATCAACTCTTATTTCCCCTAGAATGGTGATGGATTACCCCTCATAACTAGTGAGTTATCACAATAAATTATCCATCCCTTGATGTTAGTCAATTAAGATATCTCTTTTGGTGACCACATATTTTTGGGCCCATTCAACCTTTAGGGTAGTTATAAAATTTAGGTGTTTGTAGGCCTTGTCCCTATTTTCTCAACCTAGAAAATAAAGTTTATCCTCCATCTTATTCATTTTATCTATAAGGGAGAAGAAAACCCCCATTTGGGTTGGGATTCCTTCTTTTCATCTCTTACTAATTAGAGGACATCATGTAGATTTTGGTCTGCTCCCTACACATTGCCTATGAGGTCCCTTGGAGGCTAAATGGTGTTCCTTTCTAATAAGGCCTCAAAATATTGATCACAGACCTAAAAATTTTCCTTTATAATTCCCCTTAGATATTATACAAAATTATAGGGGTCTTCCCTATGGCTTCCTAAGTTAGAGGGGAGATTTATTCATTTTTAGTTAGTTATAACACATCTTATCTTTGTTCCAACTGCAATTTTTATCCTTCAACCATTATAGTTTTTCTCTTTATCTTTTTCATAGTCCTAATTTCCTTGTCAATGTGAACTTGATTATGGTTTGATCCATAATGACCAAGTCCTACTTTCCCACCTCTACTTGTTACATCTTCTACAACCACTAAGGTATATGTAGGGAAACAGTTGTTGTGAAGGTTTTGCCTTGCCTATGGGAGTGGAATATGGAGACTACTGAAGGGGAAGAATGAGCTTAGGAGAAGATTTCCTAAGGGAAAGGAGGAATGGATCTTATCCATGCAGTGACCTTCTTGGGACCCACTGTATTAACTATTAAATTTCCCTTCTATGATCTTTGTTGATGTAATGGTGGTAGACTCTTCTTGGGTTGCATGGCTAATTAAAAGGTCTAATTGGATAGTGGGATGGGAAGGAGTGTTTTTTAGAGGTACAATCACTAAGAAGGGTGGGTGAATTAGTGATGCAAGATAATCTAATTAAATTCCCAACTCTTAAACATTCAACATACATCAACTTGATCAATCAACATAAACATGAAAGCACATATATCAAAAGCATACATAAGATCATACATGACATGAATGCATCATATTTGTGGGACACCCTCTTGGGGGATAAAACCCACTTAACCTTGTAATATGGAATATAGTTCTATAAAATAATATCCAACATTTAGATTAACACCCATTGATCAAGGAATACCCATCCCTTAGTTTAGTGAAACACTGATCCCATAAGGAGGTACTACCCCTGTCTAGATGAGCAGCCATAACAACTAGACCTTTAGTAACATTTACATTACAAAGAGGAAATAACCCCCTATAAAACCAATCACCCACTCAAATACCTTGAACATATCACCTTGAACACCTATTTCTACACTTAAATTGATGATGATCACCTTTGTTTTCACTCTTCTCTCTCAAATTGCCTGTAGGGATAACTCCCTAAAATTTCCTCTTTTAGGCTCATTAGTTCCAATGACCTGTATGTCATCCTACATTAAAATAATCAAAAATTCATGACTGATACTCTTCACTCTTTGATGGTCCTCACTAACATGTACCTTCTCTTTCAAAGGCTCTCTCCTTCACTTGAATCCACACATCCACCACTCTACTCTCTCTTTAAACTCATCACACACACTAAAACTTTCTCATACGAGAAATACATCTAAACACCCCTTCTGGATAACTCTAGGATTATTTTATCATATTCAATATACTTTTAACTTTAGTTTAGCCACTGATCACACTCCCTCTAATCTTTTACCTTCATCTTTATCTTTTGCTCTCTCAACACATCCACTTCAAGTCAAGAAACCATTGCCTTGGTATCCACTCTTTAAAGAGTCTTCATGAATATAAAATTATAGGTTATACATGATACATGCCTTAACCATTAAAACTTTTATAATATTAACACGTAGCTCAATATCATCCACATAATTCTGCCATATCATCTATGGGTCACACTTAATAAACTACACCTTTTAATTAGGCCTTAGTAGACCTTATAGTTCTCATAGAGACATATTACACCTTTAGTAATACATAAAGCAGAATAGGAACACAAAATCACTTTAAAATATATGGGCCCACTCCATATAACCTTTATGACATATTTAGGTCATTACTCCTACCAAAACACTCTTCTGATAGATCACAAATTACTTAAACATTATTTTATACATACAAACACCATGAATGAACATATAGTCAAATTTAAAGCTTAATAACTTTTAATATACAAACATTCAGACCTTATAATAAAATTTAATAGATGTATATTGAATTTATATACAACTTTGACTTTTACACCATTATCAAATTATACATATATCAAAAGTTATATCTAAAAAACCTGTCACTATTTTTCCTTCATTAATTTGAATATTCAAATTCCAATGATCATTGTGTTAATGTTAAACATCAAACACTTTTCCATCATCTTATGATACTCGATAGATTTAAACAAATTCACTCCATTAATATAATTTGGAAGTATCTTGGTCTTTACCTTACAATGCTCACTATTGATATTATATCCTCACATTCATGATTGTGCCACTTGGTAGATCTATGTGCCCTTTGCATACTCTATAGTCAGTTTTCTAATGAACTTACACCACTTGGAATCCTCACATGGATCATGAGTTGATTGACTATTTGACTCTAATAAACATCAACCACTTGGTATCCCCATGTGAAATATTGACTATTTGACTCAATAGACTTTATTGGATCACAATTTGCCTGATCACACACTCATCATTGATCTCTATCTAACAAGTTTCACTCTCAATGTTAGATCTATTGCTCAAACTCTATGATTATGACATATGTAACTAGCATGTGAAATATTGAATATTTGAGTTTTAAATGTGCCATTGGATCCTTATCTAGTTATATTAAATTCTCATCATTAGATCTATGATCTGATTAAATTCTCATCATAGATCTTTGATAATGTAAATTTGGCTAAGTATGGGAACCACTACAATCTTCCTATAAGGCCAACTTTGCACCTTAATAACTTTTTATACGCTTAAACTAATAACTTGAAATTTGAACCACATGATCAAATTTCATAATGAAATCCATCTATATATCAAAATTCTCTTAAAACTTTCACATGTGTTAAATGTGATGTCATTAATCTTCTCACTCAACTTTATCTTTAAAGATGACTAATTGAGCTTAGACATTCATATGACTATTCTGATGAATTCCCTACACTTCCATAAGAATTATAATCACTCATAAAAACCAATAATGTCTCTACAACATGTTTATACCATAAATATCATTCATAAATTACCTTACTAAGTCAAATTTTGAAGAACCATTCAAGAACACTAAAGCTCATTCAAACATACTTTGTCATTGTCATCCTAGCACACATAACACTTCATCAACATCCTTGGTCACCTTGGAGACATTATTGAAAACCCTCAAAAAATATCCCCCTTTTCCATTTATGTCATCTCTAATATAAATCTTATGCTCAGACTCTATCTCTCTTCTTCAAGAACTTTCTCCCCCTTTGACACAATGACAAAGTGGGCTCAACTTCTGATCCTATAGACTTGAAAAGACTTAAAGGATAAATAATAGGAAAGTATCACCTTTGAGAGATAATATAAAGTCCCCCTAACATTTATGTATACCTCTTCTTACCTTGAGCTTCTCAAACATGCTCCATGACTACACTCATCTTTGATCATACATAGCTTCTATGAAGATAAAACATATATGAACATCAGAAGCTAAATGAACTTACCTTGAAAACATTAAGAGGGACTCCCCCTAAGTCACCTAATATTACGAACCCTTTTGATCATATTCAAACCATTTCCAAAAATGATGAATCAACATAATTGCATTTATACCTTCTCTCTCAGATTCTACTACACAGTCCTTTAATCCTAGGAACTAACCATTTACAAAGCTCCCCCTTTGTTTATGCATGAGGATTGAATACATTATCAAATCAACTAAATTGTTTTGATCAAGTCATAATATTAAAATTCTTGAGTTCACATCTTTAATATACTTCTTCATAACTCCACCATGACTGGAACATCTCACATATGCTCCCCCTCACATCATGCATGGCTCTTC
Source organism: Torreya grandis (assembly GCA_037957365.1). Classification (NCBI taxonomy): domain Eukaryota; kingdom Viridiplantae; phylum Streptophyta; class Pinopsida; order Cupressales; family Taxaceae; genus Torreya; species Torreya grandis. The sequence continues at coordinate 470,249 of JARHVA010006869.1, forward strand.
AAGATTTTCAAACTATCTGAGTTAGATCTCCATAACTCTATGGAATACTTAACTTGACATATACATAACTCTAAAACCTTATATATGATATCAAAAATGTGACAACACATGATCCTCATACTCTATATCAACTTTGTCTTGAATATTTTAGCATTTGATTAATCAATTTAAGAAATAAAAAATGATAAGATCTTATCTTCAAGACCAAAAACCCTAAAAATATATTTAGAACTCTAGAACAAGATCAACACACCTTTCTTATGAAAAAGGAACATCTTGAAAACTCATCATCTTTGATTAAAAACCTATAAAATTTCATTCCCTACTTCTATACCTTATATATACTACTTCATTCTTCACCATATTGACCAATTAGACCATCCATCAAAAATTGATCAAAATTTTAACTTTAGGATCACTGTCTCTGAATATATCTTTTAAATCATTTCATCTCAAGACTTTGTAGTTACATAAAAACTCATTGCTTCCCCTTATCCAAGAACATTTTCAAAATATATTTCTTATCCTTCAACATCAACAAAAATTCAACTAACATCCACCATGCTTCCTCTTTTTATAAAGTGTTTCCTTAAAGCTTAGAGAGAGACCACCCTTTTGACATAGTGAGACTAAAATTACAAAAACATGGGAGAATCTCATATATTCATACTAGCATTTGAAATACAGTCTTGCCTCATCACCAAATTGACTTTGAATGAATATTTGACTTCATTCTTTGCTTTAGACTTGTCAACTAATGTAGACAATAATAACTCTTGACTTTCCTTCATGTAAATCATGGTAACCAAATAACCTTTGGTCTCAGTCTGATCCCTCACAACATTGTTAGGTTTACACAACCATTTGTGACCTCTTCCTTAAACACTAGAAGCTCCATATACCTTATTTTGCTTTCAAAACTCATTCAACTTGTTACTACAATACCTAGAAATGTGACCAACTCTATGACATTTGAAACAATTAAGATCATTCATACTTTTTTCTTGATGATGATTGTGATATTTATTTGACTAATTTCCTCTGCTCTTGCATTCTCTAGCAATGTGACCAAAATAATTACATGCATAATAATGAATCTAGGATGTATATATCATTGCATTTATATGTCTATCTTGTCTTCTTTCTTTAACTCTAAGAGTTTTATTGAACCTATCTTGACTTGATGGTCTTTTCTTGTAGAACCTAAAAATGTGACCAATTTTCTAACAATTGTAGTAAACAATGTCTTCCATACCTTTTGTTTGAATATGACAATGATCTCCATTTGACTAATGTAACTTATTTCCTTTTATGTTATCATCCTCTTTTCCTTGTTCCAATTTATTTTATTCTTCTTCAATCTTACATATATTGATTATGACCTTTTCATGCTCATCTGTTAGGGAAATAAGATTATTCTTCAATTAAACACATTCATCTTCTTTAACCCTCATGATTGAACTTGTATCCTCTAATTGAATTATAAAATATTTGATGGTATCCTTATCCTCTTTAGCCATTTTGGCCATGTCATCTTTCAATTTATATGATTTCTCTTCCATAGACCTTATTAGTTCTTGAGTCTCATTTTCCTCTGTCATGGATTTACTTGATAAAATTCCCTCAAGAGATATGACTTACACTTCAAGAGCTTTTATCATATTCCTCATTTTATGATTCATATTCCTTTACTCCTTTAGTTCACCAAGTGTATTAATGATATCAGCTTCTAGATCAACTTCTTCTTCCTTAATATCATAGTAAAATTCTTCATCAAACATGATGATATTTTCACCCATATTATACCTTGGATCATCTTTAAGTGGTTAAACATGCATAGAAGGTCCTACCTTAATACAAATTATTAGAGGTATAATCACAAGGGGGTAAATCAATGATGCAAGATAATCTAATTCAATTCCCAACTCTTAAACATTTGGCATACATCAACTTGATCAATTAACATAAATATGAAAGCACATACATCTAAAGCATATATAAGAGCATACATCACATGAACACATCATATATGTGGGAAACCCTCTTGGGGGATAACACCCACTAAATCCTACAATATAGACTATAATCCTATGAAACAAGATCCAACATTCATACCATCACCCACTAATCAATAAACACCCATCTCTTAGTTTATTGAGACACCAATCCCACAAGGATCTACTACCCCTATCTAGATGAGTACCCATAAAAACTAGACCTTTATCAAGCTTTACATTACAAAGAGGAACCAACCACCTAGGTAACCAAGAACCCACTTGTCTACCTTGAATAAATCACCTTGAACACCTATTACTACTCTTAAACTAATGATGATCACCTTTGTTTTCACTCTTCTCTCTCAAAATACCTTTAGAGCTAACTCACTAAAAATTCCACTTCTAGGATCATTAGGTCCAATGATCTATATGTCCTACATAAACTTGATTAGTTAAGCATGAATAATCCTCTTTAATATATGATGGTCCTCACTAACATGTACCTTCTCTTTCAAATGATCTCTCTTTTTCTTGAATCCATGCATGCACTACTCTACTCTCTCTTTCAACTCATGACACACACTCAAACTTGGTCAATAAGCAATACATCCAAACACCACTTTTGGATCACTCTAGGATTACTCAATCATTCTTAATCTAATATATACTTTAATACATCCACTAAGTGGATTCCCTCTTATTTCTTTCCTTCATCTCTATCATTTTCTCTCTCAACACATCCACTTCAAGTCAAGAAACCATTTCCTGGGTCTCCACTCTTTAAAGAGTCTTCATGAATATCAACTTATATGTTGGCCATGATACATGATTTAACCATTAGGACTTATATAATTCTAACATATAGCTCAATATCATCTTCACAGGTCTACCATAGCATATATGGGTCACACTTAAGCAACTAAACCTTTCAATTAGGCCTTAGTAGCCCTTATAGGTCTCATGGAGATCTATTACCCATTTAGTACTACATATATCAAAATAGGAACAAAATATCACTTTTAAATACATAGGTCTACTACATATAACTTTTATGACATCTTTGGGTGATTACTCCCACCAAAACACTCTTCTTCTAAAGCACAAATTTCCTAAACATTATTTTATGCCTACAACCTCCATGAACAAACATACAATCAACTTTGGATCTTAATAAATTTGATTATACAAACTTTCAGACCTTATAATAAACTTTGATGGATGTTCCTTGAAGTTTTATAAAACATTATTAAATTTTTCATATATTAAAATTTATAGCTCAAAAACCCATCATTGGTTTTCCTTCATTAATTTGAATATTCAAATTCCAATTGTCATTGTGTTAATGCTAAACATTAGACACTTTGATATCATCTTGTGTTCCTTGATAGCTTTGAAAAATGTGCTCCATCAATCTCCTTAGGAGTATATTGGTGTTTACCTTGCAATGTTGACTATTGATCTTATATCCTTACATCCATGATTATGCCACTTGGAAACTCTATGTGCCCTCTATGTACCCTACAATCAATCTTCCAATGAACTTCTACCACTTGGAAGCCCCATGTGACTTATGATAACATTGACTATTTGAGTATAATAAGCTTACACCACAAGGAATCCCCACATGAAATCTTGACTAAATGACTCAATACATTATGTTTTATCATAATTTTCATGATCATGCACTCACCATTTATCTCTGTTTGAGAAGTTTCGCACTTGTCATTAGGTCTACTACTCAAACTCCATGATTTTGCCACATGTCACTAACATGTGAAATCTTGACTATTTGAATTTTAACTATTCTATTATATCCTTATCTAGTTATACTAAATGCTCACTATTAGATATATGATTTGATTAAACACTCACTGTAGATCTTTGATAATGCAAATTTGGCTATGGGAACCACTATAATCTACTTAGAAGGCTAACTTTACACCTTAATAAATTTTCATACGCTCAACATCAAGACCTAAAATTTGAACCACCTGATCACATTTCATAATGGAATCCATTAATGTATCAAACTAATCTTAAACCTTTCACACATGTGAAATATGATTTCATTAATCTACTCACTCAACTTTATCTATCAAGGTGAATACTTGAGCTTAGATATTCATATGATTGTTCTAATGAATTAAATTCACTTCCATAAGCATTATAAGAACCCATAACACCTAATAAGGTCTTTGAAACATGTCCATACCATAAATAACATTCATCAATTACCTTACCTAGCTAAACATTAAAGAACCATGTAGGAACACTGAAGCTCATTGAAGCACTCTTTGTCATTGTCATCCTAGCACACATGACACCTCATCAACATTATTAGTCATCTTGGAGACATTATTGAAAAAATTAAAATAGTATTTGGGGAAGAAAATATGGTGGAGGAGACTAGATTACCAAAATGATCCTATTTATTAAGTTTTTAGGACTAAGGGTTGGAGGCAACAATGAATAAATGAGTAGGAGGGGTATTGAATATGTTTTGAATATAATCAGTTATAAATGTATGGGTAGCCCAAATAGGTCATTTTAAAGATTGATTGGGGGGTAATACAACCTAAATTATGGCTATTAGGGTTAGTATCTACAAAATTGGCCCTATAATTATCTAGGCCTTATTTATTTGGGTTAAATAATCCAAAACATGAGGAATAACTATTACAGGGATAACTAGAATAAAAGTAGTTAATATAGTAGAAAAAGAATGAGAATCTTGTGTAATCACCCTTTGTGTAGAAAAAAATTGGGAAGTTGTTGCCATAGATATCGTTATTATGTTGGGAGTTAATACAACTAGAGATATACTCATCTACTACCCTTGTGCTAAAGTTGGATGTTTTAACTTTGCTTCATCTCCATTATCTCCACCTTTGTCCTAAAGTAATTTAGTGGAACCTAAATTGCTCTTCATAATCATAGTGTCCCTAGATTGAGCTTCCTCTGGGAACCATTAATACTTTGATTCACTTTATGTGGTTTCAATAATGGTCACTAATAAGGAGGTTTTCATCTTATCTTTCCATTCTTCTTTAGTGAACCAATATCCCTCTACAATAACTTATTTATCACCTTCTCATTAGAAAATATTTGTAGGGGTTATGCTTCTTTACAACCTTCTATTGTATCCCTTTCCTATCAACTTCTCCTTTGATGTTACCTTTCCCAGAGTAACTTGAGGGGAAATATAACATGAGTTCACCTTTATTTGTCATACAAAATGTGGCCAAATGATATTAGTAAATGATATTGATGGAAGGGAAGTAGTAACAAGTGAAACTAGAGGGGTAGTGGTTGGTGATGAGGTAATGGAGATAGTGGTTGATGGAGGTGAAACTAGGGAAGTAGGTAAGCTAGAAATTGGGTGAGGAAACATGAGAGTCTTATCATTGGGATACCTTGAGTAGAGGCAAAGGTAATATATAAAATAGCCCACCAAGCTGAGCTATGATTGTATTACCTTATGTAGTGGTAGTTAAGTGAGGGGGAGTGGACACTATGGTGGTTGTTGTTATGGTAACCACTAAGATAGGATGTAGAGGAGGCCCTTAAGTGATTTGTTATTCACTTTTCATAGAAACATGACCTAATGGTCTAACCTTCTCCTATCCCAAAATTCAAACCTATGAGAGAGGTTTAGAAGGGGGATTTGACTCCCAATTCTCTTTCTCAATTTTTTGAGTGCCCTCCTTGGTGGTACTCAAATTATATTGTTTATGCCTAGATGCCAAGATTGACATATTTACCTTGTTCATTATGTTATGAACCTATGTATCATTTAGGGAATCTAAGAACACCTTGTTATGTGGATATGACAAATGGACATAGTAAATTTTCACCCTAGATATGAGTCTATCTAGGTGGTTCTTAGCCATTTTCCTTAGATCCCATTGCCCATAGGGTTCCCTTTTAAAATAATAAGACATTATATTCCTCACCATTAGGTGGAAATGCTCCCATCTAGTGTATTAGAGTTAACCAATGTTGATAGTCATTGGGTGGAATGATCCCTATCTGTCACTTCTTAGATTGAACTATATGGAATATTCTAACTGAGCTACAACTTCTTGCTCCACCACCTTATCTAGCACCAACCAAAGAAGATATATAGGAAGGGCCTTGGTTCCCTCTACTATAATGATCATGTAGTCTAGGTAGAGCCATTAATTATCAATATTTTTGAGAGTCCTTTTGATATGATCAAAAATATTGGGAATATCTATGCCATGAATAACTTGTTATATCATTGGATAGGTCTATGTTATCTTGGTCATATTCTCCCTAAATATATGGATGTGGATGAGATTGAACTCATCACAAATTCTATTATTGGGATATTTAGGGGAGGGTTCCTAGGGTTCTTCAAAAGCTAAGTGGATTATTCCAATTATAACATCCACTAGATAGGACATCATATAGAAATTACCATCTGGTTAGTTGTCCACACTACTAACTTGGTGAATCAAATTGGGGATGATGATCTCCCCAATATAAATGACCTTCACGGATGTGAATATGGTGTCTATCAAGGGAGTCCAAACCTCATTTATGTAGGATATGGTTAGAAAACCCTAAACTCTATTTAATAGGACTATGGAAATCTTGACTCCTAGCCTAAAAGTGGTAATTAGGATGGTAGTGATGAGTCCCTTAACTTTAAATGTGGTTGGGTCATGTGCCCACTACTATAACTTATTGGTAACATTATTGGTCAACATCCATTGGTCAACTAGGGATTGGTTATAGGTTACCTTTAGGTTGGGGAGTCAATAATGCTTCTCAAAATCACACCCACTAATGTAATCCATAGGCATGTTATTCTAATGGACATGAAGAATTTTGGAAAGAAATTGACCATTTGTAAACAAATCATTAATTAGGTCTATACACAACATTACCTCTATTCTTACTACTATGTCATATAGACCTACTAACTTGATTGCCACTAGGTCCTACCTATACCTTCTTGTAAATTTTGAGAGTTTCTATTTAGGTCCATACGGTTTTGATACCTCAACTTCATCCCAAATGGTCAAGTAGCTATTTAATTCATGATTGAGAGCCACTTCATCAAATTTTTTATTTGTGTATTGGTCAGACCTTGTAATAGAATATACAGAGGGGGGAGGTGGTAGATTTGAATAGGATTTCATTTATATACACTTAAGATCTATTTTTTTGGAACTATGTGAATACTAATTAATCTAGCTAGATCTCAATTTCATGCTTGGAATTATTAATTTTATGGTGATGTGATTAAAATTGACTTGGTTAACTAATATATTGCCCTTTGGATTCACTTGCTTTGTTGAATTGAATGCAATTCAATAATTCATGAATATTAATGGACCCATTGGCTTTTGATCATTTTTACTTTTGATTTTTTCATATTTTAATTTACTTTGTGATGTGTCATTCTTTTTTGCAAATCCCACTATTATGTGGCATTTCCCTAATCAACCTTGAGTTCTTTATCACATTTTATTTGACACTTGTTTACTTCCCACTCATCTTAGAAGCATTTCCTTAAATTTTATAGAACTTTATATACTTTTGGGGACAAATGGTGAAATTTTGACTCCCCACTACCTCTTGGTTATTTATTTTCCTTATTCTATGCTTACTATTGTCTAAGTCCCTCAGGATGGTGATACTTGGAAAAATATTATGGTCTCTCTCTCCTCAAGGGTATCATATTGTCTTTCATATTTTCATAATCTTCAAGTGAATGATATTGTGACACCTATAAACAAACCAATATCCCACTTTTTTGATTGGTTTCATACTCTTATTTTTATTGTACAAACTCTAGGTGAGTAAGATGATGACACATGTCATCATCATAGTATTCTAATTATCTAGAAGAATTCAAAACTTTTTAGAATACTTTGATCATAATGAGCCCACATGATTGTGACATGTGGATGGTTGTCACTTCTCTACTTGCCCAAAACTTTTATATAATAGAAATTTGATCTTGTAAGTCACTAGATGAGTGGGATTGTGACACTTAGGAACATCCCAACACTTTACTTACCCAGAAGACTTAGAAACATTTTATAAGTGTTTGAATATCCATGTGTTATCATGTTATCATTGTGTGGCACCAAATTATTTGAAGATCAAAGTATAAAGCTTTTCCAAGTTAAAAAAAGACTATGATTATCTAGGATGTCTAAATTTTTGTAGAATTATTGATGGACAAAAGTTTCAAGTAATTTGTGTGCCGAATAAAAATGTCAAACAAAAGAGATGAACATAGGAGTGTTGGGCACAACATCAAAGGCCCTAAATGCTTAGGAAACTTTCAAAAACCATTAATAGGTTAGCTTAAGTAACATAAATAATGACAACTTAGATAGCCAAGGCAAATATAAAATATTATTAACATTAAGGAAACTATTCTTAATTAGAAACCTGAGCATAAAAATATTAGGTAAATCCTATAATTTCTAAGCACACAAAAAACATCAATAAATGATTTAATTACCATAATTAGTTATTTTTAGGCTTAAATGGGCCCCTAATCATTTTTTTTTGAAAATGGGTATGTTGGACACAATAAATGGTGACTTATAGGGGGAATACTCTAGAGTATTAAAGAACCTAGAATATTTAGTTAGAAATTACTAAGTGAGCAGATATAATATCTTAGAATGATAATCAAATCAGATATATTAAATAAACCCCTAAAACTTCATACAACATACTAGCCTTGCCCATATCTTTGATTTGTGTGTAAAGGAGTGATTTTATTTTATCCTTGTTTTGAGATTATTAGAAAAGACTTGGAATAAATTGTAGGTCTCACAATGGTTTCCTTGAAGTATAAACAAAAAACTAAGGAAGATTAGGCATTTCTTTGCTACCAGATAGACATTTATAGTCCCAATAGAGATACCTTTAGTTCCCCCCTTTTCCCTTTGTAGACTTACATGATGCATGATACATTGATCTTATTTTATCATGTGAGCCTTGATCACATTTATATTTATTTTTAGGTTTATTTGATCACTCTTTGAGATGCATTGATCCATTTTCCTTTTATTTTAAATACAAAAGGAATAGAGGGTAGGGAACCATGCTGAGCTGGTGTAAGTATAAAATGAACAAAATTCAATTTACTACAATGTCCCTATCAACAAAATATATATAAATGATTATTATCTCAAAAAAGTATTAGATTGGGAGGTGAATTTTACCCAAGGGATAAGAAACCTTTTTAAATTTACATGCAACACTAAGAGTTAATTTGACATACATGATGAAAGTATATAATTATGATAAGATCATTATTCATTTCATATTGCATGCCTAGATATTTTAAATCTCAATAAAAGGTGTGTAAAATTTGCAAATTATCCAATTTATGCATTCCATTCCAGGCTCTCCATGTTCATTCACCCTTTATTTTAAGACACTATATCCTAATTTTAGTGGTTAGTGATTTAACAATTTTGGGAATATTGGTGTATTATTCTTAATTTAGTTAAGGGTTTGGAGTAATAAAATTAGTATATAAATATACAATAATTAATCTATTAATTTGTATAATTTAACTATAACTTAAATATTTACAAAAATAGTAATAAGGGAGAGAAATAAGACTTAGTTATAAATTGACTGGGCTAGCTATTATAGAGTCTAAAATTCATTGTGTAAGATTATGACACTATCACAAATTAGGATCTAGCCTTCATTTATTGATTGGATAGGAGCACTAAAATAAGACACCCTGGGGTTCAGTGCTATAGTCCTCTTCTACCACTATGATCTAAAAGACCTAAACTTTCTAGGTTTTGTTCATTATGTCTATCTTAGCATACCTATGAAGTTTCAACTATTGGATGTTTGTGAAATTCCTTATAGAGTTGATTTAGTCTTCAAACCCTAGACTTAATTATGCTTTGAAAAAATTTGGGAAAGAGTAGGGTGGGGGGGGTTTGTGTGTGTAATATGCAATAAACATGTTTTTACACCCCATTTATGGGCATGTTACCTACATACAAATATTTTGAATAGGGATCAAGCCATATATAGTTCTCCCACTTGATGTGCTTTGTGAAATAGTGTGTATGAAGATGTAAAATACTAAATTAGATGTATTTGATGTATCTAGGGACTTTTGTAGGTATTTGAATAAGATTATAGTAGTATTAGTTGGATTTATGCATAAAATAGGGAAGATTTCCTTAGTGGTTTTTTTTTGTATTCTTGTTTGCTTTGTAATAATTGCCAACCCTTTCTAAATGACCTTTGAATGGGATTTTATAGGGATTTTTTGGGCATGGGTTGAATGTTCTTGCATTAGGCTAACAAAAAGAGGGAGAGGAACCATAATAAACTGACCATTGGAGGTAAAATTTCACTTGGATAGGAGTGTTATAAATGCACACTAGACGGCCCATTACTATAGTTCAAGTTTGATTCTATAGTCCTAAGGGTACGAGACCTAGGGGGATGGATTTATCATGGGAAAAATATTTTGAATTAATTGAGATCAGGTCTAGAAGGCTACATATGACTAGGAATAAATGAAAAGATGCCTACTTGGGTCATGAGAGTAAGCAAGAGGGACCTATAGATTGGGTGTCACAAGCCACACTCAATTTACCAATTTTCACATTTTATATTATTACATTTACCCCTATTTATTCTAGTGATGCAACAAAGTGAAATACTAGGATAAGGGGAAAATAAAAAGTTTACTTGAACTTACCTATAAGGGTGAAGCTCATAAAGTTGTGTGATGTTAGGTGTGTGTAGAGAGAGCACATTGTGAATTGTAAATATACAAAATAAAACAAAGAGTAGATCAACTCCTACTAGATACACTATATCTAAAATAAGAATGTACAAATATAGGTAAGAGAGAGAGAGAGAGGAAGAGAAAGGAATGAATATACCTCACTGGGTATGTGAACAAATATAAAACCTATTGTGATGTTGAGTAATATTGAGTAATATATATGATGTTATACTAAGAGTAATATCATGAATGGAGCTAAGTTTTCAATTCCCTAGAAGTGGCTCAAGAATGTAAAGGCTAGCATTTTGCCTCTATCATCACCCACTAAGTGAAGTTAGGTGGTCATGTGTGTGCTAATTGATTTTTGGATCCTATGTCCAATCCTTTTGATTAGGTGCCTCAAGAATACAAAGGCTATCTAGTCCTTTAGCTCCATCATTTCCCTATGAAGTGAAGTTATGAATTGATACCAGTATGGAATATGTGTCATATGACATTTCTCTTGAAGTGCATGAATGTATTATAATTTGACAATATGGTATGGATAACTAAATGTGTGTTATAAACTAGGCCACTCTTGGCCAACTTGAAAAAAAGGTGGATATTAGGCTTGTATGAAAGTCACTCCCAAATTGAGATATAGACTTATGTAAAAGCCACTTAGAAATGATGCCAACCACCTATAGATAGAATAATCCATGTAACTACTGAGAATATCTAAGTAATATACTAAACATGAAAATAAAAGAATTCAAATGTGTCACACACATTTCCCCCAATCACTGGTGTTTAAAAAATAGACTATAATCTAAAAGTTATGTGAAATACATAATCTAAAACTAGAAGCAAGAGCCATCATGCCATGTGTGGCATGATTCCCCTTATATTTGGATTCTTTGAGAAAATTTTTATGGAAACTATCGATTTTAAACTAAATTATGGATGAAAAAACTATAACTATACTTACTTTTCTATCTATTTCTAGAAAATTTGGTTTCCTTACTATTTGGATAGGAGCACCTAAATCAGATGCCCTACTATCCAGTGCTATAGTCCAAACTTGTTTCTCTTATCTTATGTTGATTTTGAAGACTATTCTATAATTTTTGTTATCTACTTGGTTTGATGTCTAGATACTATTTTGGGTGTTTTAAAACTTGATTTTTTGATTGGTAAGAGCTTTGATCCTTGTGACAAAACCCTTGTTTGTTGGCCCCTCTTCTGAGGGTATGAATGAAGAACCTACAATGACTATCCTTAGAAAAATAGCTTTATAATTGTGTTATGATACAAACATACATTATATATCAATGATAATTGATAAGATATCTCAATATATAGCATGGTTTATAATGGAGATTGTTATATCAACATGGGTATGCCTAGATAGATATAAAAATATAATAACATTTGTAATATAATGAACTAGAACTGGAAGTCTAGTTAGCTATTAGTTTTTAGTTATGACTTATCAAAGAGGGATAGAGCATGATGTACATTATGGCATCCAAAAAATCAGTATAATGCATTATGGGGATCATGGAATTTCAAATAATTGAAAAGAAATCAAGTAAAAATCACACAAGGTAAGAAATAAGAAGCATAAAAAAGTGGTCAAGGGGCTAATCAAACAAGGGACATGGGCATATATCATGTAAACTAGAAAACAAGCATACAAGGTATGTTCAAATGCCACATACATATATAATTGGAAACAAGAAAGGTTGGCACGAGGGCCACAATCACATAGAAGAGTACAAGAAAAGGACATTGGAAAATGTCATAAGGCACACATAATAATAAAAGCAAAGGACATTGGCAAATGTCCTAAGGCACAAACACGGGACAAAATAAGAACTGAGAAACATAATCACATCTAGCTACCCAAATCAAGAAAGGAAAGAATGTAACTACTAGAAATACAATCTTATCTAACTAATCAAATCAAGAAGTGAAATTATGCAATAAATGTTAGTACAAGTCTAGGTATATTCTAAGAAATACATAAGATCTATATATTAGTGAGATGTTGATATAGCTATCTATGTAAACTAGTAAATAATGTACATCAACATGATAACTTAGAGTGTATGGTGTAGGAATGACATAACTAGATGGTGTAGTCATGTAGAATATTCCCCCAGTGGGTGTGTATATCAATGTGTGTCTCGAATGTAGAAGTAGGATGCCCCCTTAATGGGTAGAGTGAAGCAGTAAAGGATCTAAATGTCATTACACACACTCAAAGAAGATCAAGTGAATCATGGTAATGTAGATAAATCAATAAACAATAGCATAGAATAATAAATGTGAGTCTAGCATGGTAGTAGAAATGTAAATCATAGATGATGCATATAATTGAAATATTTTTGTTTTTTCAATGTTTTGATTGTTTTGAGACCCTGTGTAAGTATGTAAACCAAGAAATGGTGTTACCACCTTGTCTCATTTTGAGCCTATTTGATATTGCCTTAAAAATGGGCATGGTTTGATCATATCCAAAATATATTGTGAACATTTTTGGGTTTTAACATCTAGTATAATTCCTAAATGAACTCATCTCATTATTTGGAAGTTATCCCATTCTCAAAACACCTAAAAACATAAAAATGTAAAAATAAGGTATTTTAGATAGTTAATATAGTGGTCTATACAAGTTAATTACATTTTAATAACCTAATTAGAGTCCTCATAAACATACAATAGGTTTTGGGATCAAATAGTGGCATTTGAGCTCTTTTTCCTATGACTAGTCATTATCAGGGTTTAAGAGATGTTTTAGACTTATATGGGGTCTTAACAGTTATTCATAAATAAAAAATCATTAAATTAACTAATTAAAATTTTAAAAACTTATTATTAGACACATTCAACTATTAAAGAACTATCATATTTCTAGGAAAAGTGTGAGTAATGGTATGAACATTTGAAGTTGCTCCTTGGGTGGCTTGCTTAGCATTTCTCAAGCATGAGATAGGTCTAATTTGGGTTTTGGGTCTAAAAAAATAAATATATTTATATGAATAATTCATAAACCTTATAAACATACATATAAATTATTCCAAATGGTTTTTAATTGTTAATTATTTCTTTTTATGCTCAAGGTACACTAGTCAGGCTATTGGGGTTTAAGAGCTATATCCTTCTTACTAGCCTTTAAGGGAAATTGGATGAAAAATTGAGTGTGTTTCCACATGGGAAGTGTATTTAAACATATTAAATGATTATTAATTCCCTTATTATCCATCAATTATTTCTATAATGTTTACTTCATGCTTTGAGTCCAAGAAGATCTCTTAGGTCTCATGGTTTCCCTTTACGAAAGAGTGGGCCTAGTCTGAGACAAAATAGTGAATACTTACACTATTTTTCTAACCTAAAAGATATATGGAGGTATTTTTAAATTAATTATGATCCCATATAATATTTTTTATAACATGATCATTCCTTTAGAGGCCTCAACACTTCAAATTCTCTTAAGACTAGACTGTAGGATTAAACTATGTGCATCCTTTCTTCATGACTATGTATGAGTTTGAAAATTAGTTTTGATTACTATTAAACTTGATTAATTTATTATAAAAATAAATTATTAACTATTATTAAATTTTATGATGACCTTATAGTCCATTCCATTTTTTGATTCTTATTTAGGCTTGAGATTAGCCTATCTCAACCTGTAAGTTGTAGGTAGTTATTTAGGTGTTTAACTGCATTTTTGGGTTTGATACTTTTCCACTAACATTACTTAATAATTTAACATTATTTGAATTTAAAATTTGATTTAAAACATATCTCATACATGATATATCCTTTCCATAGGCCTATAAAATGGGTTAGTCTCTCAAATAGACCTATAGCTGCATTTGTAAGTCATGATTATGTCTTTGTGTTTTAGGTCCTTATCTCCCACATAAATAGCTTTCTCAGTGATATTAAAATTTATTGAGATAAAAAAATAGGTTTAAAATCCTTTCAAATATTTTATTTTCCCTCCTTTAGGTCTAAACATTAATGAGCCTCTATTGGCAACCTATGGTAGCATGTGAAGGTCATTTGACTATGTTTTACATATGTTTGGAGCCTTTCCCATCATTGGTATCCTCAAAGGGTTTTGAAATTATATGGAACTTCATTTTATTTTTCAAATTATTTTCAAGCACTCCTCTATCCTTATTTTAATCCTATATTTAGTCTATAATTGAACTAGCCTATAAGTGCCTATGAGGGCATCAAGATTGTATTTCTTCTATATTAGAATCTCACCATTCACATTAGTGATACTCTTAAATAGTATTTGATTATGTTTTTGGACTTAAATAGGCTCAGATCTTCTCTCACACCTTTACCAATTTTCTTTAGGTTTGAACCAACTTGTCAATCCATCCCTTAATAGTATGTAACTTCTAGGGTCATTTGACTATGAATAGGGTTTGTAACCCTCATTCTTAGCTCAGTGACCTCTATATGGGATTGATTATGTAGACACCAAAAATTCACACACTATGATTCTAAATGTTGAAAATGCCCCTAGACTGCCTAAGACCCCCTTGGGACCAATTTCACTCCTTTACCACTAATCAGGCCCAACCATGGTTATTGTACCCAACTAGCTCAACCTAGATTTTACCCACATTTTTACCTTTACCCTCAACTATCTATGGTTAGGATGACTACCAACGGTCACTTTGACTACTAATGGTTAGGGTGCACCTCCTTAACCATAATCATGCAAACCAACCTCTTTTCTTTTCTAAATATAAGTTTTCTAAATCTTATTGTGAGCCTTTGCATGGACAATTTATAATTAGATAAACTAATTAAACCTTAACTTCCACATCTTACTTGTGACTATAAGAAGAGAGGACTTGGGAGGTGAAATCCATTTGCAATTTTTATCAAGATATTTGTGCATCCAAGAGTTTCTTTATTACAATTCAATCATTATCAACAATATAACAATCTAGCAATCATATCAAATAGACAAATTTTCCACTACCTGTCCACCAAGCCTCCAGGTTTTGTTACTTTTTCAGAATTGAGATAGATTTCACCAATAGATCAACTACCTCAACCATCCACCCAATCAACTTTTGGTAAGATAAATACTTGTTTCTCAGTATTCATCTACTTTATTTCCATTTCACAATCAACCTAAACCTTACCCATCTCTCAAAATCCATCCCTTGGATCTCATCAACCAACCTTTTTACCATCCCAGATCCTCACACATTAACTATAAATGGTTGACTCAACCATTGATATTCTATCCAAATGCTCATGGTCACCTTGACCACTGACAATCATCTTAACTATTGATGTTTTGTCCAACCATCGATGGTCACTATGGTAGTAAAAACTAGCCAAATAATTTCACCTACCTACACCTAATCAAACCTAATTATCCATGTTCCTACTTGTCTACAGACCCCTTTTTGATTTTTTGAAGCATACTCCAACCCTATACCACTAGTATTAATTAGTTTTAAACTAATTTAATCATTTCTAGCATGTTTTTTAGCAAGCACTCTCGTATTCAATTTTAGTACATTTTGATTCATTGATGCAAGTACTTTCCTATTCTTTTTATAAGGTTAATTATTTAAAACATGTGGATTAACAACCCCTAAGGAAGCTCTTGCTTTTTAGATCTAACTATCACTAGGAAATTCACTCAACTATTTATCTAACAAATAAGATTGCATTAGTGATTTCCTATCTATAGGTCATCTTCCCAAGCCAAATACAAGCTCTCTACAATCTTATGATTTCAATGTGTGTACTATCAATCAAGTTTCTCAACCATACATTTACTTATTTTATTCACTTTTATCTTTCCAATAATAATCATAAATTCACTAAAACATTATGGCATGCCCAATGGGACCCTTGTGTCTCTACTTGGGTTTTGATTGCTTGTATTATTTTTATATTCTATGCTCATTAAAAATATCAAAAGTTTCATTTGGGCTTAAAACTAAGTGCATATGTCAATTTCTTGAAAGTTTAGTTCACATAACTTAACTTAAAAGGCAAAGTAATCTATTGTAACTTCACTCTTTGTTACACACACTTAACCAAACCACTTTCACCAATTAAACATAAAACAAAAAATGAGACAAGGCCCGACTAAGATTTCATCACCTAGCAGTAACCTTACCATTTCCCAATGATCCTACTTGGAGGTTATTACTAAGGGAAGGACCAAATTAGCTCTTTAGTTAAGTATAATCTCTAGATATCAATATATATTGGCTAAGCACTTGACACACTTATTTCTATGGTGTGTGAAATAAAAAGGTAGACCCCAATACCAAGCCACATATTGATTCAAATATAGATTCTTTTTTAGTTCCTAAACATAACCTGAAACCAACCATAGACTTCTTTTTTAGTACTCAATCTACAAACCAATTTCAGTCACACATTTTCTTAAGGCATAAGCCAAAAGTGAGATTATCTAAAACTCTAGAGTTTAACACATATTTTAGAGTGTGATTTGATTCCTTTGATATTTTCTTGTCTCCTCTTTATTTTAGTAGTGAGGTTTTTTATGCTTTCTATCTACCTTATCTCATATGGTTCTCACTCACCAACAATGAAGAGACCTTGTAGATCAAAACCCATCACCAAGCTTGCCTACCTCTACATCCATGGAATATGTTTCCAAACTAAAAAAATATACTCACCCTTGGGAATTCCTACCTTCCCTTAAGAGGCTCTTCAAAGAGATGCAAATTTTCTCACTTTCCTAGATAAAAATCCCATGACCTTAAAACATTACCTTACAAACACATCTTAACATATCTCAGCTTCAGTTCCATCCATAGATCCACCTTATAACATGCCTCCCCATCTCATGGGGAGTACCTCTATTTCCATGGTTACTACCCAAATTTTGACTACCTAAGCTTCCTCATCAATCAACAACCTCTTTAAGACTACCATTGAAAACCAAACAACTCAAACTACCCTTTCCCTTATACTTTTTACTCCTACTAGCCAATCTACCATGATAAGAGTGACTACCTCTAGTACTACCAACATTCCTTTATCTACCTCTAGCCCATAGAACACTACTCTACTTCAAATCCATGTGGTTTCCATATCCTCTACCTTGCCATCAATTAGTACAAGGGTCACCACCCTTCCATCGGCTACTAACCCAACTATCAGCCCTATCCAACAATCATCCCTTAGACCAAACTTTGGCTAAATATTTAATCTAGAAGGTCATGTACCCACTTCCCACCCACATACCTCTACCTACCCTTATGTATCCTCCACCCAAAGTTTAGCATCCACTTACCCATGTGTGGTAGCCTCCCAACATTCTACCCACAACCAGCATGTCTCCTAACCACCACAACATTATGTATATTATAACCTTTTAGGTGCACAAACCCAAGAAAACCTAATGAAAATGATTATGTACAAGATGACCACCTAAGATTCATAAATTTTAGGTTCTCACAACATCTTGTTATATGACTAAATCTGTAATGAGCCCATCCATCCGTCTATACCTATTAGGCCATATCTTCCCCCATGGGAACTTCACAAGTTCTCTAAATCTAAAAGTAAGATCCCCAATATCACCTTAGGGTATTTAGGCATGCTTGTTATCTCATCACATATGATGATGACCTTCTCCTTCATACCTTTCCCATGTCTCTAGCTAGTCTGGCATTAGATTGGTATAATACCATACCTAAGCACTCCATTATCTCTTTGACCTAATTAGATCAAACCTTTTTAGACCACTTTTTGATCAATATATATAAGAAATTGTCTATCACTAACCTCTATTCCATCTAATAATTTGAGGATGAATCCATTACCAATTTTGTGGTTAGTTGGAGGAGCCTAATTAACCAACATTCCTTTTCCTTGACTTAACCTAAACTCATAGTGATATTTTCTCAATCATGTTCCAATAATATTACTCCACACTAAATGTCTAAATGTTTTTAACCTTCAATGTGTCTTTTACCATGGAATGCAATTTAGAGAACTAAGCCATTGATGAAGGAAAGCTAAAGATCAAAAAAAAGAACTCAACCTATAAACCTAATGAAGTTTATTCTTCCAAGTTAAGAAACTAGCCCAATACCAACACCAAGAACAAGGGAATCATGAATGAAGCTGTCCTAAAAGCCACTCCTCCACCTTCTGTTAACGAATCCAATTCCTCTAGTTCTTTAAAGAAAAACCCAAGGAACTAATTCTAGAATAACCAAAATAAATTCAGTCCACTTGAAGAATCCTATGCTTCCATCTTGGAGAATTTATTGAAATCCAATATATTTCAAATTTATCTTATCAAGCCACCCCAAAAATTTGACTCCTCTCAACCTGCACCTAGTTGGTACAATGAGAATGATCTATGTGCCTTCCACCAAATGATAGGACATGATGTTAGTAGGTGCAACACTTTCAAAAGACTTGTCTAATCCCTCATTGAAATAAGGGAGTGGTGTCACCCTAAAAACCCCTAAGGACACTCTAATACATCAACTAACTAACTTAGATATTTTATTCAACTTCATGTTTCAAGACTAGTGTGTTACATAGATAATGCATAAGGAATGAGACTTAGATCTCAACAAAGAATTATGTAGAAAACCACATAAATAATAAATACTAACCTAGACCTACTAATCAAAACCTATATATACTATTTACACCTATATAGAATCCTTTGGGTGATCAAAGGAATAATAATAGGTCATAAGACCTTCCTTACCTTAAACATAGGCTTAAGGGCTTACCACCATATTTGCCCTATTTTTGGGGCATAACTTTACTTGAAATCATCATAACATTAGACTTAAATGTGATTTGAGTACCTAGTATGGGTTTATAAAATATAATTAAAAATATCCTAGGGTTTCTTTGTATGGATTACCCCTACTGAGCACTGTGTCAGACCTAATTAGACCTCCAAGAGCTCTGTTTAGATGGTTGTATGAAGAACCAAGTGGATTTAAGGCTCAAAATTTCTATGAGAGATGTAATATGACATGATAATATTGTTCAATGTAAAATATTA
Source organism: Torreya grandis (assembly GCA_037957365.1). NCBI lineage: Eukaryota > Viridiplantae > Streptophyta > Pinopsida > Cupressales > Taxaceae > Torreya > Torreya grandis. The sequence goes on from JARHVA010006869.1 coordinate 490,062, forward strand.
TTCAGTTATAACCCTAAATCATGATTATACCCTATTGTTAGAGTCTTATTAGGCCTACAAGGCTAGAACTAGGTCATAGCTTGGAATATATGCTTAACCATTTGAATAGACATTAAAAATTTATACAATGAAATCATACATGGAGAGATCAAAGATTTCAAAGAATCATGATTTTTCACCATACATATTCTCTAAATTAGGAAGCCCTAGTTTTGGTCAGTCTACAAACAAATTGATCTACAAAATAAATTACAAAGAGTCAAAACTTCAAAAAAAATTCATTAAACTCATTTTCACCTTCCCTAAAGTCTTGAACACTTAAAAAAGTGATAATAATCCCCTAAACCTTGACTGTCAACTTTATGCTTGCTACCCTACCTGGTTTGTATGCACAGTCTATAGAGAAGCAATGGTAAAATACAATAAATTGTTATTTCTCGTTATTTTTTTATTTTTCATGTCCAAATACATTAAATCATCCATCTTGGGTTGAATTAATCCTCACAAAAATATTCAAACCTTACTTAGGCATCAAATCTCATATTCTAGACTTAAGAAAACAAAATCCAAGAATAGAGTAACATCTTTTTATAAACAAAAGACATCATAACTAATTCAAATCTTGCATAAACCACCTAATACCACATATTCTTATGATCTCTAAAACTATTTTTGATGAAAATCCATAAAAAATTGGCCTTTATACATGTCTTAGGCCTTATTACAAGACAAATGAGCATATTTGTAAATATGAAAATTTAAACACCATGGTTTTGGAGGGAAAACAAACTAAACAAGAATAAACAACCTATACTCAATAAAAGAAATGAAACACTTTAATAACATGAAGATGCTCCTGCATCATTCTTCTAAGGATCCAAAAGAAGCAATCTTCACTTCTTATTTCTCATCAACTCCTCCATGCTTGTGCCTAGCTTATGGATGTCATTTGTAGTTAACCATATTGCATATTTAGTTGGTAGGTTCTTCCAATTGGTGAGGTACTATAAATATTCTTTGTCTCTTGTCTTATTAACCACTTTATTTTCTAAAATGCTTTCAACCTTCTTTGGCACTTCCTTTGGTAGTTGTTGTTCCCATTGGAAAACTTCATCAACCTCTATCTAAATCCCTTTAGCTAGTTGTTCTTCAAATTTATATGGATATAGGTGTGCAAAATTGAATATTGGAGAGATTATAGTCAACTTTGGTATTTTAATCTCATAGGCATTGTTTGAGAATTTTTTTACTACCTTGCATGGACCAATTTTCTTCACTTTTAGCTTGTTGTACTCTCTCTTAGGGAATTCTTTCCTTTCTAAGGTGGGAAATAACTAGGTATCCCACACTAAAATTGACCTATCTCCTCTTTTTATCAGCCCTTTTCTTGTACTTGGTGGTGTTTTCTTCAAGTTTCCTCTTTACTTGTTCATGCAAATTTTTCATTGCATTGGAAAACTCTTATGCATCAACACTCCTTGCTTCCATCTTGCCTATATCTATTAACTCATATACACCTATAGGATGTATTCCATACAAGATTTGGAATTTACTCATTCTTGTACTTCTATTAGGAGAATCATTATATGAAAATTCAGCTTGTGCAACAAGATCCCATTATTTTGGTTGCATACTTACCAAACTCCTCAAGATGTTACTAAGGATCCTATTGACAAATTAAATATGACCATCAATTTGTGGATGGTAGGCTGATATAAAGCTCAAATTTGTGCCCAAATTATTCCACAAGGTCCTCCAAAAGTGTCCAAAAAACTTAGTGTCCCTGTCAAAAATGATACTCCTAGGGAGCTCATGCAATCTCACAATCTCCTGAAAGAATAGATAAGCTATGTTAGTAGAATAAATTATTTTTAAACATGGAATGAATTGAGAAATATTTGAGAACCTATCAACCACTATACACACACACACACACACACACACACATAATCATGACCTTTTTTAGTTCTTGGAAAACTAAGCACAAAGTCCATTCTTATTGAATCCCAGGGCCTATTGGGAATGGGTAGTGGCTATTATAAACCTACATTTTGACTACTTCCCTTGGCATGTTGGCATGTCTTTCACCTCTCAAAAAAATTCTTGACATTAACATTCATACCTGACTAATAGTAATGAGCACTCAATTGTGCTAGTGTCTTATTTTATCCAAAATATCTTGTCAAGTTTCCACTGTGTTTATCCTTCAACAAATTCTCTCTCATGGAAATCTTGGGGATGAAAAGTTGGCTAAATTTGAAGATCAAAATTTTTTGAATCATGAATTCTATCCAAATACTCCTATCATTTCCTACTAGATTCATGTAAGCTTCATATGGTTCCTTAAATTTTGGATCTTCTTTATACATCTCCTTTAAGTATTCAAATCCTAAGATGCTTACTTGAGATTATTTCATGATTAGATTATTCCTACTTAAGGAATCTGAAACCTTTTTATATTTTCCTTTCTTATGATAAATATTTAATTTTAAACTTTTAAATAATTTAATCCATTTAACATGCTTTTGACTCAACTTATTTTCATTGTTAATAAACTGCAAATCATAGTTGTCAATAAACAAAACAAACTCTTTAGGAAAAAGATAGTGCCTCCATTTCTTCAAGTCTTTTACAATAAAATATAAATCCTAATCATAGGATAAATATATCTTCTTAGAATCACTTATTTTCTCACTTAACTATGCTATGGGTTTCCCATCTTGACTTAAAATAACACACTATGGCAATCCCACTAGCATCACATTCCACTTGAAATAGTTTATTGAAATCAGGTAAGGTTAGGATTGGTTCTTTAGCTACCTTATTTTTCAAAAAATTTAAACTCTTATTAGTAACCTTAGTCCAAAAAAAAACTTCTTTTATCACCCTTGATTGTATCTATCATTAGAACAACAATCCCACTAAAATTCCTTATGAATTTCCTATAGAAGCTAGCCAAACCATGAAATATTCTTACCTAAAAGGTGATCCTAGGTGTAGGATACTCAAGTATGGATTTTATATTCTCATTTTACATATTCAAACCTTCCTTTTAAATCATAAATCCTAAGTAAATCAATTCTGCCCTCATGAAACTACACTTTTTCACATTGATTAGTAATTTCTCTTCATGTAGTTTACTCAATACCATATTCAAATGTTTCAAATTATCTTCCTTATTTTTAATAAAAACCAAAATATCATCCAAGTATACTATCACAAACTTACCACTAAAATCCTTAAGCACTTCATTCATCATCCTCATTAAGGTGCTTGGTGCATTGGTTAGCCCAAATGGCATGACTAACCACTCACAGAGTCCATTATTAGTCTTGAAGGATGTTTTAAATTAATCCCCTTATCTTATCATAATTTTATGGTATCCAATTTTCAATTATATCTTGGAAAAATATGTAGCTCCACTCAAACAATCAAGTAAATAATCAATTCTAGGCAATGAGAATCTATACCTGATAGTTATTTTATTGATTACTTTGGAGTTTGTACACATTATACAAATCCCATCCTTATTAGGACTCAAAACTATTGGAAAAACACAAGGACTTATAATATCTCTTACCAATCCTTTGTTCAATAATTATTTAACATGGGGTTTTATCTTTTCATTTTCATTTGGTGTCAACCTACATGCAACCTTGTTTGGAAGATTTGATCCTAGAATCAAGTCTATGTGATGGATGATGATTCTCAATGGTGGTAACTCATTAGGAAAATCATATAACAAAATATAAATTTAATCATTCAAAATATCTTGGATTTATAGAGTCAAATCAATCAACTTAGTAGTAGTGACTACACTTCTTGGCTTACCAATCACAACAAAGTTTACCTCTTCCTTCTTCAATTGATGTAGAAACTCTTTACCATTCATGATAAAAAATTTATAATTATATCCTAAAATATTATAAACCTCTTCTTTCAATGGTGTGAGTGTGTATTTTATCCCATCCTTCTCAAATGTGTATGTATTCTGCATTCCATCATGCGTGGCCTTCCTATCAAACTATCAAGGCCTACCAAATAATATATGGCATACATCCATGGGCATAACATCACATAAAATATGATATTTATATGTTCCTATCTAAAAATACACTTTAATTTGTTCACTTACTAAGATTTTGTGTCCTTTTCCCAACCAAGAGACTTGATAAGGTGTAGGATGTACCTCCTTCTTCAAGCCTAGTTTCTCCACCATCTTAGTTGACACAAGATTGTCTATACTTCTGCTATCTATGATGACCTCGCATCACTTTCCCTTTATCATAAATGTTTTTATAAACAAAATTTTCCTTTTTTGTGGTTCCACAATTTCCTTATTAGGCTTCAACAAGATTATTTTCATTAAAATAGACTCACCTTCTTTTGGTATATCTTCATGAATTATTTCTAGTCCTTCATCTTCTTATTCACCTTGGGCTATATGTAATCCTCTCTCATTGATGTTATAAGTGTTCTATAGACACTCATATTCTCTATGTCATGCATACTTGTTTCACTTAAAGCATTTTCCCATGAATCTTCCTCTTGCTCTTTGGTATCCTTGATATGGCCTCCTGCCTCTTGGTGTATAACCACCTCTTAAACTTTGTGAGCTGATAGCCTCATCTTGTGATGTTTATATTTTCCGTCTACATCATTTTGATCCTCTTCCTCTAATGGATCTACCTTTTCCCCTTATAAAGGAAGTTTGTTTCCTTTCAATCTTCTCCTTAGCTTTCAAAGCAAATTGGTATGCTTCTTCAATTATCCTGGGTATGAGAAAGCTAATCTCATCTTGGATGACAAACTTCAAACCATTAGTGTATCTTGATAATTTTTCCATATCATCCTCAATATGTCTTGATCTTATAGTTGGCATATATAAATCTTTAGTGTATTCTTTTATAGTTATGTCCTTTTATTTCAAATTTTACAATTGCTTGAAAATATTTGCTTAGCAATTTAAGGGCATGAATTTACCTTTCATTTTTTCTACCATTTCTATCCTAGATTCTAATTTTTGGATTTCCTTTTCTATTCCTTTATTCTTGTACTCCATCCCACCATAAGGATGCATGGCTCTTCAATATTGTCATGGCATACTTGACTTTCTTGTCATCTTCATATATTCCTTCATATTCAAAGTACTTGTCTAATGCACTAATCCAATCACTCAATTATTACACATTAAAATTTCCTTCATACATTGGAACCTCCATATTTGGCTTTGCATTCACCTTCATGATGGATTTGATCAGCCTATCTTTAGTTGTATCATCCTCTACCACCAATTTATCCTCTAGTGCTCTTCTTCTCCTTCAATAATTTCTCCCATGCTAGCACCTCTCCTTTTAGACATCTCTAGGTATTGTAACCTATCTTTTATGTTCTTAAATTCTTCTACTATTACCATTTACTGTACTAGTGTTCTCCCTCCAACTCTACCATTGTTCCTCACTCTCATGGCCATCTTGCTTCTCTCTCACAAATCATGTTCTTTCTCTTGTTTATATCTTATATTGTATAAAATTTCTTTTTATCTAATACCAAAATTTGTGCCACCCTAATAAACCATAAGGACACTCTAATACATCAACTAACTAACTTAGATAATTTATTCAACTTCATGTTTCAAGACTAGTGTCTATGTAGATACTTTATTCAACTTCATGTTTCAAGACTAGTGTGTTACATAGACAATTCTTAAGGAATGAGACTTAGATCTCAAAAAAGAATTATGTATAAAACCAAATAAAAACTAAATAATAATATATAAATACTAATCATAACCTAAATAGACTATTTACACTTATATATACTCCTTTATGTGATCAAAAGAAGCACATGTCATAAGACCTTCCTTGCCTTACAAATAGGCTTAAGGGCTTGCAACCTTGTTTGTCCTATTTTTTGGGTACAACTTTTATTGAAATTATAATAACATCAGAATTAAACATGATTTGAGTACCTAGTATGGGTTTATAAAACATACCTAAAAATATCCTAGGGTTCCTTTGTATGGATTACCCTTATTGAGCAATGTGTAGGCCTAATTAGACGTGTAAGAGCCCTATTTAGAAGGTTTTATGAATAGCTAGGTCGATTTGAGGCACAAAATTTATATGAGAGATTTAATATGAAATTTTAAGACTATTAAATGTAAAATCTTGTTAAGTTATAACCCTAAATCATGATTAGAACCTATTGTTACAGTCCTATTAGGCTTGCAAGGCTAAAACTAGGTCATATCTTGGAACATAGCCTTAAAAATTGAACTATAAATTGAAACTTTAGAAAATTAAAACATACATGGAGATATCAAATATTTAAAATAATCATGATTTTTCACCATACAAATTCTCTATAGTAGGAAGCCCTATTTTGGGTCAGTTTACAAACAAACTAATTTACAGGACAAACTACAAAGAGTCAAGACTTCAAAAAAAATTCATTGACCTCATTTTCACCTTCCCTAAAGTATTGAAAACTTACATTAGTGAGAATGATCCCCTAACCCTTGACTATCAACTTTAAGTTTATTTCCCTACCTAGTTTGTATGCACAGTCTATAGAAAAGCAATGGCCAAACACACCAAATTTTTATTTCTCATTCTTTTTTATTTTACACATACAAATACATTAAATCATCCCTCTTGGGTTGAATTAATCCTCAAAAAAATAGTCAAACCTTACTTAGGCATCAAATCTCCTATTTTGGACTCAAGAAAACAAACTCCAAGAATAGAGTAACAACTTTTTCTAAACAAAAGACATCACAACTACTTTAAATCTTGCCTAAACCACCTAATAACATGTATTATATGATCTATAAAACTATTTTTTATGCCAATCCATACAAAATTGGTCTTTATACATGTCTTAGGCCTTAGTATAAGCCAAATGAGCATATTTGTAAATTTGAAATTCTAAACACCATGGTTTTATAGGGAAAACAAACTAAGAAAGACTAAACAACCTAGACTCAACGAAAACAATGAAAATGCTTTCATAACATGAAGATGATCCTACATAAATGAGATTACATTGGACAACCCTAATGCACCATCAAACCAAGCCCTTGATATATTCAAGAAAACTTTCCCAAACTATGTTCCTACAAAGAACAAGAGCAACAATGTCGAGTGTTCTCATGACATCCATATAGTAAACATGGTTCTTGACACACTCATTGCTAAAAATACTATTGACCAACCCATTTATCTCTCACCCTCTCTACTTATTGAGGTAGTGGAGTTACCTTCCCTTCCTTTAGATACCTAAGCCAAGGAAACACCATCTTCTCCCCCTCTATTTTTAAGGTAGTGGAACCATGAGCCACTCTCTTAATAGATATACCAAAAAAACTAACCATCACTACCTCACCCTCACCTTTATCTACCAAGAAAACCACTCCCCCTTTAGAGATCATTCTCAAGGAGGAAACCCTTATATCTGTTCCTCCCATATAGGAACCACATGTCTCAACCCCATATCCTTTGATTGAGGAAGAGGATGATGTTACCATCCATATGTCTCTATACAGGGGCCTATCTTTCAAGTCTACCATTCAAGGAATTAAGCCAACCTATTAACCATTCTATAGGATAATACAAAAATTGGAGTTTATCTCCAACCTTAACATGGATTGAGCCACCTTATGGCAGTAATTTGGGCTACCTTATATCACCAAGAAATATAATTCAATCATACCTTTGATAAACCAACCCACCACTTCCGCTATCCAAAATTTTATCTTATCAACCATGCCCATCATAGTTCTTACCAATTTGATGAACCCTCAACCACCCAAGACACCTAAACCCCAAGTAACCAAATCACCCTCTTAGACCAAGCCAACCAAGTCAATCAAGAACCATGACATCCTCCCTAAACCAATCCTTAGTCACCCATCTATGACATTGGACCTCACCTCTTTGAAGCCACCAACCACATGCCAAACCAAAGAAACCAAAGATGCAAAACCACACAAAATCTATAAGGCCTAAATTTTTCCTCCCTTAACCTTGACCTCCATCTAGGGCCTCATCCCTCTACCTTGAGAAAGAATCCAATTGCCTACACCAAAACCCCACCACCTCTTTTGGTTACACATTCATAGTTTCTATTCAATACATCTATTTTCACTACACCAAAAATACCTAAGTTACCTACCTTGTGATCCTCCACCTCTAGATCATCAACCTCCTTGCCTAAAACAAAACCATCAACCAAGCATACCACCCTATCGAAAACACCTACCACCAAACCTATTTCAAAGCAACCTCTTACCTCAACCACCAAAGCAAAGACCACTAAACCTTTACCATCTTTAGATGAGTCCTATTTGACCATCTTATATAGTTTATTAAAAACTCCTTATTTATCCCTACCTCCCATCAGCCCTTTGACCCTCTAGCTTGTAAAATTGTCTGATACAATGACCACTATGTTTGTTCTTATCATAGGACACCCAACCATGATATAAAGAACTACAAAGCTCTCCAAACCATCATCAAATAACTTTACAATGAGGATGATCTATTAATAGATGAACCTCCTATGATCCCCATACCAATCTAGCCACCAACCATACCTACCCAACACTCACCTACTCTTCTACTCTCACCTTGGAGTTAAGATAAATCTGACCGATTCTCCACCTCAAACTCTCCTTCTATCCATACTATCAACATGGTCACAATAAAATATTAGAAGGATAATGGGAAGGATAAGGTGTCTATTATTTAGACATATACCTCTTCAAACTCCCAACCAACCTTCACCTAACTGTCTCCATCTTTAACCAAACCCAAGGTGTCTATCTTAAGTGCCTCCCAATCTAACCCCTCAGAATCTATCAAGAGAGTTATCCTCAAACAACTCCATCAGAACCTAATGAATATGATCTTGTATGAGTTTATATTTACCTCTCCCCATCATCACCAAATACTGATAGAGGCTTTTCAATCTATAGAGGTCCAAATTGAGTACCCCCAACCTCTAGCACTTTTGTCAGTGCCCTTCATATTTCTAACCTTGTTATCTTCAAGGATTTAGAATTACCTTCCATCCATCTTGAGGACCCATATCACCATCTCTTTATCAATATTCACATTAGCTAAACCCACATAAAATAGGTCATGATTTATGGGTGAGCTAATATTAATATCATCTCCTCTCACACCTAAAACTAACTCAACTTTCCAGACAATGTCATGTTTTAATCTTTGGTCATCTTTCATTCTTTCAATGATACCATGGCCACTACCTTTGGAACTATCATCTTTCACATCCTTTTATGACCTTAGACACTCCCTAAAATTTTGTATATCATATATGGTGAGTTCTAATACAACATCTTGTTGGAATGATCTTATATTCACTCCATGGGTTGCATTCCCTCTACCCTACACCACTGTATTAAGTTTGAGTATGAATGTCAAATCATCACCATCCAAGATGACCCAAGTAATTTATAAACATGAAACATGACCTATAGATCCAATGATGTCCTCATAACCCCATACAACACACCCTTAATAGCTAAAACTCAACCTCCAACCACCAAAGTAGATATCATATCCCCTTCCACTGACAAGGCATAAACTAGTTCCTCTATACATTCATACAAAATACATACCATAGACCCTTTATAATCCATGTTCCATCATATTTCATTGGGGGAATATCAAATTTTAACAATTTATGCTTTTCCTACTCCTCACAAGCACATGTGACTTACCAACTAGCTGGGATATGACCCCAATATTAGGACTATTATTTCCTTCAGACCTCCCCATTATTAGACATTTTTTGTCTATGGGGGACTCAAAAAATCCCTTAGTGCTCTTAGCACCTATCTTCCACCTCGACCATTCACCATTGGTTTCTCTTACCTAAATAAACTAAACTTTTCCAAGACATACCTTCATTAGTTGCTTGGAAAGGCTTTTGTCTTGGGTGATATGAGCATGGCCCACATAAATTGGTCACCATCAAACCAGTAAACCACATGAGAATCATGGATTAGGTTTCGTCTTACTTAATAATAATAAAACCAAAAAACCCATCATTACCATTGTTGAGGAAGATATCCCCTCCACACTGACCTCACCTCTGCATGCATGTAAAGATGATGACATCATCCCATATAAATTTTTTCATCAACATGATCAACTTCAGACCCCTAACCTATCTAAATGAGGGTGTGACTATAACCATCCCTTTGACCCATCTTGAGATGATAAGAGAAGACTCTCATACCATTAACATTATTTAGTATCAGGATGATGATTTTATTCTCACTTACCTCAATACCTCAGATTCTTTAGTCCACAAATCCCTTCATCTCAAATATTTGACCATGTTGAATGAATCCATCATATATATCAACTTGGGTACTATGGATAACCCTCACAATATCAAAATTAGCCAATCATTTAATACCAAGGAACTTTAGGACTTTCCATCTTTCCTCCAAGATCACAGCATAGCCTTTGATTGGTCTTATAGTGATATGCCTAGAATTGACCCCATCATTGCTACCTATAACATAGTAACTCACCATGATTCCAAACCTATCAATAAAATCCTCTAATGTATGCATCCCTACATATCCCTTATCATAAAATAAGAGCCTCAACATCTTCTATTTGATAAATTTATTCAACCCATTGACTACCCCTAATGGGTCTATGATGTTGTACCTATTACCAAAGCCATAGAAGGGATACACATTTGTATGGAATTTCATGACCTCAACCTTGTTTTCCCCAAATATAACTTCTTTTTACCTAGCATCAAATAGCTTTATGATCTTATAATTGGCTATGAGATGTTATCTCTTATGAATGGGTTCTCAAGTTACAATCAAATCCTAATTTCACCTGAAGATCAACATAAAACCACCTTTACCACCCCTTGGGGAACCTTATGATATATATTCATGCCTTTTGGATTAAAAAACATTGGTGTAACCTACCAATGTGCCATGACTTATATCTTCCATGACCTTATCGATAAGATTGTAGAGGACTATGTGGATGACCTTATCATAAAATATAAACTCTAAAAATTTCACTTAGCCATTCTTAAGATCATATTTGAATGACTTATCCATTTCCATGTCTACCTTAACCATAATAAGTGCATTTTTGGTGTCTTATCAATAAATCTTCTTGGTTTCATCATTTACCTTCACAAAACTAAAATTGATCCTACCAAAATAAAATCCATCCTAGACATGCTCCCTCCAACCAACCTTAATCAACTTCATAGCTTGTAGGGGAAGCTGAAATCCATTCATCATTTTATTTCCCAACTTTTGGATTGATACCAACCCTTCCACCATATTTTTAAGAAGGGTGTGTCTTTAAAGTGGAATAATGACTACCAAAAATCCTTTGATTCACTCAAAGAGTACCTTTTGTCTCCACCTATCCTCACCCCTCCCAAGGATGACCAACCTTTCTACCTATATATCTCTACCAATGATCATTTCCTAGGGAAAATGCTAGCTCATCGATATGAACAATATATATAACAAGTCATATACTACATTATCCACATGCTTGTAGATTATGAGACTCAATATACCCATACTAAATAGTTTTGATTATCTTTAGTCTTCGTGGCTACCAAACTTTTCCACTACCTTCTTAACCATAAAACCTACATCATAACCAAAACCAACCCACTCAGGTACATTCACTCCAAAACATACCCAAACTATTGTATGGTCAAGTGGATCATGATTTTAGTAGAATTTGACCTTGAGTTACTTTATTAAAATTTAATTAAAGGGAAATTCATCACCAACCAATTGGCTGAAGCACCTTTAACAGATAACCAACCTCCTCCTCTTGAGTTCCCAAATGAGTCCATGATGACCCTCTCTCAAGGAAATTTCACCTATCAAGTAACCATATTTGTTGATGGATCAAATTGTCAATGTGGTGGGGGAGCATATATCATCCTTATCCCCTTTTATGGTGAACCTCTTCCTTTGTCCTTTAAGATTGATTTTGAGTGTACCAACAACATGGTTGAGTATGAATCCCTGGTGATAGGCCTTTAGACTGACTTAGCCCTTGGAGTCAAAATGATCAATATCTTTGGTGAATCCTAAATTGTGGTAAATCAAATAAATGTCTCTTACAAGTGTAATAATGATGTTATACAATAGTATAAATAGCTAGCTAATGAATTCCTAACATCATTCAAATATTACCACATCCAGTCAACCCCATGATCTACCAACAAGTTCAATGACACCATGGCTTCCATTGCCTCTCAAGTACCATTCATACCCTTAGAATATAAGCTATCCATCATTATACACTACCTTACCCAACCATCCTATATCAAACTAGATTCTCCCACCATTTTTAGTGTGGAGGAGACCTAACCCAACCTTTGGTATCAACAAAACTTTGACTACCTTAACCTTGGCATAGTTTATTTTGCTCTTAATGATAATTCTAAAAGATAATTTATTTATATTACCTCAAATTATACCATTATTTAATGAATTCTTTATTATCATGGCTTTGATGGCCTCCTATTTTGTTGCCTATGTAGTCACGAAGATTCTCACTCTATTAAAGAAACACATAATGGTATTTGTGGGGACCATTTTAGTGGCCTCATTGTATCTAATTGAATACTTCATCCATATATTATTGGCATAACCTTAGCCAAAACTACTTTTATTAAGTAAAAAAGTGTGTCAAGTGTCAATAACATGCTAATTTACATCATGTACCTAGCCATAGCCTTCATGTTTATACTAATTTTTTGCCCTTCTGACAATGGGGTCTAGACCTTATTGGTGAAATCAACCATAATTCCTCATAGTGACACCACTATATCATTACCATGACAAATTATTTTACCAAATGGGTAGAGGCTATTCCTTTAGTCTCAACATATCATCTGTCGCTTTAGTGTTACTCATAAGATTATCATCGAAAATGGTAAATCCTTTTAGAATAAGCAAGTCTATGGTCTATGTGATGCATTAAAAAATAAGTTAAGTTTTTCCTCACCCTATCACCATAAAAATAATTTATAGGTAGAGGCCTCTAATAAAACTCTTAATAACATGATAACTAAAAGGGTCAATGAATCAGGTCAGGATTAGAATTTGCACATCCCCTTTGCCTTGTGGGCATATTATACTAGCATTCAAACCCCTATAGGTGATACCATATTTTATATTATGCTTGAAGCAAAGGACATATTGCCTTTATAAGTCCAAATCTCCTCTATTTTCATATCTTTACAAGATCTGATTTTTAGAGTGATTATCATCAACACCATTTAGCCCAACTTGAGCTACTTGATGACCATCATTTAGCAGCCCTTAACCATCTTCATGTATATCAAGAGCACATCAAGTGTGATTATAAAAAACACCTTAAAGAGTGATAATTCAATATCAAATATCTCATCCTAAATTAAAACCAACATGTCACTAATATAAAGATAAACAAGTGGGGAGAGTTTTATTTCAATTGGCTTGGACCCTATTCATAACCCATAAGTATGGATTAAGAGCTTACCAATTATCTTTTTTTGAAGGCCACCCAAAACTTGAGATAATTAATACTTCATATCTACATTCATTATTTTGTTGAGAATGAGTGAATTCACCTTTTGTCTAGCTTAAACTCATCCCTTGCTATCCACCCACATTCTACCTCCCTATTTTTAAGGGAAACTAGTTAAAATGGAATCGTGTGATTATATCACTAGTATATACTTATCTTAAACAATGGCTATCATGGATATACCCATGTAATGGTTCTCACGGTACTTTCCACACATTCATAGAATGGATTCCCATGGTCATTATTACCTAAACCTCTTCACACCTAATCAACCTTCTTGTGTTTTTTGTTTTTATTCCTTCATAAAGGTGAACCACTAAGCTATCCTAAGTAAGTATTTATCAAGAAAAATAAAATAAAAATAACAAAATTTCTATCACTAGAAATCATGGATCATTCCTATAATTTATAGACTACTCCCTTGAAGGATAGTTGTTGAAAATCAATTTGAAATTGTGAAAACATAAGGTGGACTACTCCCTTGAAGGATAACTATTAAAAAACATTAAGAAATGCATATAAACCTAGACCACTCCCCCAAAGGATGGTTGGGTAAGCATTTTTCAAAAGCATATAAATTTACTGAAAGCTTCCCACATCAATCAACTTCTCATATATAATAATAAAGTAAAAGACCACTTATAAAAATAAAAACAAAAGAAAATTAATCTTGAAAGTCATAATTGGCTCTAAAATAGTATAATAAGGTGGAAGCTACAATCATCTCTCATAAGTACACTTCCTACATTGATCAATCTACACACTTTGGCATAGGTTTGTTTACCCATTTTTTTGGACACCTAGATAAGAGGCAAGATAGTCTCACAATAAGGTTCCATTTTCACCCATCCCCCCGTCACACATCATAAGTAAGGAATTTTTGAGATCATTAGACACTTCATGATCAAGACACCTTTTTAACCCACTAATGGACACTCATGAAAATCATTTGAAGGGCTTATGTTCATTAAGCCAATCTAAATTCAGCTCTATTTTAGTCCTTGTCAATGAAAAAGCATCATACTCTCTGCTTGTCCTATCATGACTAGTTGACATTTTCATTATGGAATTTGTCTCTTGGTTATATTCTTTCTACTTCCATATAGTGTTGTTAATTAAACTACCTTATGTGTTTTACCATAAACATTAACAACAATCATAACCGTAACATGCATGATAATCACATACATAAGTATTTAAACAAATCAACCATTTTCCACCAAGTGTATAAAAATAATTAATACACATTAGAACATTAGAATGTCTTAAGCAATAAAGAAGCATAACCATAAAAAAAACTAGCTCATGCCTAGGTAAGCATATATCAGTGTCTACATAACCATAGCATAAGTATAATCCATAATCAATGTAAACATCACATCATAAGCACCAAATGCAAATCATACACCATGAGCTTGGGAAATACACACACACACACACACACACATAGAGAGAGCTTGTGCATCAATTAAAAATTATAATGTGTACAAATAAATAATACATGTAATAAATGTATATCATCTCTCTCATTTACATATAATATGATTAACATGTAGGTTGGTATCAAAAATCAACATGTACATCTATCGTGTTATATATCATACTCTTGGGGCACCACTACCATTGACTCCTCTTTCTCCTCCACCTACACTACCATCTAGTGCTAGTCCTCCTAGGATATCTATATGTCAAACCATGGTAGAGGCC
The DNA here is from genome assembly GCA_037957365.1 of Torreya grandis. Taxonomy (NCBI): domain Eukaryota; kingdom Viridiplantae; phylum Streptophyta; class Pinopsida; order Cupressales; family Taxaceae; genus Torreya; species Torreya grandis. The sequence continues at coordinate 505,382 of JARHVA010006869.1, forward strand.
CACTATCTTGGATTATCCACAACTAGACCACCTATCAAAATATACCTTTATACTCTCCAGATCTTAGCTCTTATAGACACCATACCAACACTATAGCCTCATAGTATATCAACTCCTCAACTATGGCTAAGTATCATGTCATTATGATCATATTAGCTAGTTCCCTTACTAGTGTTATCATAGCTCCTACCCTTTAGCTTAGTGTATCTCTCTCTTGAGTCACTAACCTAAGGGATATCCTTGCTTGATCTCTCTCTCTCTCTCATGTCAATGTGGCAACTTGACCTTATAAAGTGATAATTTGGCTTTGAAATTTAGCCACCTATCCCTATAAACCTATAATCCAGGACTATGCATCTACCAGGGTTTCCCCCTCATGTCCATACTATCCCTATTCCTATAGACCCCTTCCAATTGGATCCACATCCACCACTTTTTGACCCCTATCATCTCATCCAAAATTATGCATTAAATATAGGGCCTAATACCATGCTATATATCCATCCACAAAACTAACATCATCTATCACTACTCTATCCAATAGCTCCTTTTGGTCCAACACTACATCCTATGGCTATAGCTCTAGAATTTAAAACCCCACATCCTCCCTCCTATACCATAGGAAAGCTAGCAAAATCCTTTGCACAAGGCTAAACTACCTCCAAACTCTATCAAATGGGATAATCTTAGTCTTACCATATCACCTCTCATAGATCCATTTCTAGCTCTATAATGATAATATGTGTCATGTGTAATGGGCCCACATAGGCCACCCCACATATGGTCTCCATATCACATTCCCCACCAAAAAACCCTCTATTTCATCTCAAAATAAGTCTATCTACCTCACCACCCCACCTACAGTTGTCAATGCATAGTCTCCTCTCCACCATACAAATACTACTATGTAAGGTACATGGGTGTACCCCTCCCATGGTAGCCATTATGGTCTCAAAACCTTGATTTAATAATATTACCAATAATGGAGCACAAAACCCATAATAGTCCCATATTTTTGGTGAGATTTGAATCCCCATAGCTCCCTATAAATTTGGACCAACAACATAAGATCCAACCCAAACATTGTCTTGCTAGTAACATCTTTACCAACACTCCTAATAGTAGATATGAAAATCATACACTACTCTAATCTAGAAATAGAAAGCATGACATAGACGTCATCATCATTTTCATTATTTTCCTTTCATCTAAAGCCCTCTAGTATAATGGCCCATAACCAAAACCACTTGAATTCTACCTCACATGGGATTGATCTGCATCATATAACAACTTCATCTACTCTTCCCTCTCACAATCCATGTGGTAAATTAGTTCTCCTTAAATAATTAGTTATGTGATCTTATGAACATACTCTAAAAATATTTTCATCTCTCTGGTAGGAAATAGAAAGGTGTTTGTAGCCAGATCCCATCTCTTGATGAGGGCCACAATCATCACCATATCTCATAAAAACTGCTAGTAATATTGCATAGATCTTAAGCTAACCTCTTACACGTGCATCCAATCACCCATGGTCACACATTCATATATTTCCAAAAAGTTCTTAGGAACCTTATCCCTTATCTATATCTAATCATGTGCCTACAAAATAATCATGTTAGCACACACACTTAATTTTCCAAATCAAGCTCAATATCAACCTACACCCACCTTTTTCAACCTATTGCATCTATAACATTATCTCTAGTAATTGAAGAACATCTACCCTACCCATAGAATTTCAACACTTTCCCTAACCTAATCAACCTAATACCTCACTCTACCTAAACAACCATTTTTATCTACCAATCCTACATATCATCCTATCCTTGACTTGCCTTAACCTTTTTAACCATTTAACACCTATATAATTTTTTTTTTCAAAAATAAACATTTAAAAATCTTTATCCTAACAGTTTTTATTTATCCACCCTCCCAAACCAACTTGATTTTTGATGGTTCACCTAAACTGTTGATGGTCTAATAAATCATTTTTCCTATTAATTGACCATCGACAGTCAAGTGTGACCATTGATGGTTAGGTCAAATCATTGGCGGTCATTGTGTGTGACCAATGACAACAAAACCTTGACCTACCTCTTCTAAAAAATACCAAAAACACCACAATTTCATAATTACACTACTTAAATCTATCTTGTACACTACCTTCAACCTAACCAACCCATCCATTTCAAAATGCATCGATTAATTTTCTTGATTTTACCCAAAACCTAAAATAAGGGTAAAACCCCCAAAAACCCTATCAAACTAATCATCAAAAATCAATTTTAACTAATTATCAGACCTAACAAAATAATTTAATAATTTAAAGTACCCCATACCTCATTCCTTGAGTGCTATCAAGGTTAGATCCCACATTTTCCTACTCAGCCATGTCCTTGTCTTCCCTACATTGTTGGTCCTTGCTAATCACCTTGAGCAAACCACATCTCACCAATCATAAAATTATACCTTAGTTGAATGCTCAATCAATTCTTAGTAAAACACCAAATTCTCTAGCTTGTCAAATTCATGGTAATCTTCAAGGTTAATGAAAAATAGTGAAAATGAAATGTCATTTTCACTTTTTGTTATTTGACTATTTAGGATTCCACCCTAACAATCGATGGTTAGGGTGACCATCAGTGGTCAAACCTTGGGACCCCTGACCATCGATGGTTAGGAACCCATATTTTATACCTTTTTAGCACCCAACTTAGGTGCCAACCTTTGGAGATCACCTTTCTCTCATCTAAAATTTTGGAGATTACCCTTCTCTAGCCCACCATAGACCACATCCACCTCAACATTAGTATTTTTTTATCTAGATTTTTGCATATTTTATGATGATCATGCTTGGTCATTTTGACCATACTGACTGACCTTGAAATGTTTACCATTTTCATTTGCATCATCTAGTGCACAACCAAATCATTTATGTCTTTTTTAGAGAACTTATTACCTTAGATACCCATGACACTTGACCTATTTTTTTTTCAAAGGAGCACTTCCTACATAGGATACAAGTAGAAACACTAACCCTACCTAGGAGAGTTACATCTATGAGTGCTCCCAACCATGAAGCCTACATGTGATCATGTGGTTCACTTTTCACTTTTCCTTCTTAGCACTGACACTTTTTATTTTTACCAACATTAATAACTTTAGTCTTTGCATGATATTTACTATCACACTTACATTTTATGTGTAGGTTTGCATTTCAAATGACTAGCCCTCTTATCACCCACCTCATGACTCACTATGTATTGCTTATCAAACCTTCACCTAATTCTATTCTTCTTCATCAACTCCAAATTTTAGGTGTAAAATATCCTCTCATACTCAAGGCAACCAACCCTTTGACCCAGACTTCATTTTTGTTTTGTAGCTTGTTGATTCAAAGCTACATAACAAAAAGGGGCAAAATGTAGACACCAAAAGAATTTACACTATGATTTTGAATGTCAAAAACACCCTTAGACTGCTTAGGACCCCCTTGGGATCAAGTTTACCCCTTGATATCTAATCAGGCCTAAATTTAGTCAGTCTACCCAACTATATTAACTTATCTTTTACCCACATTTTTACCTTCACCCTTGATCATCAATAATCAGGATGACTACTGATGGTCAGGGTACACCTCCTTAACCAAAAACATGCAAACCATTTACTTTGCTTTTCTAAATATAAGTTGTCTAAATCCTTTTTTGAGCCTTTGCATGGATAATTTATAATTAGATATCCCAATTGAACCTTTACTTCTACCTCTTACTTATGGATATAAGAAGAGAGTAGTTGGGAGGTGAAATCCATCTACAATTATTATCAAGAGCTTTATTCATCTAGGAATTTCATTCTTGCAAGTTAATTGTTATTCATAATCCAACAATTTAGTAATCATATCAGAGAGATAAATTTTCTAATACCTCTACATCAAGCCTCTAGGTATCGTTAATCTATCAAAATCAAGTTAGATTCCACCAATAGATCAACTACCTTAACCATCCACTTAATTGACTTCTAGTAAGACAAGTACTTATTTCTTAGTATTCATATATTTTATTTTCATTTTGCAATCAACCCAAACCTTAACCATTTCATAAAATCCATATTTTAGATCTCATCAACCAGCCTTTTTACCAGCCTAGATCCACACACAGTAACCATCAATGGTTGACTCAACCATTGATGGTATGTTTAACCACTAATGGTCACCTTGATCATCGATGGTTATCTTAACTACTGATAGTCTATCCAACCACTGATGGTCACTATGGTAGTGTAAACTAGCTAACTAATTTCACCTACATACACCCAATGAAACCTAATTCTCTATGTCCCTACCTATCCATAGACCCCATTCTAAATTTTTCAAGCATACCCAACCCTCTAACACAACTATTAATTAGTTTGTCACTAATTTAATCATTTCTAGTATGTTTCTTAGCAAACACTCTTTTATTCAATTTTAGTACCTTTTGATTCATTATTGTAAGTAATTTCCTATTTTTTTTATAATCTTAATTAATTAAAATGTGTGGACTGAAAACCCCTAAATAATCTCTCACTTTTAGGATCTAGCTATCACTAAGCAATCCACTCAACTATCTATCTAACAAATAAGTTTGATTTAGTGTTTTATTATCTACATGTCATCCTCCCAAGCTAAAGAGGAGATCTCCATAATATTTTGATTTTAATTTGCATACTATCAATTAGGTTTCTCAACCATACCCATACTTAGTTTCTTATTTTCCCTCTTTCTAATAATAAGCATAAATTCACTGAAATAGATTGATTTTCCACTTAGACTCAAATCCTTTCTTATATATACTTTACTTCTTTTGCTAGGTCTGAAGCTAGTTTATCTTTCCTTAAAACCACTTGTAGGTTCTCATCAAGGCTATTGACTATGTTAGGTTTTATCCCTTCACCCTTATATCAACACTTGATCCTTATTTAAATCAAGAACCATTAAAATAAAGGGGCCATAACTGTGAAGGTTATTTAAACTCTTGGAGTTGAAGCCTTTGTTTGGTAGTGAAGGTATAGATAATAGCATGTGAGGATATAAAGTTAACCTTTTCAATATTATCATTATATTCCATGATTAGGTACTTCATTTTATACTCTTAGTCGATCCTAATTTGATTGATCACACCATTCCAAGGTAACCACATATGTAAGAAATTAGTGGCTACATATCCATTTAATGTTTTTGACCAATATTGATTGAGTAGTAGACCATAAGATTCTCAAATGTCAACCAATAGTATGTAAATAACATGGTGTACACGTGGGTTAGAATCTAATGATATGTTTATGTTTAATAATTACCTAACATAAGTTACTATAGATTTGTTTAGTTATAGGACTACCTTTTTTGACTTACGGTTATATGCATCACATTGGTTGAGGCTCTTGAGTCAACTAGAAAACTGTGAAAATTATTAAAAAAATATATTAATATTAGTAGGAATGGTATAACCTCAAATTTTTACTTATAGATCATTACATTTGCTTGGGCAGTCTTGGAAATGTCTGTAGAAGATTTTTCAATCAAGGCTTTCAACAATAGATCCTTTCGCTTGGTGATCTAAGCCAACTCATTTAGGGTAATTTTGTATTTGATATTCTTCATATACTTTAAAATATTTTACTCTCCTTTGTTTAGTGATTATGTGGGCTACATTTGATCCCTATCCTTTGGGGGAGGTGGATTATTGATACTCTCTATATCTACTAGAGTGTTAGTATTATTATTCAAAGGTGTAGAAGTAGTAAAAGGATAATTTCTTATTAGATTATAATTATTTATTTATAACTGATGGAAATAATATACATTATCTATGATTTCCTTTGGGTCATTATCTTCTTCCACTAGAAATGGAAAATCATATGTATCAAAGACCATAGTAGTGTTGGAATGGCTTGAAGCATCAGGAGGAGCTAGCTCAGGCAGGTTTTCTAGTATTTCATATCTATCCATTTCCAAAATTATTCAAAATCCACTTCTTCCTGCTCAGTTGTGCTATGAAATTTTCACCAGTTAGGTAACATAACTTCTAGATGTTCATTTATGGTAGCTTATTGGGTAGCTACTCAATATTATTCCTAGGCTTATTAAAAGGGTGGTTATATCTATGGTATCCAAATATTTAGTTGGTGTTATGTTTGTTGACATTCCCATATATTTATACATAGTTAATAAATAATTACTTAACTTATATAATATCCTCAAGATGGAGTCTATCTCAACCTTGATAGAATCAACAACAATACCTTGAGTAATGGATGGATTGACTGGGACCAAAGATTGGCTTCTATGAGAATTAGTTTCTTAGATAGGATTATTCAAGAAACCTAGACTTTGGTTAGGTAAAATGTGAGACAATATAAATTTCATATGGGCCTAATATTTATTGTGAGACACAATATTTTGATTATCACTTGGAATTAGATTTAGCATCAAATAGGCCTAATAAACATTTGGTCCTACTAAGATTTATGATTGAGGTTTCATCTGTTTATCAACCTCTTTAGCATCAACATATGTATGGGTTAATTATAGAACATAAAGCACCCTACATAAAAATAATATATATTTATGAATTAAGGCATTTTTGTACATCTCTAGAGCTAATGCAACATTTGGATTATACACAATGTCTATCTAGCTATTCATTTTCTAGATTTTTGCATTAAACACTCTTATGAGTTTATTAGGTTCCCTTTTAATGCTAGCAAAGAGTTGGTAGACAATACTATGGATAGTGAATTCATCAAACTATCCTAAAAAGGTTATCTATAAATTAGATAAGGATGTGATGGAACCCTCATTAATATTAAGGAACTAGTCATAGTTGGCATCTTAAAGTGTAAATGGTAAAATATGACAAGATACATATTCATGGACTACATTTATTATCCCAAGAGTAGTTATATAGGATTTCACATGTTCTTCAATAGTTATTCCCCCTAAGGGATAATATATGAGAAGGTATTTCTTAGGATTTCTAGGTATGTCATGGATGCCTCTTGAAATATTAAAAGCAAAACCCATCAACCAAGGGTGGGCCATTCAACACAGAAGTGGTTTCCTATTTGGAGAAAATAACTAAGCCTAAGATGTCTTTAGAAAACATTTTTCTAACCTAAATTTCCTATGGTCCTATAAGGGTGGATGTAATAGGTTATCACCATAGGTAGACTTGGTTAGTATGTTAGATAGATCTAGTGTAAATTTCAAATATAGATAGTGAAAGAGACCCTTTTTCTAGCATAGAGTTTTTGTGTAGATATGAGTTTTACACATAAAAAAACACATGAGGTAACTGATAATGTTTTGGGATCTCTATGAAGGATAACTTCAGTTTGGGGCATGAGTTATAGTTATTAGGTCTTGTAATGATTAATGGTGGAATAATGGTGAGAAATGTAAGTGCTAACCCATTTGGTTTGGATATGGATGTGGATCATATCTCTACTTGAATGGAAGAGGATGATGATGGATTTAATCAAAAGTGGATAGGACTCAAATAAACTAAAAAATAGAAGGTAAGGAAAGGAAAACAATGGAATATATAAATGGATAACATGAATTTATTCCAACCAACTTTAGGACAAGGATAAACACCAATGAACTAATGCTTGTATACTAGTACTTTATCACATACAGATAACAAACATAGGGAAAAGGTCTGAGGGAGATAATATAGCTAACTCTAGGTTATTAACTAAAGGTTTTTTTGTTATCAAGATGATTGTAACATATCTTAACTTCAAGATTATAACTAATACTAAAGTGTATCTTTAAATATCTATGGATCAATCTAGGAAGTTACACCAAATGGGGTCTCTACAAAAATTCCAAAGAGTAACTTATCTATATTATTACCTAAAATAAGATCAATCAACCTAAATTAATTTTGCACATTTTAATTGATAAAACTCTATTAATTGATTACACACTATTACAAACTATTATTTCATATATCAAGAAAGACTAAGCTACTGGTTATATTAAAAACATAAACACTATAGCAAATAAAGGAAAGAGATAGCCATAAAACATAGATTTGCAAAAAAACCTGAAGGATTTATTATCTATATTGTTATGTCAAAGTTTCTCCTCCCTTTGGAATGTGGGAGATACATGTATATATAAGCTTGGGATGGGGGTGCCTCATTACTCAAGTTGCTCTCAAAGTTTACATCTATTTTAGAAAATATCTTTTAAAGGAGTACATATAGGATACTTGGTAAATTTTGATACCACTAACTAATACCATTCCTCCTATGATAAAGTAATTGCATTAGTGTACACCTTTACTCTAGGGGCTATTACCATCAAAGTTATTGAAATAGTGGGCCCAGCCATTAGAGTTGATGGTGTATTAAAAATAACCAATGGGAGTGACATGGTGTGAGAAACCTTATTATTTGCTTGAATTTGTGAGTAGATAGAATGGCTCACCTAAAAATCATTATATATCATCTTGAAGTCTAGGTCTCTTGAAGATCTAAGGGAGCTTGTCCATTAATTTCTTATGTGCCTTCAATGTAGCCCTGATCTCCACATAAAGGGTATTTATGATGAGGACCTTGATTCTATTAAAATTTATCAATTTTTTTAGGTCATCATAGGTCTTATATATTTTTCCCTTGAACTCTACTCTAAAATTATTTATAACTTCTCAAAGGAGGTCCTCAAAGATGATCTTAAGGACCAATTCTCCACTCTTATTAATCATAACATTGACTCTCATTTCTCCTAGAATGGTGATGGCTTTCCCCTCATTACTAGTGAGTTATTTCACAAAAAATTTCATCCCTTTATTACACTTAATCAATCTATCTCTCTTGGTGACCACATAGTTTTGGGCCCATGCAACCTCTAGGGAAATTATCAAAATTAGGTGACTATAGGCCTTGTCCTTGGTTACTTAGCCTAGAAAATAAAGTTTATTGTCAATATTATTCATGTCCTCTATAAGGGAGAATACATCCACCTATTTTTTTTGGGATTACTTCTTTGCATCTCTTACTAATTAAAAGACATCATATAGCTTTTGGGCTACTCCTTACACATTGCCTATAGGGTCCCTTGGAGAATGAATGGTGTTATTTTATTGTAAGTCATCCAAAAATTTATCATATCAACAAAAAATTTCATTTATTACTCTAATAAATATTCTACAAAAGTATAAGGGTCTCCCCTATGACCACATAAATCAGACAGTAGAGTTTAATTCTTAATTAGTTGGAATACATCTTCACTTTGTTCCAATGTAGCTTGTTGTCCTTTGTCCATTATAGTTTTATCCTTATTTTTATCATATAATTAGTTTTATTATTGAAGTGAAACTTAACTATGGGATACTCCAAAATTAACAAGTCATCTTTTCCCACCTTTTATTTTTGTATATTCTATATTCATTCAAGCATTTTCAAGGCAACTAGTTGTTATGAAGGTTCTACCTGGCTTGTGGGAATGGAAGAGGGAGACTTCCTAGGGGAAAGCATGGCTTAGGATAAGATGTTCCTATCTAAGGGAAATTAGTAATGGATCTTATCCATATAGTTTCATTATTTAGAGTCATTGTATCAAATATTAGATTTCGCTTCTCTGATCCCTTTGTTGATGTAATGGAGGTAGACTTTGCTTAGGATGCTTGGCTAACTAGAATGTCCAATTAGGTGGAGGGATGAGAATGAATGATTGGGGAATAAAATATTTTTTAAGAGACTAGATTCTCAAATTGATCCTATTTATTAAGTCTAAAGGATTGAGGGTCAGAGGTAATAGAGAACGAATGTGTAGGAGGGGTATTGAGTAAGTTTTGTAAATAACTAATTATATATGTATGGGTGTCCCCAATAAGTACTTTTGAAGTTTGGTTATGGTTTTACACAACCTTAATTATATATGTTGGGGTTAGTATCTTAAAAATTGGCCCTGAGTTTCCTAGGCCTTATTTATTTCAGATAAATAATCTAAAACATGAGGAATAATTATTATAGGGATAATTGGGATAGAAGCAATTATTACAATAAATAGGGAATGAGAAGATTGTGTATTCACCCTTTATGTAACAACAATTTATGGAGTTTTTCATATATATCACTATTATGATGGGGTATACTGAGGTCAAAGACATACTAATTTCCCTTATATTGAATCTATAGGTTTTGAATCTAATTCATCCCTATTATCTCCACCTTAGTGTTGAAGTAATTCAATGGATCCTAACTTGGTCTTCAAAATAATAGTGTCCTTGGACTAAGCTTCCTATGGAAACCATTCATCTTATAGGTCAATATTTTTGGTTTCAATAATGATCATTGACAAGGAGGTTTCTATCTTTTCCTCCCATTCTTATTTAGAAAACCAATCTCCCTCTACAAGCACTTCTTTATCATCTTCCCCATTATCAGAAATTTATAGGGGTTATGCTTCTTTAGAGCCTTTTATTTTATCCCTTTCCTCTCCTAACTTATCTTCAAAGGTTACATTTATTAGAGTATGTTGAGGGGAAATAAAAGGGGCCTTCGCCTTTCTTTGGTATACCAGAGGTGGTCTAGTGGGAGTATTAGATGTTGTTGATGGAAGGGACGTAGTAGTAAGTGAAACTTGAGGGGTATTAGGTGGTGATGAAGTAATGGTAAAAATTATTGATAGAGATAAAATTAGGGAATAAGGTAAGATATAAATTATGGGGAATAAATTTATGAGGATTACCTATTGGGATAACATGAGTGGAGGGAAAGGAAACATAGAAAATAGACCACTAAGCTGAGTTATACTTAAATTACTTAATGTAGTGGTAGCTGAGTGAGGGGGAGTGGACACTATGGTGGTTTTTGATGTGGTTAACACCAATATGGATAAATAAGATGCCCTTAAGTGATTTTTTGTTCACTCTCCATAGAATCATGCCTTGATGGTCTATCCTAATCCTATCCTTGAATTCCAACCTATGAGTGAGGTCTAAGAGGGGGATTTCAGTCCCAATACTCTTTCTTAATTCTTAAAGTGTCATCCTTAGTGGTATTTGGATTGCAATGTATATGCTTAGCCATCACTATTAACATATTTACATTTTTCATTCTATTATTAACTTATGTATCATTTAAGGCATCCAAGAACACCTCATCATGTGGGTATTTCACATGGCCATAGTTAATTTTAAACTTGGATTTGAGTCTATCCATGTGGTTTCTGACCCTTTTCCTTGGATCCCATTACCTTTAAGGTGCCCATTTGAAATCATAGGAAATTTTAGTCCTATCCATCAGGTGTAAATGATCCCATTTGATGTATTGGATTTGGTTAATGATGATAGGCATTAGGTGTAATGATCCATGTCTAACACTCCTTAGATTGACATCTATAAAATCTACCAATTGAGCAACAATTTATTTCTTTGTCACCTTATCTAGCACCAACTAAGGAAGATACATGAGAAGGACCTAGGTTATATTTACTCTAATGATCATGTAGTCTAGGTAAAGACAATATCTACCAATATTTATAAGAGCCCTTTTGATATGATCTTATAATATAGCCATATCCTTTCCATAAATGGCCTATTACACCATTAGATAGAAGGTTTCTATTATCCTCATCATATTATTCATGAATATATGGATGTAGATGAGATTGAAATTATCACAAATTATATTGTTTGGATATTCAGGGGAGGGTTCCTAGGGTTATTTGAAAGCTAAGTGGATTGTTTTAATTATAACATCCACTAGATACAACATCATATAAAAATGCCATCTAGCTAGTTGTTTACATTACTAACTTGGTGAATCAAATTGGCAATGGTGATTTCCCTAATGTAAATGACCTTGGTGGATCTAAATATGGTGTTTAGTAGGGAAATCCAAACGTCATTGATGTAATTTATGGTTAGGAAACCATAAATTCTATTTAACTTGATAATAAAACTATTGGCTAAAATCCATTTGTCAACTAGGGATTGGTTATAGGTTACCTCTAGATTGGGGAGTCAGTAATACATCTCAAAATGACACCCACTAATAGAGTCCATAGGTGTGATATTTTAAGGGACATGTATAATTTTGCCAAAAAATTGGCCATTCATAAAAAAATCATAAACTAGGTTTATGCATGGCATTACCTATGGTTTTGATTCTATGTCATGTAGACCTATTAACTTGATTACCACCAGGTATTTTTTGTACCTTAATGTAAAGGTTGAGAGTTTATGTTGTTTCAACTTCCTCCTAGATGGCCAAGTAGTGCTTAAATTCATGATTGAGAGCCACTTCATTAAATTTTGTATTTATGTATTAGTCAAACCCTATAATAGAATACACAAATGGGGGAGGTGGTAATTTGAAGAGGAATACATTTATATACACTTAATATATATATTTTTTAGAACTATGTGAATACTACTTAATCAAGATAAAGATTTATTTCACACTAGTAATTATTGATTTGATGGTAATGTGATTGAAATTGACTTAGTTAATGGCATATATTTCCCTTTGGATTTTCTTTCTTTGTTTAATTTAATGTAGTTGACTAATTTGTTTGGATTAATGGCTCCAAAAACTTTGGCTCATTTTTATTTTTATTTTTATTTTTCATATTTGAATTTTCTCTATGATTCATCGTTATTTTTTTAAAATCTCATTGTTAGGTGGCCTTTTCCTTAATCGGCTCCAAGTGGTTTGTCACCTTTTATTTGATACTTATAAACTTCATGATCCTTTGAAAAGAATTACCTTAAGGTTTCTAAACATTTATATATTTTAAGGCACACATGGTGAAGTTTCACCTCCCACTACCTCTTCATCCTTTATCTTCCTTATTTTATGCTTATTAATATCTTGGGCACTAAGGATGGTGACACTTGGAAAAATCATATGATCTCACTCTCCCTGAGGGTATCATAATATATTTAATATTTATATAGGCTCTAGATGAATGGGATTATGACAAATTATGACACCTAGAAACATCCTAATGCCCCACTTATTTGACATTCCATAATCTTATTTATTCTATGTAGACTCTAGGTGAGTGGGATTACAACATGTGTCATCATCCTAGAATTCTAATTTTTTGGAAGACTTAGAAACCTTTTAGAATACTTTGATCATAGTGGGCCCATGGGATTGTGACATGTGGGTGGTTATTGCTACTTCACTTTCCCAAAACTTCTGTATACTAGAAATTTGATCCTATTAGTCATTAGGTGAGTGAGATTGTGACATTTGGAAATATTCTAGCACTCTGCTTACCCAGAAGACTTAGTAACTTTTTATAAGTGTTTAAATAGTCATGGGTTAGTGGGTTGTCACTGCATGGCATTGATTTCTATAAATATTGAAGTATAAAACTTTGACAAGTTAGAAGAAAGTTTATGAAGCTTTAAGATGTTTAAATTTGTGTATAATACTAAGGAACTTGTGTGACAAAGAGAAATGTTGAAATAAGAGATGAACATAGGAATGTTAGGCACAACCTTAAAGGACCTACATACTTAGGAAACTTTCAAAAACCATTAATAGGTTAGCCTAAGTAAAATAAATAATGAAACCTTGGATAACTAGGGAAAATGGTAAATCTTATTATCATTAAGGTAGTTATTTTTAATTATAAACTTGAGTATAAGAACACTTGATAAATACTATCATAATTAAGTACATGATAAATATTAATAAATGATTCACCCACCATAGGTAGTTTATTTTAGGCTAAAATGGGCCCCTACTCAATTTTTTTTGAAATTTGGGTATGTTGGACACAACATACACCATGCTATCTTCCTCATTCTCTTACTTTATCATGGCCTCCTTGGGGTGTACATATTTCATGCAAAGTGTATAGACATATGCATAATTTATTTTCATGTCCATTGCTATCTTTTATGTATTACATATGCCATTCATTGCATAAAAAGGTAATGCATTTTAAACACATATTGAATCATCAATTATTTGATTTGCACTATTAATTAGTGTTACTTTATAAAAAAAATTAGAATGATCCTTTATTATCTCTAGCAATAATCTAGGTATGCACCAATAAAATCCTATAATGTAATTTAGCCACACAAACCATCTATCCACTCTAGACTTATATTTGGTGGAGATTACCATATGACAAGTGTATATATGATATTGAAGAACCAAGCATTTGTTATGAAGGGGCTATGTCCATTGGCTTTATTTGGAAGCCTCTAGTATGCCAATATAATCAAATAATAGAAGCATCAAGATTGAAACATATCTGAATTTATATCTAAGTTGGTGTGTTTTCTCTAAATATTTAATAATTGATCCTAACAAGAACTTAGAAATGTTGAATAACATCCCCTTGACCATTTCATATGTGATTTATATAAAATTATTATTGATGTCCACCCATTTCCCTAACCCACATAACTTGGTAATTACCAATTATAATGTAACCATTATGAATATATCCTTAATATTGAAAATGGGGTAAATGAACCTTGGTTTCTTTTACTCAATCTAATGGCCATGTATTCGATCTCCTTTATGCCAGCTAGTGATTCCTTGATATCTTTTCCTGATTGGACTAGCCTAGTTTCTTTGTGAATTTGGGTAGGTGTGATTTTCATTATTTGTAAAACAATTTAAAACCTTTCCTCATGTTCCCATGAGCTGAAAAATTTAATTAAATCCTCAACCTTGCCAAAGTAAGGGAGGTAATAAATTTTTAGGACCCAATTTTTTTAATCATTATTTGCCAGAGTTGTCAACTATAGTACTTCTTCAAGGATCTTATTTCCTATGTTTACCATGTAGTCATTTCTCAAATCAACATAATTTTATCCTCCATTATGGTTTTACGACTCCACCTTACACTTCTCCACTTTTTATCACTAGTCTTCTACAAAAATTATGCCCTTAAGATAATACATCTCCTTGAATCTTAGCCTTACCAATCTTTGTTTGATTTTTTTAATGGGGAAATTGGTGTATTTTTATTTTGCTTGTCCTTAGGTGTGTTATTGATTTTATTTATATCATATGCCTCTTCGGAGATGGTAGGGACATAGTATTAGTGCACTTAGTGTTTTATCCATTCCTTCCTCCACTTCTTCCTTGATGATGTTTGATTGCTCCTCAGCATATGTGTTACTTGTTGATTCTTCTACTTATTCTAAAATGGGTGTCATAACATATGAAATCACATTAAAGGTGAATAATTTATTATTTAATGCCTTGAAATTTTATTTCTTAATAATAATTAAACTTCTTTGGCACACCTTTAGCTTCCATACTTGGATAAACCCTTGAATATTGGTGAGCATGTGTGTACTCCATATTTGTTATTGTGATACTTATTCCTAAGCTTTTATATTCAATAATGTGAGATGTTGACCTATATACTTGAAAATAAATGAATCCCTCTTTTTTATCCATTGAAATGCCTCAATCCTAAGTGAACTTGAGTTCAAATTCCATAATGATCTCATTTGTATCCCTCAAATGGAATTCATAGTTGTTAGTGCTTCAAATTTTAGGGTTCTTAATTATTTTTGGTTATGCATTCTTGTGGGGTCACTCAGTCTATATTGATATTAAAGTGGTGAAATTTACATGTATCTTTCATTTTATCCTTAGCATATTTTTACAAAACTATCTTTAATGAGCTAGTTATTCATACAATAAAATTTATCCGTAACATGATTGAAATTTTAATGCTACTACCTTTATATTAACTATTCTTACATACTAGATGTTATCCATAAAAATTTAATTTTAGTGTATTGACATCATTCTACATGGCTATATTTTTTTGTATGATTTTTTCCATGTGAAATCTTGACTTATGCATTCTTAATCACTATGGTTCCCTTTATATTATGTGATTCCTTTCCCTTAAATTCATTATTATGAGGTGAACCTTAAATCTATCCCTGTCCTTGTCAATATTCATATAAAATTTCATCCTTATCTAAGTATTCATTTAAATTTTCACCAGTTTTTATCCCTTGCCCCAAACTCAATCATGTGCTTGGTCCTCTAGTCTAATAAGTATCTTTCTGTCAAGTTTCTTTGTGTGGTTTGGTTGTAGAGCTCAATGTACTTTCATTTTAATCATCACCAAGGTATGAATTTAATGAATTCATAACATTATTAATTTAAAAATAGATGTAGTCTATCAATATTACATTCATTAAGATAGGTTATTACAAAAAAAGACAACACTTGCCTAATTAAACTACTAGGTCAACCAAGGATTTGTAGTTTATAACAAATAATATCACATAACTGTTACATGTAAACACTAACCTATATTAATCTATCCTACTAAAAAAAATACCAAAAAAATGGCACAAGACTTATTATAAAATGGATCAATTATGATAAATATGGTATGACTTAATTTTGATACCATTAAAATTCCCAAGGAGCATTTCACCATCTACACATGCAACTTTCACACACCACTATCCAAAATGTAATGGATAATGTAGGTCCCTATATAATGGATTTTAAGCTTCCTTGGATGATTCAAATAAATAGAGTCATATAATATAAATTAGAATCCTTAAACCAATATATTTCCATTTAAATGTTGGTCATACAAATCCTTTTATTGGGCCTTTTCCATAGTATATTTAGATCAAATAATAACATGCCTTTCATCTATATATTATCACTTGGATTTACACCCTTTGAGAAGATGTCTCAAATATCCTCATCTAAGTGGCACAATTGAAATACCTATAGGCTATGGGTGAGCCTAATAATGAGGTGAATCTTTAGATAGGGATAGCTCCCTTGATGTACCACTTCGGATCACTACTACACCTAAACATTAGGGGGGAAGGGAGAGATAAAATTGAAAGAAAACTATCCTAAGGGAGGTGATATACAAAATAAGTTGATGACTTCTAACCAATTGTATGTTACACATGAAACCAAGAGACTAATCAAACATACACTTCTCCAATTTGAATCTTCTCACATAAATATTACATTATGAGGTTATGTATGAATGCTTAGTCTAGGAGGAATAGACAATATGCCTTGAATGGAACTATTGAATAGTCTAACTCACTCAACCTTGACACTTCCTAGAACATTTCACATGCCCTATAAGAAGAATATTTCCAATTGAAAATAAGATGAAAGAATGAGACAACATGATAAGGAAATCATAGTTATCACTAAAAAAGATCAATTATATAAGTAAAAAACACTATGAATAGTCATGAAGAGGTAAAAATCAGTAGTCTTATTGATCAAATGGTATGAAAATCAACAAGGCTTCACCATACTCAAGTGGAGCATAAGTTACAAAGCCCAAAATGGGTAGTTCTTAATGAACTTGAGAGAGAGAGAATAAGAGATAAGTCCAAAGTAAAATTTTCATGCTGAGAAAATGAGTTAATTATGCATGGAGAGAGAGTGTGTAAGTTATCATGCAAGTTTAGGAAGTACAAGTGTCAATACAAGGCATAAAACTCATGAAAAGTGGCATGAAACTCCTTGTTTCGGTTCAAAAAATTGCCTTCATCATCCATATATATTTGAATCATGAATTATTAAGATATGAAGAATAGAAAAGAGGCATTATATGGCATTATTAAATAGAATAACTCACTCAACCTTGACACTTCACATGCCCTGCAAGAAAAAGCTTTCCAACTACAAATATGATGAAAGAATGAGACAACATGCTAAGGAAATCATAGTTATCACTAAGAAAGATCAATTATCCAAGTAAAAAACACTATGAATAGTCATGAATAGGTAAAAATAATTATTATTAGTGATAAAATGGTATACAAATCAGCAAGGCTTCACCATACTCAGGTGGAGCATAAGTTACAAAGCCTAAAATGGGTAGTTCTTATAGAACTTGAGAGAGAGAGAAGAAGAGAGAAGTAAAAAGGTCACAAAGACACTTGTAATGATAGTATAATGAGTTAATTATGAATGGGAAGAGAGTGTGTAATTTACCATGTAAGGTTAGAAAGTAAAAGTGTCCATACAAGGTATAAAACTCATGAAAAGTGGCATGAAGCTCCTTATTTTGGCTCAAAAAACTTCCTTCATCATCCAAATATATTTTAACGTCCCAAAAATAATTATGGGAAGGTTTTATGATTGTAATGAGAGGTAATTATTTTATACATGCCTCTCCATGCATTGGTTTTAGTCCTAGTCATCTATAATGTTACTAAATTGAGATATCACCATCTATAGTCTAAATAACTCTTCCTTCATGCACCCTACATACCTGGATTCAAAATTATCTTCATTTTTCCATGAAAATACATGGGATGGATTTTATGACACTTTTAAATACTCTAAATTTCCTTAAAATCATTAGGCACATCTTAAAAAGGATCAAACTTGAAGTTTTCACCCTTCTCACCATTGTGTTCACTATGCCAATTTTGATTGGCTAAGATGAAGTAGATTTTTGAGGTACTTATAGGTTTTTACAAGGAAATAAATGACCATATTCAGTTATTAAATTTATATATCTTCCTCCCAAAATTTATTGCATATTTAGACTCATTCTCGAACCTATAAAACACATAAAATAGTTAAAATTACCCTATTTTATACCATTTATGTATAATTATATATATCTCAAAAGGATTGGAAGGATAATAAAAGAGTCCTATAAAATTTATAACAAATTTTATGCTCTAAATATTCCATTAGTGTGCATTATCTCCTCAATCTTCTCAAATTGGTCACTAGCAAAGGTTTGCAAGGTTTTTTAGTAGTTTTGACTGTTAAGATTTGCTAATAAAGATATTGTGTCTAAACTTGAATAAAATGACACAAAAATTTTGTTTAGTACCATATATAACATCTAAAAATGTCTTATATTCCCATGCATATCCTTAAGGGAGATGTGATCACTTCAACATGGCCTATCAAGTTTGTTCTTCACTTTACACAAGCTTAGTGTTGTCCTTGAGCCCAAAATGGATTCCCCTAAAAATTATATACCTTATAAAAGATTTATAACGTCTATAGTGACCAAAAAAACATTTTAAAATAGTTTAAAATTCATATCTAAGGCTATAAGTGTGAATGACTCCCTATTTTGACACTAGGCCTAAAACTTGGTTAAAAGGCCTGAGTTGTCTTAAAGCTAAAAATAACCTTTTTATGGATTTAAATATATAAAAATATATTATATAATTATTTTATTAACTAATAAACATGTATAAATCCATGTTAATACTCTTCTCATGCTATATTTCAAATTGACCTTTCAATTAGACTATAGGCATAACCATGCTTAGTAGGCTTGACTGTAACTCCTAAGGGTTTAAACCTCCCTATAAGTATTATCAACTTTGTGAGATATAAAATTTGAGACCCTCCTTAATTTTTCAATTAATTCATAGCTCACCTTATCACTTCCTTTCTTCAAAACCTATCAATTTAAACATAAGGAGAGTGTTTTTTGTCTAAGATAAAATAAAGGGCACTCCCATATTTAATCAGATAATTTTTAATATATTATGATATTATTAAATTAATATAGTATATATAAATATATAAAATATTTTCCCCTATTTAGGTAATTTTATCCTTTAAAATCTTCAAGTTCTACGATAGATTTCTAGGCAAAAGGACTATGTGCAAGGTTTCATGTTATGGGCTATAAACTGTATGTTTAAAGTTTTTTATTTGATTTATATCTACCTTGGGTGTTCCATGATACTATTATTTTCATTATTAATGTATATTTATCTTTAACATCACCTCAAATATTCATATACTCCTTTCCATACATGACTTCTCAAGACTATAAATATAAACCCTGACTATGTCCTATTCTTTTGACACCACTCTTATAGATGTCCTACATGATTTAACATTAGGGAAAATGTATAAAATACATTTCTAATCTCATATTATAATTTTATCCATTTTATATTCACTTTTTCACCTTACCTAGTCCTTCTCCATCACTTTAAACCCCAAACCTGATCATAATTTGTCAAAGATAAACATAGTCAACTGTAGGTCAAATAGGATTTTGTAGGTAATTATAGAGCCTAAAAAATAGTATATATTCAAATCTTGGTGACCTATATAATTTTTATATTCATTTAACTCAAATAAGATTCAAATTTATCTTAAAGTCTTCCACTTCTCTCTTTGGAGCCTAAAATAGAGTGTAACTCCTGAGGATTGGTTGTAGGTGCTTGCCCAAGCCTGTGCACAAACTATTTTGAACTGGAAACCATGCTTAAAATACTTATCATTTGATTTTAATTATATATATATATATATATGTAATAATTAATATAATATTCAATACACTATTTAAAAAATAGCCCTATTGAGTTATTACTTCAAAGTACCTTTCATCTTCATACAATTATAGGTCAGTATTTCAAGGCTTATGACACCCTTGTAGGTATGTATGGGATTTGAAATAGTATATAATTCTCATATTTATATAATATTTAGATAATGAGTTATTTATTCACTATCTGTAACGATACCACATGGTGCTATGATATATTTTTTAACATTGGGTGCTAAGGTCACTTCAAAGGTGAAATCCTGTAGATGTCAATGAAGGATTTTAGTGTCTTGGTAGGCAAATTTGAGGCTTTTAACCACCAAAATAAATCAAACCTCTTCCCTCCAAACTTTTAAAATTCATTTTTAAATTATAGGGATATAAAAAATATCCATTAGGATGCCTCAATAGTCCTTATATCACTATTGTATTTTGCCATCCAAATGACCCAGACCTTTATTTTCTTGTTTTAGGGAAAATGGTCCCTAAACCTATAGTAATTGTATTGAACATGGTTTCCAAATCTATTTTTAAATTTATCTTCTCAAAAAGGGTATACCATGATCTATAAAATCTTTAGGACTCTAATTGAGGGTTAATCATGCTTCAAGTTCCCATATGACACCTCAGCTTACTATCAAGGACCACCTATAGGTGGTTATTTCAATGTATATAGGTAGTAAGGTGAAAATATGGATAATATGCATTATAATTCATATCAAATGGGTTTTATATCCATTTAAAACCTCAAAGTTCACTATTAAAATTTCAAATAGCTTGAAACCACCACTAAGGCTCTCATCATAACATGACATCATCATGAAAACCCCTGTAGGTGAAGATGGAGTTGTATGTAGGCAAACAACAAGATTATGAATCATACACATGGTATATGAGTTTTAAACAACCATTATACCTCCTTAAAATTATAATATGGATCCCTTACAACTTATGAGGACTTATATGAAGTCAAGATAGCTCCATTTCAACATCTAGACCCTTTCAAGTACTTTTAAGTGTAGGCTAATGGTAAAATTATGTGTGAGTGACTGTGTAGAATGGGATAGTCCTTCTACCAAGTCAAATAATTTTACTTAAATATTATTATTATGTTAGTTCCTATAACCTATAAATATCATAATTATATCACCATGGATGTGTTAAATACCTTATCCCAACTCACTAAGTCAACTATGCATGACAATCATGGGATCAACTGACTATATGGTGCTTTGTGCTTAAAAATCATATAAAATTACTTGGATAATGATATTTTAAGGTGAATTAAGTTAATATTACATTTATAACATGAAAAATCATTTATCATAACCCTCTAAAACCATCATCAAGCATGAATTTCCTAAAAATGTTAAAAAACTACCTGTAACATAGAATGGTGTATCCTCTTGAAACATGAGATGATTTACATATCCAAATACCTTTAAGCACTAGAAAAATAATAAGGATAATTATATAAATAAACCAACATCATTTGGAATCAACCTCATCAATTGGTTTGTACATACTTGTCTAAAATGGAGTAAAACCTATAAGTTGCATAGATTAGCAGGTAGAAAAACACAGTCAACTTCATGAAGATGGTTAATAAATCAAAATCCACCATTATTATAAAAATTATTATTTAAATTAATTTATTTTAGTTTAATTTCACCTCCCAAAGGAGTTTTACTTGGATGTTCTCCAATTGACCATACCAAGTATGAACCTGTTGATCACTTCTCCATGTTTAGAAGGGCAAAAAAGGAGTAGAATGGTTTTACACCTTTATTATCACTCAATATGTATGTAAAAAAATAATATTTGTGTGATTTATATTAATATATTCTCCATGACCTTATCCCACATGTCACCTTCCTCCATGGGTTGTACAAGCACCAAACTCCCCTTTTTTAATTAATTTCTTGAATTTTAGTCACATAACCTAAAATATTCTTATTTAAATTATATTATTGATAGGTGATATGACCTATTTGATTCTTTAAATTAAAATATTACACATTGACACCTTGGGAACCATTCCACTTGCATCTATGACCCCCAAAAACCTTCTAAATGACTCACAATGATAAATTGACTATTATGACTAAGACCAAGGCTAGGATGACATTAAATGAAATATAATACATCCCATGAAAATATATTAAACCTTATAAAAAATATAAAAAGTAAATTTTTAACCTATAGGGGCCCTAATTTGACCTGCAGGGTCAAACTTGGTCAACAAAATGGTGACTCATAAGGGTAGTATGCCTAATATACTAACTACACTAGAAACCTTATCAGTCTATTAGGATTAGGGAATCATATAAATTATAAGACACCACAATATGACTTTTAAAATAATATTTTATCAAGACAAGACCAATGACTACCTCAAACACATAGAACAAAAGATAGACACAAACCAAAAACAAACAGACATATGATTCATGAGCACTTATGGAACACACACAACAAACTAAATAAACTAAATCAAAAACTAACTATTTTGATATCAAAAATACATCCTATATAAAATGGGAAGTTTTAAACCTTCCTTTCTTCATGACACAAAGGAATAAATGAGACATATAGTTATTTGATCCTTGACATTGATGCTTCCATCTTTTGCATGATGTTTACCAACTTTATTAGCATGATGTTCAATAAGAACCAATTATTTTAAAATAGGTTGGATATTTAAATTAAATATTATTTCATATAAATAGCCTCAAATCTCTCATATGGATCCTTAATTACAAACTCCAATGGTGGCTCAACAAGGCATACCTTCTTGACTTCTATAGTGCTCTCAATAAGATTGGGTTTTCTCTCAGCTACAAGTTTTTATAGCTCATCAAGGAGTTTTGAATTTATACCCAATATTTTTCATTATCTTCCATGTAATAATATTTATTCACCTTATCATGTAATTGATCTTCAACTTGGCAAAAAACTTCAAGCTCTTGAAAGAACTCCATTTACAGTTGCCAATCATCTTTGTCTTCTTTATCATCTAGAACCACTACATCTTCAATATTCTCTTCTTATTGTATGAGGTCATAAATATATTTTTATTCAAGATATAATTAATCTAAGGGTGATTAAAAATTAGGATGAGGTATTGGGTCATATTCAAGAACAACAACTTCCACGTTGGTCTCAAGAGAGTTTTTTAGGACTACAACCTCTTCAATATTCTCTTCTTGATGTATGAGGTCATAAATATAGTTTTATTAAACATTTAGGACCTCTTGAGGGATTAAAAGTTTCATCTCAACTGTCATAACCTAAATTTTCTTTGCAAGGGATATAATATCTTCCATATCCTTCTCCTTCTTAGTGATGCCAAGACTAGGCATCTTGAAATCTAGTAACTTAGCCCAAGGAGGTACACTTTATTCAAGAAAATTTTTAGAATTTTCCTTAACCAAATTATCATATTTATTTTCCCATAGCATAGGTACATAAATTAAAAGGGTGATGGGGTGAGGAAAATATGAACTAGTTGGTAGAGGTGGAACATAGAACTCAAAATCACATTGGGAATGAATTATAGGGGATTCTTTTGGGAGATCTTAAGGAAGGGGAGCCAGACCTTGGGATAAAATAGATTGGTTTTATTCCTTCAATTATAAAATAACTTCATTTAAATCTGATTGGGATTGATAATTTTCCTTAGGAAGGTTAGATGGGGTGTGTTTAGGCATATGATTTTCTTTTGGGTCTAAACCTTCCATCACACCTTGACTTAGCAATTTCATCCTTGAATCTAACTCTTCAATTTCCTTGGCTAGGTTCTCTTGGAAAAGTCTTTCTTTAAGTTTATAGGAATTTTCATGAGGATAAAGAGTACAAGAGGGCTCATATGGAGGACAAGAGGTTTCATGAGGAAGGGTGGGAGGTTCTTACATATGATCAAGTTCTTTCTCAACTTTAAACTCTTTATAAAGACATTTATCCTCTTTATTTCCCCATGACTACACTATATTATTCTAAATTGGGATGTTAGTATTATGATTATTTTATTGAGGTGGTGATACAAATTATGATGTGGATGAATTATTTAATAAACTTTTAATCTCCTTAGGCTTGTATTCTCCACCTTGTCTCCTACTTGGAATGTCATATCTAAAGGTCTCTTCTTGA
Source organism: Torreya grandis (assembly GCA_037957365.1). NCBI lineage: Eukaryota > Viridiplantae > Streptophyta > Pinopsida > Cupressales > Taxaceae > Torreya > Torreya grandis. The sequence goes on from JARHVA010006869.1 coordinate 529,839, forward strand.
GGTTGGGGTGTAATGGGATAGGTAAATGAGATATTAGATTACAATTACTTTTCTAATGATATGGATTTATTCACTTGAATTTGGGCCAACTAAATATTGATATCAATATTTGCTTAAAAAATAAGGCTTGTCTCTTCAATTCTCTTTTCCAATTGATTGGGAAAAGGATGACTTTGGTAAGCTTGACTGGGTTCATGAGTAGGAATCATGTAAGACTAATATCAATGATTGGAAAGTGGATATAAAGTCTGATAGACTTAGTGAGGTTGCTTATCAGAAACTCTTATCTTATCTTCCAAGGATGTAATCAAGCTAGTCACATCTAGCATCTCATTTGTGAGCCTTTGCCAATTGGCTCTCTCAATAGGTGGCCACTCTCTTTTGACAATCTATAATGTATCTCTCACCTTATGAATAAGATAACTAGGAACCTCTTCAACATATCACCTTATAGTATCAAGATATAACATATACTTCTCATACCCTAAAAGAGTTTACCTAGAAATAGAAATGGATTGACTTGAGAAGTGACTAGGTTGACTAAGAGGAGCAAGATACTGAGGACACTGGTTATAAGACTAATATAGTTCATGATAAGGTTGAAAATGGTCATATTGGAGCTAAAAATAATCATATTAGGGTTGAAAATAATCATAAAAAGGATGATAAGGAATGTCATAAGCTTGGTAAACCTCACCAAATTGTGTAAAACAAAACTCAACACCAAAGTCAGCCATGAAACTTAATTGGGAAGCAAAAACATAAGGAATGGTTACCAAAAATATTCAAAAAGAATACTTGGGTTTCTTGACCAAATGATGAACCTTTATATTTGTGATTAATTCTTAGATAGATGCCTCCAAAGGCTAATGTCTTGAAAGACAACACCAAAAATCTTTAAACTTCTCAGACTAAGAGTCCCATTGGGCATGAAAAAAACTATTGTCACTTATATTTTCACCTTTTGAGGAGATGTATCAGCTCTCATCATCCAAGTGGCACAAATGAAACACCTCTATGTTATGGGTGAGCCTAAGAATGAGGTGAATCTCTAGATAGTGATAGCTCCTTGGATGTACCATTTTGGATCACTACTACACCTAAAATGTTTTTTGGTGGGAAGTGGAGAGATAAAAATAAAAGTAAAATATCCTAAGGGAGGTGATACAACAAATAAGTTGAACACATGAAACCAAGAGACTAACCAAACATACACTTCTCCAGTCTACATCTTCTCACATTAATATTACATTATGAGGTTATGGATAAATGCTTAGGATAGGAGGAATATATAGGAGGCCTTTAATGTAACTAGTGAATATAATAATTTACTCAACCTTGACACTTCCTATAATACTTCACGAGCCCTATAATAAGAATCTTTCCAACTACAAATAGGATGAAAGAATGAGATAAAATGCTAAGGAAATCATAGTTATCACTAAGAAAGATCAATCATATAAGTAAAACACATTATTAATAGTAATTAAGAGGTAAAAAAAATTATTATTATTGATTAAATAGTATGAAATTGAGTAGGGCTTCACCATACTCAGGTGAAGCATAAGTTACAAAGGCTAAAATGGCTAGTTCTTATAGAACTTGAGAGAGAGAGAAGAAGAGAAAAGTACAAATATCACAAGGAAACTTGTAATAATAGGATAATCAGTTAATTTTTCATGAGAATAGGTTTTAGAATGGACCATGTAAGGTTAAGAATTAAAAGTATCCATATAAGGCATAAAACTCATGAAAAGTGGTATGCAGCTCCTTATTTTGGCTCAAAAAATTGCCTTCATCATCCACATCTATTTAAACATTCCAAAACTAACTATAAATAGGTATGATTATTGGAATTATAGGTAATTATTTAAGAAATGACTCTCCATGCATTGGTTGTAGTCCTAGTCATCTAGAATCTTCCTAAAATGAGCTATCACCATCTGTAGTTCAACTAACTCTTCCTTCATGCACCCTCCACACTTGGACTCAAAATTGGCTTCAATTTTACATGAAAATACATGGGATGGAGTTTATTAAACTTTTAAATACTCTTAATTTACTTATAATCATTAGGAACATCTTAAAAAGGCTCACACTTAAAGTTTTCACCCTTCACACCATTGTGTTCACTATACTAGTTTTGATTGGCTGAGATGAAGCAGCCAGTTGAGGTAATTAAGAGTTGTTAAAAGGAATGAAATGAACATATTTAATTATTAAAATTATATATGTTCCTCCCAAGCATTATTTCATCTTTAGACTCCTTTTAAAACTTATAAAACACACAAAATAGTAAAAAGTACCCTATTTTATACCCTATCCATATAACTATATATAACTCAAAAGGATTGGAAGGAGAATGAAAGAGTCCTCTAAAATTTCCAATAACTTTCATGTTCAAACTATTCAACTAGTCTGAATTATCTCCTCAATCTTCTCAAAATGGTCACTAGCAAGGGTTTACAAGGGTTTTGAGTAGTTTTGACTCTTAAGATTTGTTCATAAATATCTCACATCCAAAATTAAATATAATGCCACAAAAAGGTTTTTTATGACCATATATAACATCTCAAAATTTATTAAATTCCCATGAACAACCTTAAGGGATATGTGATCACTTCAACATGGCCTATCAAGTATGTTTTTCCATTTACACAGGCTTAGTATTGTCCTTGAGCCCAAAATGGCTTCCCATACAACTTATTTTACTTATAAAAGATTTATCACCTTTTTAGTGACCCAAAAAACATGTTCCAATAGTTTTAAATGCATATATAAGGCTATATGTGTGAATGACTCCCCATTTAGACACTAGGCCTAAACCTTGCTTAATAGGATTGAGTTGTATTAAAATCTAAAATGACCTTTTGATCAATTTACCTACATAAAAATAGATTATATAATTATTTTATAAATTAATAAACATGTTTCAATCCATGTTAATACTCCTCTCATTCTAGAATTGAAATCTACATTTCAATTAGACTATAGGCATAACCATGATTAGTAGGCTTGACTACACCTCGTAAGGGTTTAGACCTCCTTATAAGTATTATTCCTTATATGAGATATCATTCACGTTTCCATATATTTATTTCAACTTCATAAACCTTCCTAAGTGTTCACTCAACTCTTAGCTCACATTATCACTTCTTTTCTTCAAAACCTATCAGTTTACACATAATGGGAGTGCCCTCGATCTAAGATAAAATAGAGGGCCCTCCCATATTTATTAAAATAATTTTGAATATATTAGGATATTATTAAATTCATAAATATTCTATACAAAAATTATCAGCCCATGTTTAGGTCATTTGACCCTTCAAAAGCTTCAAGTTCCAAGACAAATTTCTAGGCAAAAGAACTGTGTCAGTTTTCATGTTATTAGCTGTGAATTATATGTTTAGAGTTATTTCTTTTATTTATATATATCTTTGGATTTTCATGATAATATTAATTTCGTGATTAATTTTAATTTATCTTTCCCATCACCTCAACTCTTCATATACTCCTTTCCACACCTGACTTCTCAAGACTATAAATACAAACCCTGACTGTGTCATGTTATTTTGACACCACTCCTATAGATGTCCTACATGATTTAAACTTGGATAAAATGTATAAAATACCTTTATAATATCTTATTATCATTTTATACTTTTTTTATTCACTTTTTCACCTTACCTATTCCTTTTCCATCACTTTGAACCCCAAACCTACTCATTATTTGTTAAAGATAGAAACAGTCAACAGTAGGTCAAATAGGATCCTATAGGTGATTAAAAAGACTTAAACATAGTATATATTCCCATATTGGTGACATATATACTTTTTTATATTAATTTAAATCAAATAACGTTCAAAAATATCTTAAATTTTACCTCTTTTATCTTTGGCACCTAGAGTTGAGTGTAACTCTTAATGACTGGTTGTAGGTGCTTGCCCAAGCTTGTGTACAGACTATTTTAGACTCGAAACCATGCATAAAAATATTATCCTTTCATTTTAATGTGATATATTAATGTAATCCTACCCATAAGTTTCTATACATTATTTCAAAATTAACCTTATTGAGTTATTACTCCAAAGTACCTTTCATCTTCATATAGTTGTAGGTGGGTATTTCAAGGCTTAAGACACCCCTGTAGGTATTTATGGGATTTGAAAATATTAAATAATCATACTAATTAGATAATATTTTTATTCTCTTCACCATATATAATAATCCTACATGGTGGCATGATTTATTTTGTAACATTGGGTGCTAAGGTCACTTCAAAGGTGAAATCTTGTAGATGTCAATGAAAGATTTTAGTGTCTTAGCAGGTAAATTTGAGGTTCCTAACCACCAAAATCCATTAACTCTATACCATAAAAACATTTTCAAGTCCTTATTCCATGATAGTTATATAAGATAAAGCCACTAGAATGCCTCAAAAGTCCTTATATCCCTATTGTATGCTACCAACCAAATGACCCAGACCTCTTTTTCTTGTTTTAGGGAAAATGGTCCCTAAATCTATAGTCATTATCTTGAACATGGTTTCCAACTCTATTTGTCAATATATATTCTTTAAAAATGTCTTCCATGATATCTAAAATCCTTAGGTCTATAAGGGAGGGTTCATCATTCTTCAATTCCCCATATAACACCTTAGCTTACTATCAAGGACCACCTGTAGGTGGTTATTTTAGTATATACAAGTAGTAACATGAAAATATGGACATTTTGCATTGTAATTAGACTTAACTGCATTGTATATATATTTAAAACCTAAAAATTCACTATTCACACCTCAAAGAGTTTGAAACCACAATAAAGGCTCTCATCATAGCATGGCATCATCATGGAAACCCCTGTAGGTGAAGATTGAGTTATATGTAGGTAGGTAGTAGGATTATGAATCATACACATGGTATATGAGTTTTAAAAACCATTTTACCTCATTAAAATGATAATATGGATCCCTTACAACTTTTTAAGACTTATATCAAGCTAAGATAGCTCTATTTCAATGTCTGGACCCTTTCAAACACTTGTAAGTGTATGCTAATGGTAGAATTGTGTGTGAGTGATTGTGTAGACTAGGATAATCCTTCTTATACCAAGTGAAAGAATTTTAATTGAATTTTATTGTTATTATAGTTCCTATAACTTATAAATATAATAATTATATCACCATGGATGTGTTAAAGACCTTAACCCATCTCACTAATTTGACTATGCATGACAGACATGGGACTAACTGACTGCATGGTGCATTATGCTTGTAACTCATGGAAAATTGCTTGGAGAATAATATTGGAAGGTGAATTAAATAAAGATAACATTGATAAAATGAAAACTGACTTGTCACAACCCTTTGAAACCATGATCAATCATGAATTTCCTAAAAATGGTGAAAAACTACATATAACATAGAATGGTGTATCCTCTTCAAACATGAGATGATTTGCATATACAAATAACTTGAAGAAATAAAAAAATTAGGGATAATTATATAAATAATTAAAAATCATATATAATTAACCTCAGTAATTAGTTTATACATTGTCCACAATAGAGCAAAACCTATAAGGTGCACAAATTAGCAGGCATAAAAACACAATCAACTTCATGAGGACGGTTCATAAAGCATAGGCCACCATTATTAAAAATATTTCTATGTACATTATCATATATAATTTTACTTTCACCTACCAAATAATTTGACTTGGAATTTCTCCAACTAACCATACCAAGAATGAACCTATTGATCACTTTTGCATGTCTAGAAAGGAAAGAAAAGAGAAAAATGGTTTTGGCCCTTTGTTAGAATTTACAAAGAGTTTAAAGCACTGAGATGAGTGTGATAAAGATAAATAGATCTTAAAATAACTTATACCATGTTTCACTTACCCCCATGGGTCGTACAAGTGCCAAACACCCTTTTTAGTTAGTTTCTTGAATTTTAGCTAGATAACTATTATCACTCTAGAGTGCACCCTGTTTAAAGATGTGAAAAGAAAACCCTCACTATAGATGATACAATTAGAACTTATCAATGTTTTGGTGAATTTTAATTTATAATAACCTCTAGAGAGGGCTGGTTCGCTTAAGATCTAATGGTAAAACTAATCTACTTTGATTTTTGGGTGAAAAGGGGAAGAAAGAAGCTAAAAGGGAAAATTATATCTAATGGGGTGATGCATCTGAATGATTTTATTTCTATAAAATATCTTTAAAATTGAGTAATACATACATATGAATCTGAAAGAAAAAATTTCATTCAATCTTGAACATCAGTGTTTCAAAAGAAGGCCTGAAATAAGTTTGCAAAGGAAATTCAAATCCTAGCTCTTCTAATGACCTATAGAGGATGAGATTTTTACAGTAGGTGTGGAAAAGACATATAAAAATGAAAAGTAAATTCCACATGTATGATATTACATAGTCAAATTACACTCTAATTTGTTCTAAAACCATATGCAAAATATCTTCTTCTATTTGATAAAATGGTGTCAATTACAATTTCTTCCCTGCCTTTAGGTATTATAAAAAGTGGGTTGAAAAAGACAATATATATGTCTCAAAACATAACTATAGCCAATGTGGCACTAATTTTTCATAAGGAATAGTCTTGTTTAGTTAACCAAAGACTTGATCCTTTTACAATTTTTAATCAACTCCTTAAAAAATCTTTAAACTCCCCAAACTATGCATGGTCTTCAATCTTGGCATAGAAAGGAGGTGGTGGGCCCATGTTTGACAAGTCAATCCTTTGAATGAAATGCTAAGCTAGAATTTAATTATAAATCAAGATTGAAGTGAGTTTGAAGTGATTGAAATCTTTGAATGACATGATAACAAAGGACGATGCATGAATATGTTAATTAATCAACTGAAGTGTAAGATTAATCAACTGAAGTGTAAGATTAATTAACTGAAGTGTAAGATTAGTCAATTAATCAAGGTAGTTATAATCTAGGAATAAAAGTCAAAATAATGATTTACCCATAAGTGGTTATAATAAATAAGAGGAATTTTATTGGATAAAGATGATGGTGCCCTAGTTAGGTATGATTAACAAGCATAACTTAAGGATACAACCTAAAATATAGATTAAAGATGAGTGGGCATAAAGTGATGCAAGAGATGAATAGAGGAATGAGATTGATCAATAAAAAATGATTTAGTTTTACCTACTCATGACAAAATTCTCATACTTATTAGAAATTATATAACTAGAATGGTTAATGGGTTGATTTGATTAAGGGTGGGATGGGAGGATTTAGTCATGTGCCAAGGAGAAACTTTTGTGGTTCCATTGATTATAGACCTTCTTGAAGCTGATTTTTGTTGTAGCATGTGATGGTAGGCTGCATGATAGAACACCATGAAGAATTGGCTAAAATATGCATAAGGACTGACTCTTGATCCAATAAAAAATAAAAAATAATGCACCAATGATAAAAACCATGATGACAATGTTGAAGTATGAATATGGATAGACTCAAGAATAATGTATGCAAGGAATCACCCAATGCATACATATAGACTGAGTCAAGGCAATAGTCCTGAAAGAAAAAAAATAGGCAAGAAAAATAAAAAAAAAAACACCAAACATGCCATTATGTTATCTAGGAATTTGACTCAAGAGAGGTATTAGTATCTTGTTAGTGATAAAATGAAATCAAATTGAAAAACCAACACACTAGCTAGCATACATCTCTAGGCCTAGTTACTAGGGAGAGCTTAGTGAGGGAAAGACATTTGAGAACACAACTAAAAATAGAAATAAATAATAAATATGAACACAAAACACCAATTTCTTACCAAATCCTTGATTACTTTAAAAGGCTCCTTCTTTGGCTTATTCAGATTGTGCTTTAAGAGATATTCTTTAATGGAGTGTGGCTACCTTCATCTACTCTTGGTACCTTTGGATTTGGCTTGGCTTGGATTATATCAAAAATTTATAATTATAACACTAAGAAGAAATTATTTTTGAATTAATTTGGGTATTATAATTTTGGCATAAAAGAGCTTAAAATTCAATAGGTAAGGCCTCCTATTTATAGATTTTTAGAATGGTTTGAAGATCAACCATGACCATCCATCTCAAGATTGAGATGTGTGTCCATGAATAAATCTAAATATGAAATTAATTATACAAATATAACTATTAATATTTGTGATATAAGGGTATTTAATAGGCATGGAGGGTCTTAATGAGGCATGAGAGACCCATAATCCTGATATTTTATGCATTTATGGTTTATGGATGTTGCCCCATATGATGATGTCACCTGATGATAAAGTTAATAGAAATAAATTTACAATATATATTTATTCAAAAAATTCCATGTAAAATTAAATTAAGTCCCTAATTTGGTTTATTTAGCCTAAAACATGATTAGTCAACTTTGGTGCAAATTTTGGCTCTTGATGCACAAATTAATCAAATTGGTCAAAATGTTTTGTTATTGGTCCAAAATTTGAAAAAATTAGAATTGGAATTCAATGTCAAATTAATTTGATCCATTATCCCATTTATGATGTTACCAACACCAAATAACAAAGTCACATGTCTCATGTAAGAGATTTGATATAAAAGAGCAAACCAGGGCACCTAGGTGCAAAATTAGTAATTTGACTTGAAATGATCTAATCAAAGTTAGCTGGCCCATAGATTGCATTGCCATATTTAGGGATAACCTAACCAAAATTAGCACCTAAATTTATCAATTTCAACTCATTTAATGTTTTTAAGTGTTTCTAATCCAAATTGTGCATTCTGGTGGAAATTGGTCAAAAGCCTAGTTGGAGGTTATCAGTGGCTAGTTTTAAGTGTCTACACAAGATAGCCTTCACTTGCATGAAAAGAAGTTTTTAAGGATAAAAATTTCATATATATTCATGTAATATTAGATATGAAGTGTTGAAATTTAATTTTAACTCATTGGTAACCAATTCAATGCCAATTCAAGCTTAACCATTTGATCAACTAGACCTATTAGGTCAAATAGGCCCAAAATAAAAAATTATGAATTTGAACTCCATGAAACCTAAAAAAAGACACTATTAAACCTTAAAAAATTTAATTATACCTAGAACAACTTTTCTCATCACTAGATATGTGATTTTGATGAGAAAACTCTCACCATTCAGTCAACATGGTTGACTAGGGCTATTTTGCTCCATTTTCCTACAAATTGGCCATTTTGATCAAGCTAGTACAGACACTTAAAGGATTATTTATGATCAAATTAAGATTTTAGGATGAATAAAAAGTCTCAATATTCAATATCCATTGATTATATTTCATTAAACTACTTTGTATTTCGTTTTACATTCTTTTTTCCATAAAAAACATGATTTACACCCTCATTTGTATAGATCCATGCATAAAATTAGAATCTATGGAATAATCTCTAAGTTTAGTTGACATTTTAAAAGGTTTTAGGTTGGTACATGATGATTTTATTACAAGGAAATCCACTTTTCATAAAACTTATTTTTTGAGGGTTTAGGAGGGTTTTAAAGTTGAATCTTCAAACTAATGATTCAAGAAGTAAAGACCTAAAATTGCCAAAATATTTACACTTATGTGTATAAAATTTACCCCCATGACATCCTTGAATGTATTTGGTTCTCATGAAAAATATATGAAAAGTTACCATGTGGATGAAATTTACCTGTGGGGTTTTGATTGCATTATGGACTACCTACACTCTTAGTTATTTTTCATAAATTATATACCCTAAAATAATATAAATTTTTCATTAATTATGTATGGGTAATAAAATCATACTAATATCATTTTTCCAAACTCCATATGTGGGGAAAGATACGAGCATCTGAAAAGGAGGCTTAGAAGGGAGTCTAGAACTTCAAAAAGTGAAAAAATTCACTAAGATTAAAATAACTCTTCCCTTGCCTCCCAAATCCTTAAAAATCATCATGGGACCTTTAAAATGATATCAAAACACTCTAAAATCAATTTTTTCTTGAAAATTAAAAAAAGGCTTTTTGGCGTATATGCCTATTTGCTTGTATAAGCTTATATGAGCATGGTTTGCATAGAATTTGGAGTTTATAAACTCTTTATATTTCTTATTATGATTTTGAAACATCATACCATTACTATAAATCTTTTACCTAGGCTTAGAAACCTCTGTGACACTCCAGAATGATGCCTACTCCAATGGTGATCTCAAATAGATAGGCTAAGGTCTCAGACAAAAAAGAATATATCCACTCATAAAATGGCCATGGAATTATTTAATAAGGTATTTTTAACTCATTATTACCTTGTGTACACATTTTTAGTTCCCAAAACCACTTGTAGCTACCCAAAACCTCAATTTTCCTTCAAATTTGACCCTTGAGCATGGAGTGTCTACATATTTGACTATGTTTTGGATGTTTGAAAGTATTTTAATGGTATTTTTAGGATTTTATAGGTCAAAAAAATCTTAAAATTTCTTAATATTCCTTTCAAGAGTTTGAAAAACTCCTCTACCCTTGTTTTCAAGAACATCAAGACCCTCAAATAATGCATTTAGGCTTCAAAATGATTGTGTTTTTGATTTCAGAGATGGATGTTGATGTAGCATGAGAATATTTTTTAACTAATCCATCTAATTTATTTGAATAATACCACTTATATAAAACAAATATCTCTTGACATATCTCTTTATATCCATTTGACCAGTTTCAAGCTTTTGACCCTTATATTATGAAAGAATAGGCCTATAGGGTACTTGATTGGGGTAAACCTAGATTTTTCCATATTTGAGAGTGCACCTTAGTGTGTTTAGGCCCTATATTTATCACCTATAAATAATGGTTACTCTTATACCATACCCCCTCATTATGAGAGACCTAGACACTACAATATCTCCATAGACCTTTGTCATTAAGGAGATATCATTTTAGGTGACGATTTTATAGGCTTGTATAACCTTAGGTTATTAATGATAGTGACTGTAGGGTGATATTTGATTTAGTGTCTACATCCTTCAAACCCTCATGCCACTCACTCCATGATTTTATTCACTTGATCAAAAAAACCTTATGAATACTTTAAAGTATTCACTCCCTTCCTATAGCAGTTATAGGTCACTTTTAGGTGGTTGTAGGTTATGATTTGGTGGCTATAGGTTATGATTTTCCATAACCCTCAAAAAAACTTTCTATACTTTTTACCTTTACATTCATTAACAAATAATGCTTAGGTTTTCAAACCTTTGAAAAGTCTCTTGAAAATTAAAATAGTTCTTTCAAACCAACTGCCCTATGTGACTTCATTGCCCTTATACAGACAGAGCATGATTTTTTAGGCTTTTTTAAAACTTGGAAAGCCTCTTATTTTATGTTTATTCATGTAGAAGTTTCTTTTAAGACCAAGTATGTTTTTTCTAATATTTACTCCCTTCTTGAAACCCCTATAAGTCTAACTCATATACAATGAGGCTTCCCTACAATGCACAGACCTATAGGTGGCCTTTTGGGGATTGTAGGTAAAGGTAGTTATCTTTAAATGACAAGAATTTGGTTTCCATCATGGAAATATATTTGTCTTTCTTAGGAAGCTTATACATATAATGAAAACATATCATATGTTTGAGAACAATCTCTTTCCACCCTATCTTGATAGTGTTTTAGCTCCTAATGATACTATAGATGTGCTTCATAGGTTGGTATAAGTGAACTAAAAACCTATCAAGACCCACTCATTGCCTTTTTACCTTATCTTTCTTAAGATTATTCTGATCTTTGAGCACATAAAACCTCTTTGAAAGGTTTATAAAAACCTAAAGCACATCAAAGGACCTATTGACTGTGTAAGTTGTAGGTGATGATTCTTTAAGCATGTTTTAGGTGTCTTTAGCTGAATATGATTAGTTTTTTCACTTTACAGCCTCCAAATCCACTATATGCCCCTCATATTTCATAAAAGATCCAATAATTACAAAACTTCCATTCACCTCTTGGCCATGACCAAGGGTTGAAATTGATTCATTCTCACTACCATGGCTATAGCTTGCCTAAAGGCCTATTGGTGTGATTATAGAATATAACATGAGTGTTTTATTAACCCTTCTTACTAGGAACCTAATATCACAACCTTGAATGTTCATGAAACCCTAATAATCAATTATATTTAGAAATAAAAACTTCATAACCATTTATGACTAAAAACCCCTTAAATGACTACAGGCTTGTCACTCCTAAGCCTAGTTGTAGGTGTTATTTTAATAGATTACAGCCTCCAAGACCTTAATATTGTGTTGTCCTTAAGTAATATTAGTGAAAAATAATTATCTTCTTCTAACTAGACCCATATCCATTTTTACAAACCTTGAAGTTTTCATGACCTTGACCAATTAAGTTTGACCCCCATCAAGCCTGTAGGTTTTCATAGTGGGTTGTAGGTTGTTATCAATAGGCTAAATATGATTAAAAGTGTTTGGTTTCTTACCTATCACCTATTAAAGTGATTGAATTAATCATGAATTATAACCCTTAAACCCTAATCATTCCCAAATTTTTTTGTCCTTTTGAGATTAATACTTTCATTAGATCTTCATGACTCTTTTACACTTGTTGTAGGTGGTCATATCTTGGTTTCATATGATGTTTTATTGATATTAATTATTCCCCTTTAACTATCCTAGTCTTCTTATGAGATGTATGATCACCTTCTGTACTCAAAACCCCCTTGAATTTTATGAAACCCCTTGAAACTCAAAATACTTTTTGAACTATGGCACCTCTTTGATGGCTGTAGATGATGATATTTTTAGTGTACGGACTAATTTTGATGCTTAATTGGCGTTCAAACTCCATTTTCATGCTTTAATGGTGCTTATTGATCAACCTTTTCTCCTTTACAATGAAACTTAGAATGGAATTGGGGGTGAGGATGGTAGGTATGAAGGTAGATGAAAAGATGATGAAAAGACATGAAATGAGAGTGGAAAAGGGGTGAAAACATAGTGGTATTGTTGTGTATGATAGTGAGATGGGATAGATGAAATGGTGGTGGGAAGAAGCATGGTAGAGCATGATAAAGGTGAAGATGATGCGATATATGAAAACATGGGAATCAAGACATCATACCTAATGAATTTAGAGGCCATTAGAGTAGTGTAAGAGGGTTAATTTGAAACTTGTTTTTATCCAAAAACCTTCAAATTTGTAAACATTTCTTAAAGAATGCTAAATTAGCTCCTTTGAGACATATAGAAGCATGAAGATGGCCTAATCAATCAATTTTATTGGATTATTTCCTTGAGAAGCTGATTTAAAACATGATAAAAATTATGAAAACATTAATTCTTGACAATTTGAGGCTGCCTTCTTCTCCCATGACCGTACAACTTCTCTTTGCAAGCTTGCTAATACTAAAAATTGACTAGCTAATTTTATGGGCTTTGTTTGACCTTTAATTAGATGAAAAACACCTAAAATATAACATGAAAAGGTATATAGAGTCTTAAATATTCTGTAACAAGTTTATTTTCCTTGAAACTCTACCCAAGTGAGGAGAAAAGGGAGCAAACTAGTTACCTTCTTGGTTGCAAAGTAGCAAAATTTAACCTAAATTAAACTAAATGGTTCATTATCTTGGATTATAAAATTTATAAACCACTTAGACCATTAGTAATCCATCTGAGTCTATTTTCTTCATGCCAAATTTTAGATCTTTACTCTCTTCTAGTAGAATGTACCACTAGAAAATATAAAGGTAAGTCTCTCTATGCCAACAAGCAAAGTAACAGAGGAAGGATAGTTTAGGGATTTTATGTCCATAAATTTCCATGTAAATTTTCATGAATCTTGGATATTCCCTGAAAATGATAACACCTACCCTGGATTATATATAAACCATACAGATTTTGTACTCTTCTTGCAAAATGGGTGGAAAAAGCTATGTTTTAACCTTTTAAAGCCAATTTTTCACTACCACCACTTAGATAAGAATTTTTTATAATTATTACATGAAAATAATGCAAATTTATATTTTTAAAAACCTTTTTCATGTTTTAAACTTGCAAAATTGTCACATGTGGGCTATTTTAGGGCCTTTTGGGGTTATTTAGCATATGAAAGCACCTTTTTATGACTTGAAACTTTAGATTATGGATATTTTCATACTTTTTAACATGAATAAAGGTAAAATGGGATAATTTAATGAATTTTAAAACCATTTTTGATGTTTTTGACCAAAATTAATGCTTTTTAGGACACAAATGACCAGTTTGACTAGCTACAAAGGGCTAATGACTAATTTTAGGAAAGTTTCATATGATACGGATAGTAGTTTAACATTGAAAAGTAAAATTAGTAAAAATAAAATGAAATATTTTAATTTAAATGACATTATTGATATGTAATCTGAAATCTTGGATGCTTGAAAGGATAATAGGACACTTAGACACCTTGGGAATTATGCCACTTACATTTATGACCCCTAAAATCCTTCTAAATGACTAAAAGTGAAAAATTGACTATTATGACTAAGAAAAAGGATAGGAATACATTAAAATACATCAAATAATATATAATACACCCCATGACAATATATTATACCCCCTAAAACATCTAAGAAGTCAAATTTAGTCAACACTAGTTACATGAGGTATTCTAAGTGTGCATCAAGCACCTAATTTTTTTTATAGTTGACCAATTCACATAATTCATAGGTATGAAACTAATATTTATTTTAGAAACAATACCATTTTCTTGAAAAAAATATGAAAAGAGGTGGAATTAGTGAGGCACTTATAGCTTGCCATATAGGCCTATAATACTACATAAACACAATCATCCCTGTCCTTATGTATAAAATCATAAATATTGGTTAGCATATTACAAATAATATTATTTAAGGCATCTATAATTTCATTTTATAATGGGTGGTATTGAGTTTTATGATGCAAAATCATGAAATTATACAATAGTCATCGCATAATTTCATTGATGAAATGGGTTCCTTGATCACTAGTTAGGCTCAAAGGGAACCCATAGGTATTGATGATATTATCCCATAAAAAATGTGTTATTACTATTTATATAAAATAATTTTTTGATGTGGCTTCATCCCAATAAGTAAGATAGTTGGTGGTGGTGATAATAAATCATGCACTGGTCTTGAATGGAACTAGATATATTTGGCATATAAAATCAACAACCCATTTTTTAAATGGATCATAGGCTAGGATAGAGATGAGGAGTATCTCATATCAATGGTTAGGTTTTCCCATTAATTTTAAGTGTCACACTTTCACATGTATTTCTTGGCATCATGAAATAGGATAGGTCACCATAATCTTGAAAGTAGGATCTTGTGTGTAATGGCTTCTCCGAAAAAGTGTCCTCCAAAAATGATCTCATGCACTTATTGTAACACTCCATAGTGTTTATGTTCCAAAATATATTTGCATAGAAATTCATCACACATTAAATTATAAATTTCACCCCCAATGAGTTGATATGGGGTAACAAAAATAACCAAATATTACTTTTCTTTAGTGTAATTATTTTTTAGAGAAATGCCAAATGTGATAAATGCATCAATATTATAAATATATTCTAAGACACATTTAATTATAAATAAATAGGCATCTATGAGTCTATCTTTTATTTTTTATTCACCCTCACCTATATTTATGCATGATAAATGGTCAAGACCTAAGTTCTACTTTTTTATCTTTAAAACCACATAAATTTGAAATTATTTAAATAATACAATCCCTTAACAATTCCTTCCATGGATCATGGGATTATTTACAAGGTACTTCAGGGATTCATGATCAGTGAATAAAGCATGGTGTGGATAATAAGTATCAATAAATTTTCTATAATGTGTACACTATTGTGAGTGCCTCATGCTTAGTGGTTGTATAAATCTACTCAACTACTATAACATTCCTACTATCAAAGTAGATGGGATGGTCAATCTTGTTCTCACCTGAATGATCTATAATGACACCTATTTTTATCCCTGATGTGTCAACATGGACATGAAATGGGGATACATAATCTAGAAACTTGAGAATCAATGTGATTGAAAATTTATTATTTAATGTCTCTAATGCTTCCTCTTGCACCTCACCCCATATGAATGGATCATTTTTACATAAAGTTATTATATAAATGTAAAAATATTGTCATAGTGATGAACTTTTTTTTTTAGTATCTTGTGTTGTTATTTAAAACAACACACCCCATTTTCAGTCTAAAAATGGGGACTCTCTTCTAATTTAGAGTATGATCTTATACTTCTAAGAGTTTGGTGGTTAATTGTTTAAATAAAAATTCTTTGGAGAACATTTTCCTAGATGTGAATATTTAAATGTGGATGTATTTTAATCATTATATCCAAGCCTAAAAAATTAACTCTTCATTATAAAACACTCAGTATATAAATTCAAATTTTAGGCTACTTAAATGTTAATATTTTAATTTACATGAATCTGATAAGCCTTAGTCTACTTATTTTATTATGTTTTAAAACACATTTTACATCTTTTTTTAGGCCATTTCACCTTGGGTTTATGCACATTATCTAACTGTTGTATTGTTTATTACCCATTTTCCTAGGTGATTTTGTCTATTTCTATTTTCTTTTAGTGAAAAATGACTAAGTATGTGCATTGATTTTAGCCTTAAATTTAGTCATTTTAATTTGAATGTTCATGGTTGTTTGTTTTCAAGTAGTTAGACATTATTTTTTTAATCAATTCACTAACTGGGTTTCTTTCTATTATGCTTGTAGGAAATTTTTAATGTTTTGATGCTTCTTAGAGACACATGCCATCTTATCACAATACCCATATATTCTAACCTATTCAAAAGGGAATTTTATCACTTATTCAATTTCATAAAATCATGTTGGGGCCACATGGATTTTTTTTTCTTCTTCAAAAGACTAAGTCAATTTTTTAGTTGTGGAGCTTGATTGTCTTTTAGGATCAATCTTGTTGTAGGGTTTTGGATCCTATTAAATTTGCATTATAAAATTGTAATTTTGTAGTCAGTCTAGGCCATTGATTAAAGGTTTCTAGATTTGATGGTAGAGATTATGTTTAGATGATTTTTGCCCTAAAATATATTGATACATGGATGAGTTGAACAAAAATATACTGTACATAGAGAGGAGGTAGAGAAGGTAGAGAGGTGTAACAGGTTTTGTTATACGATTTATTTCTCCCTTGTATTGCTGGAAATAATATACTAGACAAGTTTGGTGGATATAGCCCATCTTGGGTGAACCACGTTAAATCTGGTGTCTCCTATTTTTTGCATGTTTATGATTATTTTATATATGTTTTATTGATTCATTTCATAGTTTTTCTTGTATGTGATTTGGGGATAAATTTGTGTTTTATTTTATCTTAACAAAATTTTCAAGAAATTAACACAACAAGATCCACATTAGCAGAGTTCTAATTGAGTGGGTTAATGGGATGATCCCACTTGGTGAAATTTGAGTGTATGAGATCCTTGGAGATATTTGTGTTGTTGAATATATCTCAAAGTAGTGGGTTAGTAAGATGGTTCCACATGGCATAATCCTGGTGAGTTATCAACTCAATAATTTCCATACGTATACAAAGCCTCAAAACTAGCAGGTTATAAAGATCACCACATGACATAATCCCCCTAACCCACTAGCCTAGATATTTTTGTGTAGGTTTTGAGTACTATATAATCCCTTGGTGAGTGTGATAACACCATGTGGTGGCATCCTATAGCCTATGATCCCAAAATCAATCCCATTTGTATTGATAAAGGCAAAATCCCAATAGGTTGAGAATGTGACACATGACAATTAAGGGGCTAAGAGAGGAAGAACTCGAGAGAGTGTCATGTGGTAGTAAACTTTTTAGAATGAAAGACATGTTGGATTTTTAGTCTACAAGGCACAAATATGAAATTGATAGCATGTGTAGCCATCAAAACTATCAAAATCCTAGATTTAACCACACATCTAATTTGATTCATAGAATCAGATAATTTCCCAACTAAATTATTTTTTATTTGATATGGTAAAAATCCTACTCTTATAGGGACTAGGAACTAGAGTTTAAACAACTGTAGTAAATTAAAATGAGCCCCATAGGCTAAGGTCTAAAAGCTGAAAATATAGTACTAGCAGCTAACTAACCATGTAGAGGACAAAAACAAAAGGAAAGTAAAATAAGAATCTATTCTAGGAGGGGTGATCCCTCAATAGGTACCTTCATAGTCTTTATCTCCTCTTTCTCAATCTATTTATTCTTTGTGATTTTGGCCCTACTTTTATTTCTCAGGCCTTCCACATCCTCCATAGGTAGGATCATTTTGGGCCTCTTCCATAGCTATTCCTTTGTATGGATATTATTAGGGGGGATTTTTTGGGAAGCTTTAATGAAGAAGTTTATGCCTCCTCGATAGGTTTCTTCTGGGGATTACCTTTAGTCTTTTCCAATTGAGAGAAAGATTATATCATTTTGGAGACCTCCTTTTTCATAGAATTATAGTCTTAGATTAAACCTTCCAAACACATCCTTGCCTTATATAGTTTGTTATTAAACCTTTCCAGCTAATATTTGTTATTTTTAATTGCCTTTTCCATGGGGGTCTTGCATTTACCTACCACCTCCACTGGGTTTCCTTCCTCTAGCATAAGGGGTTTAGGCTTTAATACAGAGAGTTTTAAGAGAGGGTCACTAATAGATATTTTAGAATTGGGGACAGGATGGAAAAATATGGGTATTAGGTGGTGAGAAACCAAGGTGGGATCTTCCTCAGGATAGTCCCCTTTAGTGGAGGCTCCCTCTAGCAGAACCTCCTTTCCCCTAAGGCTCTCATCATGTTTTACCAATAGGATAATGAGTGCTTGGTAGATGACTGAATTACCTTCATTCATTTGGTATGCAAGTGTAGTACACTTTAGGGATTTTAGAATAAAATAAATTAGGCTAATTCTACAAGTAGACTTCATTATCTACAAGTAGACTTACCTTTGACAATGATATACTTCATTATCTACAATTAGACTTTAGGCTAGTGTCATAGAAGGTCCGAGTAGGGGCACCCATTTTAATCCATTTTAATGATATCATTAATTTTAAAAAATAACTACAAGAGTTATTTATTTTCCTATTCATTATTAAAGGCTTTACTCCCTTTGAAAGACATTATTGTAGCTTCACCAATCATTTCCTCTATTACATAGATTATAATTCCCCTTAATTACACAACCCTTTTATTCTACACCAAAAAAAATTAATTTGATATGTCAGAATCATGATCAATGACCATCGGCATGAACTTAGTGAGGCCCCCTCTGTTTGTCTTCTTTCAAAACTTTATCATACTCTAGACCTCTGTATAGGATTTTAGTTCTAATCTTTCCCTATTTCCTCCCATATTAACTATATCCTAACAGATTGAGTCAAAGATGGAATTTTTTGAGCCTTGGTAAAGCTTAGAACCAATGACTTGAAATAAACTTAGAGTGCAAGATTTATCCCACCCTTCATTATTAACTCTCCACATGGTGAAATGATGGTAGGTTATGATTATTGAATGCCTTGGCTTAAGTTGTAATATCATCACATGTGATAGCCACATCATCATCCTATCTAGAAGTGACTTCATTTTGAATTTGTAGGGACATGGAATTTAATGTGCAAAAAAGATAAAATAAGTAGACCAACTCTAATATTAGTGAGTAAATCTACCATCCCATTCCCCTCTCAATATGTATGAATGATGAAAGAATGTACCATCCCCATAAAAATATACTTAGAATCATCTATGAGGTATTTTATCATGTGGGAAGGGTGGTTTTACATTCTAAAGCATTAATGATATTGATGAAAACCCCTTCAATGATTATTTTACATCTTGAGGCTAGAAGCAATCTGAATGCCCTAGAGTGTTGCCTTGGCTTTGGCCACATGGTTGGTCTAAATTCTTAGGGGGCCTACATAAGTAGAAATGAGAATTCCATATAAATTTATTATGGATCCTCCCCCACCCATAGGGTTTGTATTTCATTTTAAATCCCCATAGAAAAAAAACTTAACCCAAACCTCAGGTGGAGTATTCCACCTAATATTTTTATGCACAATTTCTTTTGAAGGAGACATAATTTCTTGTACTACTTACCATTCTTTTAAGATCAACTATTCAAAAATAGATACCAATTTTTTGTCCATGGGGGGGAAGGACCTCTAATTATTAGTTATGGAATGATAAATATGAATGAAGACTAATTTTGGTTTATGTCTTCTATTTTATAATAAATTATCATTTTGGGTTTTCCAAACACATGAGAAATAAAGTGGAAGAGAAAGATTCCGTAGGATGGAAAGGGATGGGAGGATCCAAGGAGGTTTCCATTACCTAATGAACTCAAGAATGTTGTCTAGTTTAACCCAAGAAATATTTAATTTATTCAAAATTTATTCAAGTATGCACAAATTTAATGGGCAAGATAGGAACAAATGATGGATCGAGTCTTCAACTTCCCTACATAGTAGATATTGGCTAGGTACAATAAGTCCTCTTTTTGACAAGTTATCCACTATTAGGACCTTGTATTGAGTATTCAAACAAAATAATAAATTTACCTTAGGATTTATGTTTTTAATCCATAATTATTTATAATAATTCTATTCATATTCTAGTTCTAGGTCAATGGCATGTCTAGAGGAGACCGAATACTACCCACTATCTTCAGTCACTCACAAAAATGGTATTCCTTAGGGAACATGGGAATATGAATTTAACTAATGGAAATATTGAGGTTATAAATCCCTTGGGATTATTCATAAGTGGAACCTTCTATAGGGAGGACTTTCCAAGCTTTTGATCCCTAAGTCACATCTTAATAATCTTTAACCTTAGAGCCTCATCTTTCCTTGAATCCCAAACATAAATTTTCCCAAATACCATATGAAGTGAGTGGGACTATGGAAATATGAATGAGGAATTAATAATTAATTTGAACTACTCATGAGGATAAAACATTTAGCATAAAAGACAAAATCTTTGCCTTAGAGAGACATGGTCCTAACTTTATAAAATGTCGGCAACCAATGATATCAATACAATATTAACTAAATTCCATGTGGACATTTGTTTTTGATTTAGTCCAACACACTTATTGATATCTTCATGATTAAATTAAATGGGGATCATTCCCAATGATCCTCAAGTGGGCCAACTATGTCAAAGATTCATGTAACTACCTCATTAGATGAATTTGAATATGCATTTGAAATCCACAAGCCTATGTGCCTATTTAAGAATAGATTTTATAGCATGATAAGGGTTTGATCTTTATGAAATGTAAAAGGAGACATATAGAAAAATACTATTTTTTCTACTTTTTTCTATAATAATCTCTCCCCTTCTCTTATTTTAGCTTGTTATTTACATAGTTTTTTCCAAGTTTGATGATTGTATGAATTTCACTTCATTGTTAATCAAATGTAAAATTATGATAACTAGACTAATGTCAAGTTTGTGTGGACATTATCTACACATTTTTATGTTATTAATTCCATTTTTTCATATAGTTACTCTCTCTCTCCCATAATTTTACACCATATTCAATCGAAGTTATGCCAAGTCTGGCTCAACTAAATATTGGTTTAATTTGGAATTCATTTAGTCGAATAACTTAAGTTCCACTTGTGTTTGTATCAAGAATTTTTATATTTTCACCTTAATATTTTTATATTCATTTAAAATTAGTTTAACTTATGAATACATCAATCTAAATCTAGTTACTTACCTTGATTGCTTTTATACAAATTATCTCAAAAGTTTATCATTGTTATTACATTGTTGTATTCTTAGACAAGATGAATGAATGAGAGGAGTTAGTTGATGGAGGGAATAAAATACTAGAGGCATGAAATTTTCTAAAGATATTAGTTAGAGCTAATTTTATTTATTTAAATCATGAAAATCAAAGACCCTTGACATGGTATGGTCACAATGAGCTGACTAGGTTACCTTGCATACTAAGTCCTAGTAACTAGGACCTTGGAAATGGTTTTATTTTTACAAGAAACCCCTATTTTTAGGAGAGGAAGGGACTAAACACCCCTACCTAATTATTGGTTGTGTGTTAAAGGATGCATCAACATGTTCTATATCTATAAAGAGGGCTAACATGACCATGATTTTTATTCATTATTTAAAAGCTTATGCAAAGATACTTTAGAACCATTCCATTCCACTAATACCAACCTTATATTAAGATGGAAAATATAAGGATCACCATCTAATCAAAGTTTTTTCTGGATAATTTAGAAATATTAGAACTCCCCAACCATAGAGTACACAAACCAAGAGCTAACAAAGGGAAAGGAAATGTTAAACCCTTTTAGTCGACTACTAGTTTAATGATAACTACATCTAACCCTTTGATTAATCCATTCATCATCCCCTAACCTTCATAAATGTATAACATGGCCAAGATTGGATAATGAGGATATTATCTTGTGAATATCTTAGTTGTAACTCATGATTTGCCTAAAAATATGGATAAGTAATGTCATAATTTCATAGTAAGTGTTTAAAAAATTAAGGAACACATCCAAGCCTTCAAGAATGCCTTAATTAAAACCCAAGTCTAAAATGAAGATGTTGCCTGTAGATTATTTCCCTCTTCCTTAGTAGAAGAAAAATATGATTTGTATCTTAGGTCACTCACTAGGTCTATTACTACATGGGATGAGCTATAAATGGTATTTATGAACCACTTAAGAATCCCCATTGACACTAAAATATTATATCATCAATTCATATCTACCAAAAGGGAACTGAATGAACTAATGAATATGTTTAATGCTTTATTTCACACACTATGTCAACATTTGAAGGACCCTTATATCTAAGATAAAATAGTTTCCATATAGACCTAATTTAGGAATCTAGATTCAATGATGTCTATTTTACTTAGAATAACCCCAACTAAACTTTCATCATTATAATTGTCCTATAATCAAGTTGTTAGCATTGAGAAATAGATCGTCACGCAAGGTTATGGACTAGGTTCTTTTACTTCATTAGGTTAGACAAACACGTATAACCAAATACCAATGATTAATTAGGCCCTATAAAAACACACTCCATTAGAGAATCCTATCTTAGGATCCATATATACAAATCCAAATATGAATTATAACCTAAATCTAATGAATTATCAGCCCAATGGTCTACCTTACATGCCTCCTAGCCATATAGCCCCCTAGTCAAACAACTAATGAGTAATATCAATGACACAAAATAACATTAAAATTATGGAAAAAACCAATTGGTATGTTTCATCTAATAACACTTAATAGACCCTTCCATCCTAATTAAACTCATAAAGCCCTACTAGTAATACTCACACTTAGGCACCCATGACTAGATTTCAACCTTAATTGGCTAGATGATCTAATACTAGCACATATTATAAGATAAGTAATTTTAAATAATTGTTTTCTAAAATCTCTAATGATATGACTAACTTACATAGGTAAGGACACCAGAATTCCAACCAACATAATAATAATTAGTCTTAGGGTATACATTTTAAATTCTAAATATCTAATAGGCAATGTAATTTTATGACTAATAATGGGAATGTGCCTAGCCATTTTGATAGTGGTCATAAAAACAATAATGATCCCCATTATATGAATGTAATAGACCTAGATTTAAACACTTGGTGAAGATTTCACAATATCTTAGAGACATATAAATTAACTGCATAAAATTATTATCTACTTCAAACTTCTTACATAAGGAGGTGAATAATATGGATATTGTGCCTCCTCCTAAAGATAGCCAAAACCTATAAAGAGGGATCATAGATATTTCATTTATGTTAGATAGTTATGAATTTACCTTTGAAGATGAAAATGAGTATGGAGACAATCTAGAAGAATTCCATGCTTTCAAAAAATTCTAGAGAGGGAATAATTACCAACTTAAGAGTAAGTCAACCAATCCATGAACCACCTCTAATCCACCAAATAACACTCAAGTCCTATTGATGTGTATTCAAGTAATAGTCACCCTCCACCCAAAGGATATCCTACCTCTTATCCAACCAAAAAATCATACTATGTATGACTCAGATAATAAGTAACTAGAGAATTCCAAAGTTAGTTATGATATCATAGAAGATCTTGAGAAGACTAGGACTAATAAAACTATGTTTGAGTTACTTAAAATTTTTAACCAGAGGGAATCACTTTTGAAAGAGTTATATAGTAATAAAGGGAAAGAACCTACTATTGTTTATCAAGCTCATGCTGTTGTTTATAAGGAAAATATTAAAACTCACCCTTTCATCTTAATAGTTAGGATATTTGGCAAAAACTTGCATAACTATTTGATTCATATAGGTATAATTGGTAATGTCATGCCTTATGCCATTTGTATATACTTAGGCTTACCACCTATAAATTCAAACTAGAAGGCTATTCAAATGGATAAAATGGAGGTAAAGGTAGTTTGAAAGTTTAAAAATATTCAAATGAAATTTGATTCTAATCCAAGAATTCAATAATACATCGATATCCAAGTTTTAGATATTTTGGATGCTTATGGCATGTTGTTGAGTCATGATTGGTCAAGGAATACGAATGGTTATGTAGCCACTTATTTCAACCATATGTGGCTACCTTGTCTTGGTTTTCCCAACCAAATAAAAATATAATATGAACCCAAGGTGGTATATATGATAACTAAGTACAACAAAACAAATGAGATCCTTTATGAGAAATCTAAATTAGGAGTGTATGTACTGAATAAAGAAGAAGGGAAGTATAATTACCTATCTATTAAGATGTTCAATGTGTATCAGACCTCAAAGGTGGAATAATTAGATTTTTTAGATGAAGAGGACTTCTATGAAGCATTGTAGTTAGTATCCTTCGCAGATATTGATCTTGCATGTGATATCTATTGACCAAATTTGAGCTGTAGGTCAAAGTGGGGACCTTATAGGTAAAATTTTTGTTTTATATGTTTTATGTGTCTAATTTCATGTCATGAGGTGTATTATAGGTCTTTTAATGTCATTTAATGTTATACTAGCCTTGGTCCTTAGTCATTTTAGTCCTTTTAGTCATTATGAGGTTGAAAAAGGGGAATTTAATGAGTTTTATAGATTCCTTGGGAGGTTTGAAGGTTAAAAAATGTTACATCATGTGAAATGTGTCCTCACATGTCCTAATCAATTGTTGGTAACTAAAAATGGTAGGTGATTTAGAAGAAAGAGTAGTTTTCTTGGAAAAAAAGGTGAGTTGGGCACTTATACAGCCCATGGGAAAGTGTTACACATGGGAGAAGATCATATAATTTCCCTTGAAATTCATAAATCTTAGTTACACATTTTAAATTCTTTGGAAGTGCCATTTTTGGCCTAAAATGATTATGCTCCTTTTTCATCCTTCTAGGTACATTAAACCAATCTTTAGGTTTTGTACTTGGTACAAAAAATAAGGGAAGTTTCATATAAAATTCCTTGTGGAGGTGAAATTACACTTAGATTCATTTCCATAAAAACATTTTGAATAATGGTGGCCTGTGCTTTATGAACCATGCTCATGAAGCTGAGTATGTTTTTATGCTTGGTAATCTTTATACCCTATAGGTTTTGCCTTGGTTTGAGTAGTTACATACAATACACTTTATAATATTAGTTATATATTATTTTTACTATGTCCCCTCATTTATCCCATGATTTTTTTATGTTTAAAGGTGTTTGGATAAGTCACCTAGCTCAAAGTTATAAGAAGACACACCTTTCTAAGTTACAAGTAGTTTTCACCATTTTTAGGAACTTCATGCTTGTACATAGTTTCAAAGGGTTGTGATAATTCTTAATTCATGTTATCAACATCATATTGACTAATTTATCCTTTCAATCCCATATCTAAAGCAAAATTCGAGAATAGCAGTCATGAACACTATGCAATAAACTCTTTACTCACTTTTCACTTGCTACCATAGTTGCAATCATGTGTATGAAACTAGATAGTGTGATAATGGATGTGTAGTTATGGTTTATAAATGTTTAATATGTATTTATAAATTAAAATGATCAGATTATACTCTCTAAAGTGTGTAAAAAGAGGACTATTGTAGTCATGTGCAACATATGCTATCAATCTACCATTGAACATCAACTATAGGTGTCTTCATGAGTACCAACATGTTGGAAGGAGGTATTTTAGTTTTTAAATGTTTTTGAATTTTATTAAAGAGTGTTTTAAATATTTAATAAAGATAAAAACTCATTTTAACCCTCATAACCATGTCCACTACGTGAATTTATAATTACTACCTATATAGGAAAATATGCAGTCACAAGTGGTTTAGTAGAGAGCTAAAATGTCTTTGTGAAGTGTGATAACCAGTGTTAGATATATTTTTTGAATAATTAACACGAGGTGAAAAAATTCAAAACCTATTTGAGGTGTCAATAGGACAAAATAGAGTATAAAACTTCTTTCAATAGGTAGTGACTAAACTAAGGAATCTTTTCCCTAAAATAGCAAAACAAATGTCCAAAGGCATTTTGTGAGGAACATATAAATGGTTACAAGAAGTATTGAGGAATTATAATTACATTTACCTATAAAAAATTCATAATAAAATTAATCTAAAAAGTTTTGAGTTAGTAATATTAGTGGAATTAAACTATCAAAATGTCCAAAAATGCCACCTTTACCATTGTCCCTAGGCCATAAATTCTACAGGGTTTGAAGATATTAAAGTGACCTTGATATTTCAAAGTATTTTAAGGCATGTTATTATGTTTTAAATATAATAATTGAGTGAAAAGGATAAAAAATGGGCATGTGGACCACAAATTGAAGTTGATTAGTGATGTTCAAGGCCTAGTACCACCTACAGGTCTCCCTCTTCACAAAATGTTCACCTACAACAGGGTATGCAGACAGTGGTTTAAGCATGGTAGCTTTATGATGTTTTAGCCTATTAAAGATGTATAAAAGCATGAAATTATAATTTTTTACCTCAATTTTTTTTTATTAATTCCTATACATTATAACTAAATTGAAATTAAATATTACATACACCTACATGAATCAATATGCAGGGTTTCATAGTCAGTACAAGGAAAACTTAATTTGGCTAGTTCAAAGTGAATGTAAATAGGATAAAGTGAATTTAAAATGATAGAATATATTATTAACACATTTATAAGAGACTTTATGACCTCAATAAGTTTTTTATGTGTGAAACAAGATCATATAAACCTCTTAAGACTCTATGTGTGCACCTATAGCTAGGTGTTGATTGTGGCAAACAGTGATCTAAAGGGGTATGTATAGGTGTTATTAAAGCATGAGATGAAAAAATTGAGTGAATAAAACATTAAATTAATATAAGAGAGACTTAATATTAGTCTGTTGGATATGATCTCAAGCCTAAATTAGGCCTTCACAATATTTTTTAGGCCAATACCCACCTATAGTTGGGTGAGCAGGCAGGGAGTAAGTAAACTAGGTTATTGAGGTGATTATATCTCAAAGATGAAAAAAATTATATTAAAAGTATAATATTACTCCAAGGAACTAAAAAATGGTCTATATAATTTTATTTCAAGGGTTAAAACATAAATAAACCTATAGGTATAAGCCTTGGAGCAGAACACAATAAAAAATGATAGAACATAGTCTTGTGAGTTCAAGAGTATGAAGGGTCAGGGTGTTGAATGGATATTTCATATACTATAAAATGAAAATAATAGTATAAATAGTAATTTTATAGTGGATATGTAACAAGTAAAGACCCTAATCAAGTTCCTACAACCCACATAAGAAACCCCTACATACACAGTCTGCCCTCCACAAGTCTACCTTGAAATTTGAAGAAGTTAAGGAGTCATATGACTTAAGAAAGAGATAAATTTTTGTATATATAATATAAATTAATTGTATAATACCTTAAAATTTATAAAAAAAAAAAAAAAAAAATCCTATAAAAATAGGGGAAGTACCCTCTATTTTGTCTCACATAAAGGATACTTCCCCTTATGTAAAACTAGCAGGTTTAGAGGAAAGTGCATAAAGGGATGAACCAGGTGTTGTTTTGATATTGAAAAGAGTTGTGTTAAGTTGGAATAAATCTATTAAATAATTATATAACAATAAAATATGAATAAATCCAAATAGGGAGGCCTAAAACATAAAATTTGTAGTCAAACCTACTTGGGCGGGGTTAGGCCTAAAGACCAAATAAGAGACCAATGCCACTTCTAGCCCTAGGAATGATTTCAACCTTGTTGGATCATGTTTATGCTATGTAATTATTACTTTTTATCTATTTATATTTATATTAAATAATTATAATTTCATTTTGGTTCTTAAACCAACTCAACCCTATTAAGCAAGGTTTAGGCCTAGTGCCAAATGAGGGGGTCTTTTACACTTCTAGCATGAGATATGCATTATAACATATTAGAGTATGAGTATGGGGGGAAAAAATATGTGATAAAGATTTTATAAGGTATATAAACCACAATTAATCTATTTTTGGCCTACAAACAACATCAAGGTTATACAATTTGGAGAAAGGAGCTTGATAGAGCAACTTTGTAAGTTCATATCTCTCTTGATGCTTTTCATGGGAATAAAATAAGTTTAGGGATATTGGTGAAGGTATTGAAATATTAATTATTTGAATTTGTCTATAACTCCAATTTTAAAAATTTATGAATAAACCTTAAGGACAAAACCTGCTCAAAAGCCTTTCAAAACCCTTGTAAAGACTAGTTTTAGGAAATGAGAGAGATAATGCACCAAAATAGACTATAATGGAATTAATTATGATTATAGGTTGTATAATACTTTCTAAATCCCCTCTCCATCCTATTGTAATTTATGAAATTCTATGGATGGGGTACAAAATAGGGCTTTTTTAAACTATTTTTTTGCATTATACAAGTTCTAAGAGGTTACAATAGATGAAACAAAATTTAAGAGGAATTTTGAGACTTTTTATAACCCCCAAAGTTTATTTAATGATTTATAAAAACTTATAAGTTCCTCAGTAGGAGCTCTTATTTTAGCTAGTCAAAACTGGCATAGTGACCAAACTAGTGAGAAGTGTGAAAACTCTAAGTGGAAGTGATTTTAAGGTGTTCATGATGCTTATAAGGACATGGATGGTATTAAAAAGTGTAATTTACACCATCCCATGGATTTTCATGGGAAAATTATTTATTTGGAGGCCAAGTGTGTAGGCTACATGAAGGAAGAGTCTTTTAGACTGCAGATGATGATAGTTCTTTTTGGGAAGGTTTTAGATGACCAAGACTGTAACCAATGCATAGAGAGGCATATATGAAATACTTACCATTAATTATAATAATTATACCCCTATATAATAATTTTTATGACGTTCAAATATGTCCAAATCATGAAAGAAGTTTTTTGAGCTAGAATGAAGAGTTTTATGCCACTTTCCATGAGTTTTATGACTTGTATGGACACTTGAACTTCCTAACCTTACATGGTTCATCCCATATCATCTTATAAAGAACAAATAAATAATTTTATTATATTTAAAATTGTCTTTATGACCATTAAAATTCTCTCTCTCTCTCTCTCTCTCTCTCTCTCTCTCTCTCTCTCTCTCTCTCTCTCTCTCTCTCTCTCTCTCTCTCTCTCTCTCTCTCTCTCTCTCTCTCTCTCTCTCTCTCTCTCTCTCTCTCTCTCTCAGGTTCTATAAGAACTAGCTATTTTCACCATTATAACTTATGCTTCACCTAACTATGGTGAAGCCCTACTCATTTGTATAACACTTGATAAAAAAGACTACTTATTTTAACCTCTTAATGACTATTAATAGTTTGTTTTAATTGAATTTTGGATCTTACTTAGTGAATATTATGGATTCTTTAACATGTATCATTCTTGCATCTTATTTATAGTTGGAAAGATTATTCATGTATGGCATGTGAAGTGTTATAAGAAGTGTTAAGCTTGAGTGAGTTATTATATTAAATAGTGTCATTTAATTATTTTTATCTAGTACTCATAGCCTAAGCATTCATCCATAGCCTCATAATGTAATAATGATGTGAGAAGATGTAGATTGGAGAAGTGTATGTTTGGTTGGTTTCTTGATTTCATATGTAACGTGAAACTAGTTGGAAGTTATCATTATATTTAGTGTATCACCTCCCTTAGGATATTTTAATTTAAATTATATCTTTCCCTTTCCCCCCCAAAGTTTAGGTGTAGCTATGATCTAAAGTGATACATCAAGGAAGCTATCCCTATCTAGAGATTCACCTCATCCTTAGGTTACCCACAAGCCTAGAGGTGTTTCCATTATACCACTTGGATGAGGAGAGCTTAGGAATATCCTCAAAGGGTTCCACTCCAAGTGACAATATTTTTTGGCACACTTGATGGGACTCTTGGTCTAATAAGTTGAAATATTTTTGGTGTCATCTTTCAACAATCAGCCTTTGGAGGCATCTACCTAAGCATCAATGGGGACTCTAAAGATAAATCAATTGGTCAAGTATCCTAGGTTTCCTTTTTAAAATTTTTATTATTATATTTATTTGTGTTCTTGCTTTCAACAAAGTTTCATGGTTGACATTGGTATTGAGCACTATTTTACACGAGTTGGTGACACATTTAAAGTTTATGGCATGCCCTATCAATAATAAAAAGTTCTCAATTAGCTCTATCATTAAGTGTAACATCTCCAACATGAAGTGTATCAACCCATTCATGAAGTGTATCAACCCATTCATGAAGTGTATCAGTCCTACAATCAAACTTCTACATATATTGCTCCAATTCAAACTATTCACTACTCAAGTCAATCCATTTCCACCTTCAAACAAACTATTTAAGGCTATGAGAAGTATATGTTAGATATTGACACACCAAGTGGATATGGCCAAGAGGTTCCTATTAATATTATTCATAATGTGAGAGATGCATTAGATTTAGTCAAAAGAGAGTGGGTACCTATTGAAATAGCCAATATGAAAAGGCTCACAAGTGAGATAATTGATGTGAGTGGCCTACTTTCATTCTTAGAGGATAGGATAAGAATACATGAAAGGTATCATCACCAAACATATCAGCCTTCATATACACTTCCCAAAGATTTTTATCAATCCTATTTGACCCCTACTCATGAGACCAATAAAGTTTATGAAAGCCATCCTCTCCCCAACCAGTTGGAAGAGAAAGTTGAAATGAGAAACCTTATTTTTGAATCTAATCTCTATAGATAGACTGAGTTGGCCTATATGGAGATGTATAAGTACATGTTAGTAGAAAAATAAGTGGAACTAAATACTTTATTTCCCTCTCCCATTATATCCCAACCTCAAGAAAATACCTCTAGATATGAGATTCAAAGTTAGAGATAAGGTGGAGATTCAAAGCCTAAAGAAAGCCCATGTTTTTTGACTACTTGATCCACTCCTCAAAGTGCATAAATAACTCAAAAAATGACTCCTATTCCTAAAATAATAATTTGTAATAATATATTGGAGTCATGGGGAAAGAAAAAGGATAAAATCCTTTATAAAGAGTGTGAAGTTGGGAAGGAGCTTGATCCTATACAAACCCCTCCCACCCTTATTTAAGAAACCTCTTGTCCTCCATGTCAACCATATTTTACTCCTAATAATAATGAATACTCACATGAGATTCAATAAATAATTTCCTAAGAAAACATAGACAATCAAATTGAAGAGTTCGAGTTAAGCATGAAATTGCTAAGTCAAGGTGTGATGGAAGGTTTAGTCCCCAAAGAAGGTCATATGCCTAAACACACCCCATATAGCCTTCCTCAAGAGAATTATCAAACTCAATTAGATTAAAATAAAGTAATTGTAAAATATAAGGAATAAAACCAATCCATTTTATCCAAAGGTCTACCTCCCCTTCCTCAAGATCTTCCAAAAGAATCCCCTAGATTTTACTCTCAATCTAATTTTGAGTTGTATGTGTGACCTCCATCAACTAGTTCATCTTTTCCTCACCACATCACCCTTTTCCTTGATGGACCTATGGTATGGGAGCCTAAGGATGAGTATTTAGTTGACAAAAACTCAAAACTCTTTCTTGAAGAAAGCCTAACTCCTTGGTATCCTCATTAGACTAAGTCACATGACCTCAAAATGCCTAGTCTTCGAATCATAAAGAAGGAGAAAGAAATGGAGGATCTTACAGCATTTTAGAACCAAAGTCCTATTTTAGAGGTTGAGATTCAACTTGAGAGTTCTCAATAGGTTCTAAATGATAAATAAGAGGTAGTCTCTTGTGTTGAATTTTCACATTGGGTTGATATGGAAGAATGTCCTCTTTTTTCCAAAGAGGAAAAAATAGTCCATGGTTCTTCCATCACTTTGAAAGATATCATAGATGGGTAAGAAAAAGTTATTAATTAGCCTTTGGATGATTTGTTTTTAGTCACTGGATTAGGATATACTCCTCTTTAAGGAGGCTATGATCTAGTCAAAGATGGGAAGGCAACCTTGGCACCCAAGTGCATATGCAAAGGAAAAGAAACCATTTAAATATGTCCTTTCAAGAAGATTATGAATTTTATGATGGTATGTTTGAAGTAATAAAAATTGGATATCATCCTCTTAATCAGTTGGGAGAAACACATCAGATATTGAAGGATGGAACAAGCTCCCATTGGCCTCAATCTTCTAGGGAACAAGAAACCAATCCTCTTGAATCCATGCCTACCAAGGAGATACTATTTGATCATGAGATGAAGAGTGGGTAGTAGTATGAGGTATTTATACAAGTTCAAGAGGAATATATCTACATTGGAGACCTATTTGAATATGATCTACTTAAGGATAAATTAAGTGAAGTGCCAAGGAATAGGTTTGTTCTACAAAGCATCCAATCCAAGGAGAAACATGCTTGGAACTATGGTTCATCTCATCAAGAAGATGATTCAAGAAACTTTAATTTTGATCCTGGAAAGGAGGTATGCTTAGTTTCTATTTGTTCATAATAGTTTGTTTTTTTATTCACCTATGTACCTTGAGTGCATGTGTGTGTGTGTCTTGTTAGTTTGTTTTCTTTATTTTGTGTGTGTCTTTTATTTTGTGAAGTTGAGGTAGTCAAGAGGTTTTGTATTGATTTAATCTTGTTTTCAAGGTCATCTTATTATGTCTCAAACTTTTGATGACTCCCTAAACCCAATGGACTAATAAGGCTACTAGTATAATTAGTATAGCAGGCATACTACCCCTATGAGTCACCAATTTGTTGACCAAATTTGACCTATATGTCAAATTGGGACCCGTATAGGTAATTTTTTTGATTTGAGGTGTTTTTAGGGTCTAATGTCATGTCATGAGGTGTATTATAGGTCTTTTAATGTCATTTAATGTTATACTAGCCTTGGTCCTTAGTCATTTTAGTCCTTTTAGTCATTTTGAGGTCAAAAAAGGGTATTTAATGAGTTGTTCAGATTCCTTGAGAAGTTTGAAGGTTATAAAAGGTTATGTAACATTACACGTGTCATCACATGCATTAATAAACTATTGTAAATTGAAAGTGGTAGGTGCTTCAAAAGAAAGAGTAGTTTTCTTAAGAAAAAGGTGAGTTTAGCACTTATATGGCCCATGGGGAAGTGAGCCACATGGGATAATAATCATATAATACCCTTTTATATTCCTAAATATTATTTATATGTTCTAAATGATTTTAAAGTGCCATTTTTGGCTCAAAACCATTCTACTCCTTTTTCATCCTTCTAGGCACATAGAACTAGTCTTCAAGTTTCTACTTGGTATGAACAACAAGGGAATTTTCATATCAAATGCCTTGGGAAGGTGAAATTAAAATTATATATATTAATTTACATAAAAATATTTTGAATAATTGTGGCCTGTGTTTTATGAACCATCCTCATGAAGTTGACTATGTTTTTCTACTTGCCAATCTATGTACCCTATAAGTTTTGCCTTGGTTTGAGTAGTTTTGTACAATACACTTGATGATATTGGTTTTAGATGATTTTTAATATGTCCCATAATTTCACACATGTTTTTTTTCATGTTTAAAGGTGTTTGGATGAGTCAAGTAGCTCAAAGTTGTAAGAAGACACACCTTTCTGAGTTATAGGTAGTTTTCACCATTTTTAGGAATTTCATGCTTGTTCATGGTTTTAGAGGGTTGTGATAAGTCATAATTCATGTTAAAAATGTTCTATTTAATAATTTATACTTTAAATATCATCTCTAAATCAACATTCCATGAGTTTTAGTAATGAACACTATGCAATAAACTCTTTGCTCACTTTTCACTTGTTGTCATAGTTGTAATCATGTGTATGAAACTATATAGTTGCTCATAGAGGTGTAGTGAAGGTATAAAAAATTTTAATATGTATTTATAAAATAAAATTAGAGTATTTTTCTCTCCAAAGTGTGTAAAATTAAGACTATTATTGTCATGTACAACATATGCTCTCAGTCTGCCATTGAACATAAACTATAGGTGTCCTCATGAGAAAAAAAATGTTAGAAGGAGGTTTTTAAGTTTAAAAATGTCTATAATTATGAATAAAGTGTATTATAAATCTTTAATGGAACCTTCATAACCATTTACACTACCTGAATTCATAGTTACTACCTATATAAGACAATATGCAGTTACAAGAGGTTTGGTAGAGAGCTAAAATGTCTTTGTGAAGTGTGAAAACAAGTGTTAGAAATTTTTTAAAGTCATAAAATGAGGTTATAACATGATTTTTTTTTTTTTAGGTTTCAATAGGGAAAAATAAATTACAAAACATCTTTCAATAGGCAGTGACTAAACTCAGGGATCTTTTCCCTAAAACAATAAAATGGAGGTCTAAAGGCATTTTGTGAGGAACATATAACAAGGTTAAAAAGAGTCTTGAGGAATTATAATGACTTTTACTTATAACCCCTACATAAAAAAATGACTATAAAAAGTTTTTTATTATTAGGATTAGTGAAATTCAAATGTTAGAAGGTTAAAAAATGACACGTTAACCACTATTTCCACGTAGTAAATTCCACAAGGTTTTAAGATATTAAAGTGACCATGACATTTCAAAGTGTTTTAAGGAATGTTATTATGTTTTTAATGGAATCATGTAGTTAAAATGATACCAAATTGGTCTATATTCCACCAATGTAATTTTATCAATTATGTTCAAGGTCTAGTACCACCTATAGGGCTCCCTCATCACAAAATGTTCACCTATAGTGGGGTATGCAAACAATGGTTTAAGCATGGTATATTTGTGATGTTTTAGCCTATTAAAGATGGATAAAGTCATGGAAATATTATTTATGACCTTATATTTTATTATTAATTCCTCTACATTATGAATAAATCCAAATTAAATATTAGACACACCTATAGGAATCAATATGCAAGGTTTCATATTTAGTACAAGGAAAGCTCAATTTGGTTAGTTCAAAGTGCATGTAAAAAGGATAAAGTGAATTTAAAATGATGAAATAGATTATGAAAACCTTTATTATATCATTTATTACCTCATTAATTTTTTTAATGTGTGAAACAAGCTCATACAAACCTCTGAAGACCCTCTGTATGCACCTACAACCAGGTGTTGACTGTTGCAGGCAATGATCTAAAGGAGTATGTCTATGTGTTGATAAGGAATGATATGAAATAATTGATTCAAAAAAACATAAAATTAATCTAAGGGATACTGAAGATAGGTATTTTTTACATGATCTCAAGCCTAAAGTAGGCCTGCATAGGATTTTTTAGGCCAATACCCACATACAGTTGGGTAAGTAGGCAAGGAGCAAGTAAATTGGGTTCTTTAGGTGATTCTATTTAAAAGATGAAAAAAATGGTATAAAAAATTAAAATATGAGTCCAAATAACTCAAAAATGGTTTTAATACTTTGAGTTTAAGGACTATAACATAAGGAAACCTATAGGCATAAGCCTCAGAGCAAACCATAATCATAAATGATAGAACACAGTCTTGTGAGTTCAAGAGTATGAAGGGTTAGGATGTTGAGTAGATATTGGATATAATATAGAATTAAAATTATAATATATATATGCCTTTTAAAATTGATAAATAACAAGGAAATACCATAGTCAAGTGCTTACAACCCACATAATAAAACCTTGCATACACAACTTACCCTCTACAAGTCTGCCTTGAAATTTGAAGAAGTTAAGGGGTTATATGACATAAAAAGAGATAAATTTTTTAATATATCATATAAATGACATGGATAATCCCTTAAAATAACAAATTTGTTTTTAAAAATAGGGGAAGTACCCTCTATTTTGTCTCAGATAGAGGGTACTTCCCCTTATGCAAAACTGATAGGTTTAGAGGAAAGTGTATAAAGGGATGAACCAGGGGTTATTTTAACCTTGAAAAGAGTTTTTTGAAGTTTTAATAAATATATTACATCATTATATAACAATAATATAGGAATTAATCCAAATAAGGAGGCCTAAAACATAAAATTTATAGTCAAACCTATTTGGATAGGGTTAGGCCTAAAGACCAAATAAGAGACCAATGCCACTTTTAGCTCTAGGAATGATTTACACCTTGTTGTATTATGTTTATGTGATGTAATTAGATGTTTTTTAGATATTTTTATGTATATTAAATCTTGATAAGGTCATTTTGGATCTTAAACCAACTCAGGCCTATTAAGTAAGGTTTAGGTCTAGTGCCAAATGAGGAGTTATTTTACACTTATAGCATGAGATATGAATTATAACCTATTAAAGTATGAATATGGGGGTAAAAAAAATGTGATATATATTTTATAAGGTAGATAAATAAGAAGGAAGCCATTTTTGGCCCAAAAGCAACATCAAGCCTGTGTAATTTGGATAAAAGAGCTTGATAATGCAACTTTGGAAGTTCATATATCTCTTGATGCTTTGCATGGTAAAAAATGAAGTTATAGGAATTTTAAGAATTGTGATAAACCCCCATATTCATTTCATCACTCAAAAAAAATCCTAATTGCACCAATAGAAGGTCTTATCTTAGCTAGTCAAAACTAGCATAGTGACCAAACTAGTGAGAAGTGTGAAAACTCTAAGTGAAAGTTATTTTAAGGTGTCATTGATGATTATAAGGCCATGAATTGTATTTAAAAGTGTAATTAAATAAATCCAGTGTATTTTAATGGAAAAAAATTCCTTTTTATAGGCCAAGTGTGCAAGGTTCATGAAGGAAGAGTTTTTTAGATTACAGATGATGATTGCTCATTTTGGAAAGGTTTCAGATGACCAAGACTAGAACCAATGTATGGACAAGCATGTATGAAATAATAAACATTAATTATAATTAGTAAAACTATCCATAATTAGTTTTGGGATGTTTAAAGAGGTCCAAATCATGAAGGTAGTTTTTTAAACCAGAATGAGGAGTTTTATGCCACTTTTCATGATTTTTAGGAATTATATGGACACTTGGACTTCTCGAACTTACATTATTCATACCAAATCCTATTATCATGAAAAATTAACTAGTTTCATCATATTTAAAATTGTCCTTATGATGCTTATACTTATCTCTTCTCCTCTTTCTCTCAAGTTCTTTAAGAACTAGACATCTTGGCCATTGTAGCTTATGGTCCACCATAGTATGGTGAATCCTTGCTCATTTGCACACCATTTGATCAATAAAAATATTGATTTTTACCACTTCATTATTTTTCATAGTGTTTTCTACTTGAATTTTGGATCTTTCTTAGTGAAGACTATGGATTCCTTATCATATTGTCTCATTCTTTCATCCTATTTGTAGTTGTAAAGCTTCTTTTTGTAGGGCATGTGAAGTGTTCTAGGAAGTGTTAAGTTTGAGTGAGTTAGTATATCACATATTGAAATTCAAGGCCTTTGGCCTATTCATCCTACCCAAAGCCTTCATCCATAGCCTCATAACATAATATTTATGTGAGAAGATGCATATTAGAGAAGCATATGTTTGGTTACTCTTTTGATTTCATGTGTAACATGCATCTAGTTAGAAGCTATCAATATATTTGGCATATCACCTCCATTAGGGTAGTTTTATTTCAATTATATCTCTCCATTTCCCCCACAAATTTTATGTGTAGTTATGATCTAAAGTGGTACATCAAGGGAGCTAGCCATATCTAGAGATTCACCTCATCCTTAGGCTACACACAAGCCTAGAGGTGTTTCCATTGTACCACTTAGATGAGGAGAGCTTAGGAATATCCTCAAAGGGTGAAAATTCAAGTGACAATAATTTTTATCACACCTAATGGGACTCTTGGTCCAAGAAGTTAAAATATTTTTGGTGTTATCTTTCAACAATCAGCCTTTAGAGGCATTTACCTAAGCATCAATGGGGACTCCAAAGATAAATTAACTAGTCAAGTAGCCTAGGTTTCCTTTTGAAGATTTTTATTTGTATATTTATTTATGTTATTTCTTTTAATGATGTTTCATAGTTGACCTTGGTGTCGAGAACTATTTTACACAAGTTGGTGAGACATTTAAAGGTTATGACATTCTGTATCAATAAGAACAAGTTCTTAATCATCCTTATCATGAAGTGTAACAGCTCCAAAATGAACTGTATCAACCGATTAATGAAGTGTATTAGTCCTACAATTATCCTTCTACATATCTTCCTCCTAATCAACTTAGTCACTTCTCAAGTCAATCCATTTCCACCTTCAAAAAAACTATTTTAGGCTATGAGAGGTATATGTTAGATCTTGACACACAAAGGGGATATGGCTAAGATGTTTATATTCATCTTTTTTATAAGGTGAGAGATGCATTATATCTGGTCAAAAGGGAGTGGGTGCCTATTAAAAGAGCTGATTGGAAAAAGCTCACAAGTGAGATGCTTGATGTGAGTGGCCTAGTTTCATTCTTAGAGGATAGGCTAAAAATACATTAAAGGTAGCATCAACAAATGTATCAGCCTTCATATTCACTTCCCCAAGATTTTTATCAGTCCTATTTTACCCATACTCATGAGACCAATTAATCTTATCAAAGTCATCCTCTTCCCAACTAAATGGAAGAGAAAGTTAAAAAGAGAAATCTTATTTTTAAAGCTAATATTGATAGATAGATTGAGTTGGCCAATATGGAGATGTAAAAGTCCATGTTAGTAGAAAAGGAAGTGGAATTTAATCCCTCATTACCCTCTTTAATTATGTCTACACCTCAAGAAAATACTTCTAGATATGAGATTCTATGTTGGAGACAAGGTGGAGATTCCAAGCCTATGGAGAGCCCATTTTTTTGAGCTCTTCATCCACTCCACAAAGTGCATAAATGCCTCAAAAAATGACTCCTAATAATAACATCCTAAGCTTGAATAAGATAGTGGATTCATGAGGAAAGAAAGAGGAAAAAATACTTGATAAAGAGTGTGAACCTGGGAAGGAACTTGATCTTATACAAACCCCTCCCACCCTTCCTCAAGAAACCTCTTGTCCTCTATGTCAAACCTATTTTACTCCTTATACTCAAAAAAATTCATATGAGCATCAAGATAGACTTTTCCAAGATAACCTAGCCAATAAAATTGAAAATTTAGAGTCAAGGATGAAATTACTAAGTCAAGGTGTGATAGAAGGATTAGACCCTAAAGAAGATCCTATTCCTAAATACACCCCATCTAACCTTCTTCAAGAGAATGTTAACACACAATTATATTGAAATTAAGTGATCTTAAAATGGAACAAAGAAACTGAATACATTTTATCCCAAGGTTTGCCTCCCCTTCCTCAATAGCTTCCAAAAGAATCCCCTACAATTCACTCCCAATCTGATTTTAAGTTATATGTGCCACATCCACCAACTAGTTCATCTTGTCCTCACCCCATCACCCTTGCCTTGATGTAATAATGGTATGAGAACCTAAGGAGGATAATTTATTTGACAAAACTTATAACTCTTGCTTGAATAAATCCTAGCTCCTTGACAACCTCATTGGACTAAGTCACATAACTTCAAACTGCCTAGTCTTCAAATCATAAAGAAGGAGAAAGAAATGGAGGATCTTGCAGCCCTTGAGAACCAAAGTCATACTTTAGAGGTTAATATGAAACATAATATAACTCAAGAGGTTATAAATTCTAAATAAGAGGTGGTATCTTGTGTTGAATATTCATATTAGGTTGATATGGAAGAATGGGTTCCTTTTTAAAAAAAAGAAGAAATAGTCCATGGTTCTTCCATCACTTTACAAGATATCATCGATGGGAAGGAGAAAGTTATTAACCAATTTTTGGATGAATTATTTTTAGTCATTGGATTAGGATATACTCCTCTTTAAGGAGGCTATGATATAGTCAAACTTGAAGAAGGCATCATTGGCACTCAAGTGAGCACGCTAAGGAAAAATAATATTTCAAATCATTGCTTTAAAAAATCTTATGTATTTGATGATGATATTTTTAAAGTCATAAAAATGGGACATCATAATTTTAAATAGTTATAAGAAACACATCATCTCTTGAAGGATGGAACAATCTCCCATTGGTCTCAATCTTCTAAGGAATAAGAAACCAATCTTCTTGAAGCTATGCCTACCAAGGAGATACTAGTTGATCATGATATGAAGAGTGAGCAGTAGTATGAGGTATGTGTATAAGTTCAATAGAAATACATATACATTGGATACCTATTTTAAGATGATCTACTTGAGGGTAGATCAATTGAAGTGCCAAGGAATAGGTCTGATCTATAAATCATCTAATCCAAGAAGAAACATGCTTGGCACTATGGTTCATCTCATCAAGAAGATGATTTAAGAAAATTTCCTTTTGATCCTGGAAAGAAGGTATGGTTAGTTTCTAGTTGTGAATAATAGTTTTTTTTAATTTCCTTATGTGCCTTGAGCACATGTGTGTGTGTTTATCTTATTAGTTTATTTATTTTGTTTTGTTTTGTATGTGTCCTTTATTTTGTGCAATTGACGTAGTCAAGAGGTTTTTTCTTTAAAAAATTTTGTTTTCAAGGTCCTCTTATTGTGTCTTAGACTTAATATTACTCCTTAAGCCCAATGGACTGATAAGGATACTTTTCTAGTTAGTATAGCAGGGATACAACCCCTTTGAGTTACCAATTTGTTGACCAAATTTCACTTATAGGTCAAATTGGGGCTTGTATAGGTAAAAACATTGTTTTTAGGTGTTTTAGGGGTCTAATTTCATGTAATGAGGTGTGTTATAGGTATTTTAATGTCATTTAATGTTATACTACCCTTGGTCCTTAGTCAATTTAGTCCTTTTAGTCATTCTGAATCATATTGAGGTCAAAAAGGGGCATTTAATGAGTTGTATGGATTCCTTGGGAAGTGTTAAGGTTATAAAATGTTATTTCACATTATATGTGTTTTCACATGTCTTAATAAATTATTGGTAACCTAAAATGGAAGGTGATTTAGAAGAAAGAACAATTTTCTTGGGAAAAAGGTGAGTTGGTACTTGTATATCCCATGGGGAAGTGTGCCATGTGGGACAATATCATATAATATCCCTTAAACTTCCTAAATCTCAGATCTATATTTGGAATTCTCTAGAAGTGCCATTTTTGGTAGAAAATGATTCTGCTCCTTTTTCATCCTTGTAGGCACATAGAACCAGTCTTTAGGATTGTACTTGGTATGGACATTAAGGGAAGTTTTAGATCAAATGACTTGGGATTGTGAAATTAAATTAAAATAGATTCATTTCCATAAAAAGATTTGTAATAATAGTATCTTATTATTTATGAACCATTCTCATGAAGCTTGGTGTGTTTTTTTTTCTTGCCAATCTATGTACCCTATAGGTTTTACATTGGTTTGAGTAGATCCATATAATCCACTTGATAATATTGATTAAAAATGATTTTTAATATGTAACCTCATGTCACCCATGATTCTTTTCATGTTTTGATGAGTCAAGTAGATCAAATTTGTAAGAAGACACACCTTTTCTGAGTTATAGGTAGTTTTCACCATTTTTATGAACTTCATGCTTGTTCATGGTTTTAAATGGTTGTGATAAGTCCTAAATCATGTTATAAATTATTTATATACTCTTTTATCCTTTCAATCTCATATCTAAATCAACATTCCATTAGTTTTAGTCATGAACACTATGCAATCAACTCTTTTCTCACTTTTCACTTGTTGCCATAGTCTCAATCATGTGCATGAAACTATCTAGTGTTATTATGAAGTTGTATTCAGGGTATCAAAATGTTTAATGTATTTATAAATGAAAATTAGTATATTATACTCTCCAAAGTGTGTAAAAATAGGGTTATTTCAGTTATGTGCAACATATGCTATCAGTCTAACATTAAACATCAACTATAGGTGTCCTCATGAGTACTAGCATGTTGGAATGAGGTTTTGGAGTTGAAAAATTTATATGATGATGAATAAAGTGTATTTTAAATATTTAAGGAAGATAAAAACTCATTTTAATATTGATAACCATGTCCACTACTTGAATTCAAAGTTAATGCATATACAAGAAAATATGCACTTACAATTGGTTTGACAGAGAGCTAAAATGTCTTTGAGAAGTGTGAAAAAAAGTGGTATAATTTTTTTTTTAAAGTCATAAAATGAGGTGAGAACATGAAAAACCTATTTTAGGTGTCAAGAGGGAAAAATAAAGTACAAAACATCTTTTAATAGGTAGTGACTAAACTCATGGATCTTTTCCCTAAAATAACAAAATAGAGGTCCAAAGTCATTTTGTGAGGAACATATAAAATTTTTACATGAAAAATTAATGAATTATAATAACTTTGACTTATAAACTATTCATACAATAAAT
The DNA here is from genome assembly GCA_037957365.1 of Torreya grandis. Taxonomy (NCBI): domain Eukaryota; kingdom Viridiplantae; phylum Streptophyta; class Pinopsida; order Cupressales; family Taxaceae; genus Torreya; species Torreya grandis. The sequence continues at coordinate 572,687 of JARHVA010006869.1, forward strand.
ACTCTAAAAAATTTTGGGTCAAGAGGATTAATGGAAGTCAAATGTTAGAAGGTACAAAAAAGGCACCTTAACCACTGTCTCCAAGTAGTAGATTCTAGGGCTTGAAGATATTAAAGTGACCTTGAAATTTAAAACTATTATAAGGAATGTTATTATGTTTTTAATGGCCTCATGGAGTGAAAATGATATTAAATGGTCATGGATGCCACCAATGTAAGTTTATCAAAGATGTATAAGGTCTAGTACCACCTAAAGTCTCCCTCATCACAAAATGTTCACCTACATTAGGGTATGAAGATAGTGGTTTAATTATGGTATATTTGTGATGTTTTATCCTATTAAATATGGATACAATAATGATAATATAGTTTTTTATCTCAAACGTTTCAAGTATGAGTTTCACAATCAAAAATGATATAACACAGTCTTGTGAGTTCAAGAGTATGAAGGGTTAGGGTGTTGAATGGATATTGGAGCCAATATATAAAGACCATGAAAATATAAATATTAGTTTTAAAGTGGATATATAACAAAGAGATACCCTAATTAATTTCTTATAGCCCACATAAGAAAACCTTGCATACACAGTCTACCCTCCACAAGTCTACCTTGAAATTTGAAGAAGTTAAGGGGTCATATGACCTAAAAAAGAGAAATTTTTTATAGAGAATATAAATGAATTTTATAATCCCTTAAAATAATTTTTTTTTTGGAAAAATATGTTAAGTACCCTCTATTTTATCTTAGATAGAGGGTACTTCCCCTTAAGCAAAGTTGGTAGGTTTAGAGGAAAGTGTATAAAGGGATGAACTAGGGGTTATTTTGACCTTGAAAAGAGTTGTGTGAAGTTTTAATACATATAGGAAATAATTACATACCAATAATATAGTAATTAATCCAAATAGGGAGGCCTAAAACATAAAATTTGCAGTCAAACCTACTTGGGCAGGGTTAGGTCTAAAGACCAAATAAGAGACCAAAGCCACTTATAGCCCTAGGAATGATTTCCACCTTATTGGATCATGTTTATATGATGTAATTAGATTTTCTAGAGATATTTTTATGTATAATAAATCATGAGAAGGTAATTTTGTGTCTTAAACCAAATCAAGCATATTAAGCAAGGTTTAGGCCTAGTGCCAAATGAGGAGGTTTATTACACTTGTAGCATGAGATATGCATTATAACCTATTGGAGTATGAATATGGGGGTAAAAAAAAGTTTATTAATGATTTTTAAGTTAGATAAACCACATGGAATCCATTTTTGGCCCAAAAGAAACATCAAGCCTATGTAATTTGGAGAAAGGAGCTCAATATAGCAACTTTGGAAGTTCATATCTCTATTAATTATTTACATGGGAAAAAAATAAGTAGAATAATGTTGATGAAGTTATTTAAGTATGAATTAATGTAATTTTTATACAACTCCAATGATAGAACTTTATGAACAACCCTTAAGGACAAAAATTGCTCAAAACCCTTGCTAAACCCTTGTAAAGACTAGTTTGAGGAAATGAGAGAGATAATGCACAAAAATGGACCATAATGGCATAAATAATGATTTGAGGTTGTATAATAATCTATAAATATCCTCAAAATCCTATTTTAATATATGGAATTATATGGATGGGGTAAAAAACAAGGTTTTTCTGACTAGTGTTTGCATTATGTAGGTTCTAGGAGTTTCCAAGAGATGAAACCAACTTTAGGAGGAATTTTGAGAATTTTTACAACCCCCATGTTATTTTAATGAATCATAAAAACTCCTAAGTTCCTCAAAAATAACTCTCATCTTAGCTAATCAAAATTGGCATAGTGACCAAGATAGTGAGAAGTGTGAAAAGTCTAAGTGGAAGTGATTTTAAGGTGTCCCTAATGCTTATAAGGACATGGGGGTCTTTAAATGTGTCATTAATTCGTTCCCATGAATTTTCATAGAAAATTTATGCCTATTTTTAGGCCAAGTGTGTAGAGTGCATGAAGGAAGTTTTTTTTTAGATTGTAGATGATGATAGCTAATTTTGGGAAGGTTTCAAATGACTAAGACTACAAAAATGCATGGAAAGGCATGTATAAAATTGTTACACTTCATTCCAATCATAATACCTATCCATCATTAGTTTTTGGATGTTTAAATAGGTTCAAATTATGAAGATAATTTTTTGAGCTAGAAGGAGAAGTTTTATGCCACTTTTCATGAGTTTTATGACGTGTATGGACACTTGGTCTTCCTAAAATTTCATGGTTCATAAAACATACTCTTATCATGCAAAAGTAACTTATTTTATTTTCTTGACAAGTATCCTTGTGACACTTGGACTTCTTTCTTCTCATTTCTCTCTCAATTTCTATAAGAACTAACTATTTTGGCCATTATAACTTATGCTCCACCTCAGTATGGTGAAGCCCTATTCATTTTCATACCATTTGATAAATAAGACTACTCATTTTTACCTCTTAATTACTATTCATAGTGTTTTCTACTTGAATTTTGGATCTTGCTTAGTGAAGACTATGGATTCCTTAGCATGTTGTCTCATTCTTTCATCCTATTTAAAGTTAGAAAGCTTTTTCTTGTAGGGAATGTGAAGTGTTAAGGTTGAGTGAATTATTATATTCACTAGTGTCATTCAAGGCCTCTTGTCTAGTCCTCCTAGCTTAATCATTCATCCATAGCCTCAAAATGTAATATTTATGTGAGAAGATGTAGATTAGAAAAGTGAATGTTTGGTTAGTATCTTGATTTCATGTGTAACATGTAGCTGGTTAGAAGTTATAAATCTATTTGGTGTATCACCTCCCTTAGGATAGTTTTCTTTTAGTGATCTCTCTCCCTTCTGCCCCCCCCCCAAATTTTAGATGTATTTATGATCCAAAGTGGTACATCAAGGAAGCTAGCCCTATCTAGAGATTTTCCATATCTTTAGGCTACCCATAAGCCTAGATTTGTTTTCATTATGACACTTGGATGAGGAGAGATTAGTCATCTCGTCAAAGGGTGAAAATATAAGTGACAATAGTATATTAGGGTGTAGTGAATCAAATATAAGATAATAATTTTTATGGTATTTATAAGTAATTTTGATCCAGAGGTTAATGTAGAAAAGGTCATGAAGTAGGTACAGACCTACACCATTGCATAGGGCCCATTTAAACCTTTATAATAGCATGTGGAATACAAAAAATAGAGCTCATATGCTCCTTGTGTAGCTAGTCAAAGTTCTAGTTAAACTGGTCAAAGTAGTTCAAAGTTGGTCAAACTAAAAAAATTATCCAAGATGGAATGATTCAATAATAATTAATATTCATAGAGTTCATGAAGATATTTTTAAGCAGCTAATGGTTTGTAAAATTGAGCCCATATGCACAAGATATCATGCATCAAAGATCAAATCAGCTAAGTAAAAAAATTGGGGTTTCAATGGAACATCTAGTTTGACATCAATAAGTGGCATGGTGAGTGATCGACAAGTGGCATGGAGAGTGTTTGATAAGTGGTGAGAGGAGATTAGACCCATGTGGTGGGTCCTCAAGCCATTGTGTGGCTTGCCACCATCTAATTAACTACCATAGTCTAATTTCATTTCTTGAATGTTCTATATAAACCCAATAAATAACCTTTTCCCATGCAATAGTCATCTCACCTCATTATTTCCATGTGACCCCATACTCTAAAAAAATTCCACAACATAATTTCCATGTGCATGCCAAAATTTCCACATAGTTTCCATGAGAATGCCCCACTCACCACATAATTTCTAGGTCCCTACTTACCACATCCACATTTTCATGAGAATCATGTAATAACTATAGGACATACAAGCAAAATGATGGAGAACATGGCCTAAGCCATGAATTCTAGGGAAAGATAAGGATTAATAAAGCCTTTATAATATTTAAAACCCATGAAATGTGGAATAAATGGATACATGCCCCCACCAAAAGTATTATCATGGGCTCAAACCCTCATCCTTTTAGATAAAAGGATATGTGACCCACTATTAAACCTAGGGGCACAAAAACTATATAAAGTGTTAAAATTTTTTATTTAAAGACATTCAAAAATCCAAGAAGTCATTATATAGACTAAGAGCCAAGGAGCTTGTGAAGCTTGTAGATGGTGCTCGGGATAGAATTGGGAAAAAATTTGAAAAGGGTATTATATTATTTTTTCCTAATGAATAATTTTCTAGTTGTTAGTTTTTCAATTTAGATATGTTTGTAAGTAATTAACAAGCATTTTTCATAATACATTCACTGATATTAGACTCAGAGATGTAGGCCTTTGTTCCAAACTCTGTTATTAATTATGTGTTTGATTTTCTTAATTTCTTCTCATAAAATTGTTTTTATGATTTATTTTGTAAGACAAAGTTTTAAATTATTCCATAAAGTTATTGTAAAAGAAAAATTAAAATATGAAATTGTATTATTGCTTAAGTTTACGGATTAGTTTGGTATCTGAGTGGTTAGTGTGTTGGGTTAACTTCTGGTTTGGCATTGTTCTGGTGCGCATCAAGTTTGATATTAGAACTAAATTTGTGGTGAATTTGTGATTTTATTATTTTAACCAAAATTAGTTATTATAGAACAATGGATCCAATAATAGCGTAGATTTAGTTGTTATTGAATTCCATTATCACTATGATAATGTAATTCCTACAAGCCCAAGAGCGAAGTTGGCAAGTGGCAGAGCAATGGTAGGAGTATAAAATCAAGAGGCTCTAATAGAGCATTGATGCACTATGAGTATAACTACAATAGGAACATCAATAGAAGAAGAGGATGTGTGGAGATTCAAAGATTTTTGGGCATTGTTCTTGATGAGGTCATATTATTGAGCAATAATGGTTAATACATCCTAATCAAGCTCTATTATGGTTCAAGAAGCAGAATGAGTAGAGATACAAAGAAAAGGGAAAGGCACCTATCAAAAAAATTGCAAATCCTAGTTCTCCTAATAATCAAGCAATAGAAGGATTCATCTAAGAGATATTGACAAGCTAGACTATAAAGGTACATTCTAGTTACATCAATGATTATTCCAATTCATATACTCCTACTAGTCCTATCAATGAGAATTATGTTGAAAATTTGGAAGCAAATAATGATCCTAGTATTAATGTATCTTTTAATGTAAATTCCAAGGAATAAAGCAATGAAATAAATTATTTTGGATATATTGACAATGTTAGGGATACTGGATATACTAACCCTAAACATTTATCAAATTCATTTGAAAAGAACATGAAGGGAATATGTTATAATCTATTAACAAAAATGAGATTTGAAGGAAAAGGCCTTGGCATCAATGGTCAAGGCATTATCCAACCTATCCAAGTGGTAAAGAGACCACTCAATGTAGGATTAGGATATGGAGGTGAAGTAAAAATGTCCCAAGAATATGATCTGAAGAGTTACTCAAGTAGCAAGCTAGAGCATCCTAAAGAGTCGAAATAATTAATCTCTAAAGATGTGATAGTTACATTGGATGAAGAATATTCAAATAACTTGTTAAGTTATGCAAAAAAGAAATACTCAAATGTATTTTTTAATTATGTACAAGATAATCCTAAAATCAAGTTTAATAAAATTGACATAAAGAAGTTTCCTAAAAAATAAATGAAGTTAGGATTTTACTTCAATGCTAAGGGACAAATGTTGAAGGAAGATAATTAGAATCATCCATAGCCTCAGGCAAAGGTTATAACTGCATCTTCAGTCAAGCAAAAGATAGAGCCTCCTTAGACAGAGTCTTACCAGTCAGAACATGAGATAACATCAACAAAGGTGATGATAGTCAATGAAAAGATAATAGTTTATAAATTGACACCCTATAAAGGTAAGAAACATTTATTTAAAAGAATAATTTTTAAGCATTCAAAGATAGATGATATTTTTGATAAAAATTTTCAAAGGAATATGATATCTGAAGATGTTATATAAGCCCTAGGTTTAGAAACTATGTCACATTTCCAACCCTATCCTCTAGATAGAATAAATTATGGCAATGGTGTATATGTAAATAAAACATGTAAACTAGGATTTGCAATCACTGCCAATTTCTTAGAGTTTAGTGGCATTATCCTAGGTAAAACATATTTGTATTTCAGAAAAGCAACTTTTTACAAAAAGGAAATTTAGTATAGAATTTTAAAAAATGAGATAGAATATCTCATGTGAGCATATCGATAGTAACCATTATAGGTAAATAGTGCCTTCAGTGTTATATTACTTATCCATGTTGTAGATAGGAACACTGTAGGGCAACAAAAAGATGCCATCAGGAGAAGCATTAGGAACAAATCAGATGATAGGTTGTATATTTTACTCTATATGATTGTGAAAAAATGCACATATTTTATTATTTTAAGACCTAAAAATGGGCATTGTTTATAATGTATAAGACCCTATGGGTAATGTTTGTAATCATTATGTTTGTGTTTGTCAAGACCCAAGAAGGGTAACATTTGTAAAGCTATGTTGATAGGTAAGATCCTAGAGGGAAATTATTAAAAGGTGGTTATATAACACCAAGTGACATGTGATAATGCCAAATTTGAAGACCCAAAACTATTTGACATTTAGGAGATCATCTAAGGAGAGATGAGAGCTAGGTCTATAAATGGAACCTCATATGGAGTATGAGGTCTAGTACTATATTTTTGAGGACAAAAGCCTTCTTAATGGGGAGGATTAATCCAAATTTTAATTTATAAAAGGTATTAAAGTAGATCAAAACCTACACCATTGCATATGGCCCATTGAAACCTTTCCAACAACATATGGAATGCAAAAAATAGAGCTCATACACTTTTTATTCAAAGTTTTAGTCAAAATAGGTCAAATTTGGTCAAACTAAATAAATTTTCCAACATGGAATGATTATATAATAATTCAAATTCATATATTTCATCAAGAGATTTTTGACACAACTCATGGTTTGAAAAATTGAGCCTATATGTGTAAGATATCGCATGTCAAAGATTTAATTGGGCAAGTAAAAAAAATTGGGGTTTGAACGAAACATCTAATTGGACATCAAAAAGTGGTGTGGTGAGTGGTTGACAAGTGGTATGGTGAGTTTCCAACAAGTGGAAAGAGGATATTGGACCATGTGGTGGGTACTCAAGCCACCACATGGCTTGCCACTATCCAATTAACTACCATAGTCTAATTTCATTTCATGAATGTTCTATATAAACCCAATAAACAACCTATTTCCATGTAATATCCACTTAAACTCATTCTTGCCATGTGACCCAATGCTCTAAAAAAATTCTACCACACAATTTCCACATGCATGCCAAACTCACCACATAGTTTCTAGGAGAATCCCCCACTCACCACATAATTTCCACGTCCCCACTTAACACATCCACATTTTCATGAGAATCATGTCATAACCGTGGGACATACAAGCAAAACGGTGGATAAAGTGGCCTAATACATGAAGTATAAGGAAATATAAGGCTTAATAAATCCTTTCTAAGATTTAAAAATTATGAATGTGGGATAAATGGATACATGGCCCCCACCAAAAGCATTGCCATGGGCTCGAACCCTCATCCTTTTGGATAAAAGGATAGGTGACCCACCATTAAAATTGGAGGGCATGAACACTATATAAAGTGTTCAAAACTTTTACTTAAAGACATTTAAAAAGCAAAGTATTCATTATAAAGACTAAGAACTAGGGAGCTTGAAAATCTTGTAAAGGGTGCTCAAGATAGAATTGGGACAAAGTCTGAAAAGGGACTTATATTATATTTTCCCAATGAATTTTTTTATAGTTGATCATTTTTAAATTTGGATATGGTTTTAAGTAATTCACATGTGTTTTTCCTAATACATTGGTTGATATTTGACCCAAAGACATAGGCCTTCGTGCCAAACTCCATTATCAATTATGTGTTTAAATTTCTTGATTTCTTCTCGTAAAATTATTGCTATGATTTATTTTGTAAGATAATTTTAAATTATTCTATAAAGTTATTGTAAAATAAAAATTGAAATATGAAATCATATTATTGCTTAATTTTTTGGATCAAATTCCAAGCAACCGCATAGGTAGGGATGATAGTTTGGAGCTAATTGTCCACAAGAAGATAAATGTTGTAGCAACACTACTACCGCCCAAGACACCAGTGCTAACTATAGTCCCACACTTGTAGATGTTTAAATTTGATGATTCAAAGTCTAAAAATGAATGTGATGCCAAGGTGGAATTGATTAATCCTAAAGGAAAGTCTTATTTGGATGCCTTTCATCTCCAATTCACTTATACCAATAACATATCTAAGTATGAAGCATTAGTCCATGCTATTGTTTTTTCATTTGGAAAGAAAGTAAAGAATATAAAAGTATTAGGTGACTATAAATTGGTAATTAAATATGCCATAATCCAATATTATTTTAGTGATAAATTTTTATCTATATTTTGTATCTAATTTTAGAACCTGATCAAAGACTTTGATGCCTTTGTTATACAAACATTGCCTAGACAAAAGAATTATGTAGCATATGTATTGGTTACTGATTCAATTACCTTATAACCCATTTACCACTCAATAATGAGAATATTTTCAATATAGATAGTCTCTACCTATTCATTCACTATTAACATCAATAATTTCCAAGTCTTTAATAATGACCAACACATACTGGAACTCATCACCAACGCTAAACTGTTTATAGATCAAATCATTGATGAGGATGGTTAAAAAGACTTTTATTTTGAAGAGGATGAGATGATGAACCTAAAAACCATTGTCATACCTAAAGGTATGGTCTCACTTGAAAGGTATTTTGACATGGACTGTCACAAATATGAAAAGAAGTCCACCATAGTCAAGGGTATGTTGCATGATCAATGCAACCTAGGTAGTGTAAATGAAATTAAGAATGTATTATTAGGCACCAATTTCACCATAGAATATAGGTGATATTTCATTCAAAATCTAAATGAATATAATAATGTGATATCATGGAGCTATGAATATATCAAAATCTTCAACACTTATATTTTGACGCACATTATTCCCCTCAAGTATAGAATTGAGCCATTTAGGAAAAGATAAAGGCCTATAAATCCACTGTTAGAACCCTCAATTTTTAAAGAAGTGTATAAACTACTATAAACAAGGATCATATTCCTATGAAACATACTACATGGGTTTTTAAATTGATAATGGCAAGGAAAAAGATTGAGGAAATCAAACTATGTGTTGATTTATATAACCTCAACAAGGCTTCTAAAAAGGATAACTACCCCTTATTTGATGATGCATTGTAGATTTTTAATAATGGCCATATGATGTCCTTCCTATATGGGTACTTGGTCTAAAACCAAGTGGTAATCAATTATGAAGATAGGATCAAGATAACTTTCACTACCAAGCAAGGAACCTATGCATACAAAAGAATGTATTTTGGCGTGATCAACATAGGTGCCACTTTCATAGTGCCATGGATATCACCTTCAATTACCTAATGGGTAAGTTCATATTTTTTTACATGGATGAACTTATATTCTTCTCCAAGAAGAGATCAAATCATGTAAAAGATCTGAGGAAAGTGCTACAAAGTTGTAGATACCATGGGATTTCATTGAATCCTAGAAAATGCATATTTAGAGAGACTAAATGTAAATTATTGGAACATGTTATCTCTAATAGGATTATATAAATAGACATTGAAAAAGTGGAGGTAATATTTAAAATCCCATATCCCAACACTAAGAAGGAGCTAGAGAGTTTATTTAGTAAGATTAACTTTGTGATAAAATTTATCTTAGGTTTTGCTAAGATAATCAAACCACTTAACAACATGATAAATAAGTATGCCATGGTGAATGGAATATTGAGGAAAATATGGATTTTGATTAAATAAATATTTCCATTTATAACACATTAGTGATCATCAACCATGACTATATGAAGGCCTTTTACCTTTAATCATTTGCATTGGAGCACTCTAGGGTAGTAGTATTAACATAAAAGAAAGAGTTGGGAGATGAAAGACTAGTGTCCATGAATAACCCACTAGGAAATTTTGAGATTAGATACTCCACACAATATAAAAAATTCTTTGCATTGATCATGGATGGTAATTAGTTTAGCCATTATATTATGCGTAGTAGGTTATTTGTTGCAGTACTTAATCTAGTTGTGAAGGCATTGATAATGTATGATAAATCAAGGGAAAGGTGTGGTAAATGGATGACCACAATCTAAGAGTTTGAGATTAATTTAAAGATAATTAAGATTGTCTAAGGATAAGGATTCTAAAAAATCATCATCAAGGTGGATCCCCAAATCATTTGGTAATAGTACTCGGTGCATGACATCATAAATGATAATTGGTACATAGATATTTTTGGATATAAGTTGAATAATGGGTGTAATAGGTACTTGAACTCTATGAAACACATGGTTTTTTACATTATAAGTAGACATTTCATGATTAAATTGGGTGTTCTATATAGAATAAATCATGAGGGTATATATTTGAGATGCCTGAATAAGGAGGAAGTAGTTGTAGTTCTTATATACTTCCATGGGAAATATGGAACCATGAATAATTCAAGAAGTACTAAAACTCATCAAATATTGAGGGAAGGTTACTATTTGTCACATATTTTTAAGGGTGCTCACCTACATGTGAGGAATCACCACACCTACCAAGTTGCTACATCATATGTATATACTCCAAAAATGTCACTACTTTCATTCATTGAGGATCAACCCTTTTCCAAGTATGGATTGGATTATGTGGGTACATCAATTTAATTTCCTCTATTAACCACAAATTTATCTTGATAATGACCAATTATTTTACTCATTGGGCTAAATCCTAACCTTTTGATAATTGCACCATAGGCATAGTCATTTAATTCATGGAAGAACACATTGCTACAAGGTTTGGTATGCCCACCACATTGGTATGTGATAATGGACCTACTTTATTTCCCCTCTAGTTAATTAAATGGGTTTATGATTATTATGTTAATCTTAAGTTTTCTTCCAAATATTATCCATTGGGTAATGGGTTGGCTGAATCAACAAACAAGAATTTATTGAGTATAATAAATAAAAATTTAGAAAGAAACCCAAGGGATTGGCATAATGTACTTAAATTTGATTTATGGTTATATATAAATAAGATTAAATTAGGTTTAGGGACCTCTCCTTATCACTTGGTATATGGCCAAGTTCCTATCTTCCCAACTAATGTGAATATCCCCACCTTGATGTTCACTACAAAGTACTTGGGAACTAATGACCTAATATAGGCCTACCTCTTGAACCTCATGAAATTTGAAGATAAATGAGATGCCACATTAATAAACTTTAGTAAACATAAATAGGTATTAAAACATTATTTTGATAAAAGAGCCAAAATTAAGGCCTTTAGGATCTCAAATAAGGTCCTTTTATGGGATAGGGCTCATGAAAAAAAGGGACAACATGCAAAATTTGATGCATTATGGCTTGGTCCATATCAAATTTATAAAATATTGACTAAGAATGCATTCCATCTAAGGTGTCTTACTAGTGAGGATGTCCCATTTCATTTCAATGGATAATTACTCAAGTATTACTTCCAAGCTTGAGTGTCTTGGAAACCCTTATAAATAAATTTTATTATACTTTCTATTTTTCTTTCCTTTCCCTTGTTTTTTAGTTTAGGTTTTACTTTGTTTGTTTACTTTTTTTTCATCTTCAGTTTTGTGTTTGTCCCAAATAATTTTTTCCTTGGGTTCCCTTGTTAACTTCAAGAATGAAGTGTTAGGATGTTGTAAAGATAACAAAAATGGCACTCAGAGAACCTAATTGTAAATTTTAAATGAAAATTTTATGTGACTCTACTATTATTAATTTGATCATTTCCTAAGTTTTAAAGGTTAATGATTCCTAATAGGACTTGTGAATCTTAGAACAAATATATTCATTTTTGAATCCATCTAATGGACTTAATGATATATCTAAATAAAAATGTAAAATTACCCTAATTCTAATTTGTATTGAGTATTCATGAACTTGTTGATTTTCTATTACTTGTGTCTTGGTCCCCAAACCTCTATGGATGAATTGAAAAAAATATCCTTTTAAAATAATAAAGATAAAAATTAAGATTTAAAATTCTCCTCAAAAGGGTGATCTTGACTGTCTCCATCATAGGCTTTCTATCCTGATTGGTAGTGGATCAAGGCATTTGGAAGGGACCATAAGATCTTTGTTGGGGATATGAATGCCTATCTATTAGTAGTGTAATGCCCAAACCACTTCCCCCTCAATTTGAATTGTAAAATATTTCCCTTCAATAATTATACCATTATGCAAATATGAATTATTATGTGTGAATGAAAAATAAATAAATTAATCACTTCATCACACACATAGATGGTTTTGACAAGATTATAGCTTAGTATGTCACTTGTTCTTATAAAATTTAATGTCTATTAAATTTTAGTTTACTCTAAGTAATTTATTTTAGGTAATGCTTTTTATTCTTGTGAAATAGATATTTTGGATTCTCAAAATACTTAGGATTATTTATTAATAGGACTTACCATTGTTGTTTTCTAAAAAAACACACCCCATTTTTAGTTTGAAAATGGGGATCCTTTTTTTCTTTGAAGTCTAATCTTATACTTCCTAGGAGCTTGGTGGTTGATTGTTTAAATAAATTTTTTTTTGAAAATCATTCTTCTAGATGTGAAGATTTAAATGTGGATGTGCTTCATTATTATAGCCAATATTGAAAAATTAAATCTACATTATAAAACACTCAGCAGAAAAAATTTAAATCTTAGACTACTTTAATTTTAATATCTAAATTTGTATCAATCTAATAAGTCTTAGTCTATTTGTTTTCTTGTATTTTAAAACATATTTTATAGCTTATTTTCAGGCCATTTCACCTGGGTTTGTGAAAATTATCTAACTTTTGTAGAGTTTATTGCTCATTTTCTTGTTTGATTTTATCCATTGATGTTTTCTTTCAATTTAGAATGACTAAATTCTTATAACATTTTAGCTCTTAACTTAGTCACTTTTAATGAAAATGGATGATATTTACTTTTAAGTCAAATAAAATAGCTAATTTTGTGCAATGATTCATTCTATCGTTAGTCATTTTATTGACTTCAGGCTTAGTCATTTTAATTAAATTGTTCATAGCCATTTGTTTTCAAATAGTTAGCCATTATTTTTTAATTGATTTGATGACTAAGTTTTTTTATATTATGTCTGTGGGACTTTTTCAGTGTTTTAATTCCTTTTTTAGTTACATATCATCTTCTTGTATCACCCATAGGCTATAACCTATTAAAAATTGTCTTTTGACACTTATCCACTTTCACAAAAACATCTCATAGTCACATGGTACTTTTTTGCTTCTTTACAAGACTTAGTCAACTTTCAATAAATTGATCTAGTGAGATCCATGTATACAAAGTTATGAGTGAAAAGCTTAATGAGATGACACCACATGGTAAAATATCAATGTCCAAGAGCCCTAGAGCCATCTATGTTATTGATAATTTCTAAGATTAGTGGGTTAGTAGGATGACACCACATGGCACAATACCATTGACCCAACATCTTAGGAATGTCAATACTTACACAAAGCCTTTAGACTAGTGGGTTATAAATATATCATCACATGGAATAATTCTTCTACCTCATTAATTTAGAGATTTATATGTAGATTTAGAGTAATGTTTGAAGCCTAATTGAGTGGGATGACACCATATGGTGACATCCTAGAGCTCATGATCCTAGAGGCAAGCCCTTTTATGGCAACAAAGGAAAAATCCTAGTGGGCTGAGAAAATGACACATAAAAGTGAAGGGGATGACAAATTAATAACTTGAGAGAGATCCACATGGTACAAAACCCATAAAAATTGAGGGCATGCTAGTTATGTAGTTAATAAGGCATAAGAATGAAATTGATGGCCTATGTGGATGTTGAAATTGTAAGAAGTTTATATTTAACCATACATCCAATTTGATTTACAAAATTAGATCATTACCCAACTAAATTATGAATGAGGATTGAAAAATCAATTTGACCTATGCATGAGGATAAAACATGAATAATAAAATACAAAATCTTTTCCTTAGAGATACATGGTCCTAACTTTGAAACACATTGATAACCGATGATCTCAATACAATTCCAACTAAATTCCATGTGGGCATTTTTTCTTGATTCAGTCTAACATATTTCTAGCTATCTTCATGATTAAATTGAATGGGGATAATTCCTAATGATCCTTAAGTGGGCCATCTACATTGAATATTCCTTCAACTACCTCATGAGATGAATTAAAATTTGAATATGCATTTAAATTTGTAATTAAACTCCATAGGCCTATAGGCCTATTTGAGAACAAATCTTGTACCATGATAAACATTGGATCTTTGTCAATTGTAAAAGGAAATATATGTAACTAGACTCTTTTTTCTATATTTTTTGAGAATAATCCCTTCCCTTATCTTATTTTATCTTGTTATTTACATAATTATTGTTTGAGTTTGATGATTGTATGAATTTAAGTACATTGTTAATCAAAACCAAAATTATTATAATTAAAAACATTATATATGAATGATTATGGTAGTAATTCCCTTAATTATTATAATTACTCTCTCTCCTAGACTTCTTTCACCATATTTAGTTAAATTTGTGCTAAGTTTGACTCAATTGAATATTGGTTTAATTAGGAATTCATTCAGTCAGATAAATTTAATTGCACTTATGTATGTAGAAAGAATATTTAAATTTTACCCTTGATATTTTATTGTGTCTTTATAATTAGTTTAAATTAGGAATAAAATAATTTTAATCTAATTACTTACCCTAATTACTTTTATATAAATTGTCTTAGAAGTTTATCATTATTGTTGCATTATTGCATTCTTGGACATGATGAAAAAATGAGATAGGATTCACTTAGTGCAAGGAATCAAATCTTGAAGGCTTGACATTTGCTAAATATCTTAGTTAAATCTATTCTTTTGATTCAAATTATGAGCATAGAAGACCCTTGACATGGTATGGTCACAATGATCTAATTAGGTTACCCTACATACTAAAATTTGGTAACAAAGACCTTGGGGGAGGTTTTCTTCTTACAAAAAACCCCCTCTTTTCATGAGTGGAAGGGACTAAACACCCCTACCTAATTTTTAGTTACATGTTAAAGATACATCAACAAATTGTATGTCCTAATAATTCATACACTTTTCATTGAGTGGTAGGTTCCTCTAATTTAAGAATGATGGAAACCTTAATAGGGTAGAGAATAAGGTCATCCTTACAGATCGCATGCCTAAATAGTGTGCCAAAGGGTGTTAAAAATCTATAATTATTCAATTTGAGATATATTTTAAGTTAGAAACATGATTGAACATGATTTATAGGTTATCATGGTGATCCTTCACTAGACCATATATTGTCTTGTCATCTAGATATACCTAAAGGAATTGATGAATAAAGTCTTTGAAGGCCACTAAGATGATGCATAATAGGATAAAAAGTAAATTATTTTGGCCAAATAATAGGAAATATTGTGAAATTTAATCCCATTTAGTTACAAATTGATCTTGGTCTTGTACTTATCCTCGATATTCATTTGGTGATAGCCTGAAAATCCATTGATGAAAGATTAAACATAGAAACCTAATACTCCCTTGATAATTTCCTTAGTGAAGGGGTGGGAAAATGGTCAGTGATACATGATGCAATTATTATATAATATCCAATGAATATGTATATGTACACATACTTATTTATACCAATTACCAATGGTTTCAACCATTTAGACTCCTTAAATAGGTAAATAATGCTAACAACTAATATGTTAATAATTTATACCTTAACCTTGGTGTACAAGTTTGGGTTCATTTGGTATGGAAATTTATTTAAAGGGTTTTCAACATAAACCAATGTGATATTATTCCCAAGGAAGGATGTCATCCATTCATCTCTATGTAGCCTCTTAATAATAGGTCTTAGAATTCGAAGAGAATCTCCATAATGTGTGCCAATTATGTGTCATAATAGTAATCTCTAATAATGACCATCTTAGGTTATTATTTTGAGATAATATTTACATTAGTTATATTTAGGGGTTTAGTGTAGCAATTGTGTCAATTATCTTACATGTGTGTTACTTATTTCTCTACCTAAAAAGTTTCAACCTATAAGTGGTTAAGGTAACTCTATTGGGACTCTTTATCCACCTTAAACACGTGATTTTGTTATTTTTTCATGAATTTAAAATTATTCACCATCCATATTGCTTAATCATATTCACTAGAATCATTTTTTACCTCACATTAACCAAAGTACTTAGGCAGGGTGAGTCAATTCTCACTGCACACATATTTGACCTATTTTTATATTAAATATTCATCTTCTAGGATGATGTAGTGAATGAATTTTTGGGGCTCAATTATCCTTAGATAAAATAAGTAGAATTTAAAAGTATGGGTGAATTTCATCTTCATAGTTTTATAATATTTATTCTCACAGTTCATCTCATTCAAAACATACCATACATAGGCCCAAGTCTTGAGAGTTTGGTTTAAATCATGAACCCATAGATCTATTGGGAAATAAGGTGTGCCCCTTTTTCACCTATCTTCACATTAATGAGTATGTGTCCATGGATTAGAGTCAACATTATATGTGGGTAAGACTTTGTAATCATTGATATGCTAAAATATAGAGTAGTTGGCATATTTAACCTTAGTCTAAGTTGGAATACTTGACTTGTGTGTATCCCAGTAACACGTAACAATGTTATTCAAGGTGTACACTAAGTCACCCATACAATACTTATCATTTGGAACACATGTATTAAATTCATGTAAAAATTAGGTAGCACCTATGGAGCCATCATACTATGGAAACATATCAATTTTTCCCATACGTATATGGTATAATCTCTTCAAAATGATGTGGCATGAAACATACAAATATTATTAATACATAGAGAGGGATTGATGCTAGTTCATAAATCCTTTTATATGCACTAGAACTAAGCTCTTGATCACACCATGCTGTATTTTTTGGACATAGGATTACTATAACCATAAGTCATAGCTAATGCTCATGGTATAAGAATCAAATCATGCCATGTCCCAAATCAATATCTCATCATTAGTTTGTTCCATGTTTCTTACTCCTTAAAATGTGATATTGTATATTTTTTTGATTTTATCCTCTAAATTAACAATTTCAACATAGATTTGATAATGGAATTATCCCATGTACTTTTCCATTTTAAAATCTCATGTAACACTTACTAAAGTACATGAATGTGTTATTTTCATAGCATATAGGTATGTAAAGTAAA
Organism: Torreya grandis; assembly: GCA_037957365.1. Lineage (NCBI taxonomy): Eukaryota > Viridiplantae > Streptophyta > Pinopsida > Cupressales > Taxaceae > Torreya > Torreya grandis. The sequence continues at coordinate 590,062 of JARHVA010006869.1, forward strand.
CATGGGTAGTTTTCTACCTTAATAATCTTAATAAATTCAAAGTATGTTTAAAACTTTATGCCCATTATCTTGATATTAACATTATGTATAATTCTCATGAGTTGAGATTGGGTTTTGTTTTCCATGGAAAAATATGAGGTAAGGGTAATAAGGTAGGTATGCCCATCTTTCCCCAAACATATCAAGTGAATATATTGTATTAAATGCATGTGTCTAATAGAATGTTGTGTATTGACCATGTTATAATCTTGATGTGTGTATTTCACTAACACCTCAAGGTTTTGGTTTAAAAATATATTAAATTTTGTATCAGAGCCCACACTTAGGTTTGAGTCATAGATTAGGTGGCTATGCAAACATTTTAGTGTTTATATATGGTACATGTGGGGCATCCTAATATATGGGCATAAAATCTAGCCTAGAGTCTATGATTTGGAAGCGTGATGGGATGTTATGATCTTGATGTTAATATTCACTAGCACCTTAAGGATTGGGTGTAATGGTTCTTTACATTTAGTATCAGAGCCTCTACCTGAGTTTAAGTCATAAATTAGGTGGATACACTAGCATTTTAGTGTTTTTTGGGGATTGTACATGTAGGGGATCCTAATTCATGTATGCAAATATATAGAAGAGTCTGGGATTCAGAAGAATGGTGGGAGTTATGATCATGGTGTGTGGATTTCACTAAAACCTAAAGGTTTTAGTGTAATAGTTGATTAAAAACCATTAAATAATGTCCACATACATAATTAATTCTTGTTAATAATATATATTCTATGCTATCATCACTTTTCAACCTCATGCTAGATTTGGAATAAGTATTTTGGTTGACTATTTCCTTGCATAAATAGCAAAAATATTCTTCAGTGTTGGGATCATTTATTTTAAGTGAAAGAGAGATAGTATGTTCATGATATCTCTCCCCTATTAAAATTATTGGGTTTGGTGTTCCTACCTTCTCCTTTCCTCCAAATCTCAAACATGTTGGATTTCACAGTAAATATCTTACATGACACCCATGGATTGACATAATTCCTCTTTATGGAGTGAGCCATATAGATAGGGTGTTCTAAAGGGTTCATGGAATATCACCTTATATTCAAACCTATTCAACTCATATCCTATCTTGAAATTATGTTTGGAATATTTTGGCTGTATAGCTAGGCCACTACAAGTTTTTATATGCACCTTTGGGTATGGCTTTCTTCTTAGCTTATGCATTCAAAACCTATTGTTTTGAGATACCCTAAATCCTAATCACTCAAAAACCCTTCTTGGGTATTTCCTTATGCATGATCTTGGAATAAAAATCTAAACACACTTTGACCTTGTGGTCACCTCAAAAATACCCACAAGTTGGATACTTGGAGTAGTCAACACTAGTATCATGTAAATGGGGAAACATTCTTCCTTCATGACCTACAACATGGCTTCCACAACCACACTATTTACCATAATAACCATAATATTTTTTTTTATGGTTATGTAGTGGCCTATCACATTCCTTGGTCTCTTGATTCATGGATTTCATTAATAACCTTGTAGTATTTGATGTTATGGGTAAATGCCTTACAAGTCATGTAGTATAGAGATCTTAGCTTGGATAACATACTGAAGGAGTGTAAATTTTTCCATCATGGATTTCAAGAAATATATTGAATTAAGTGATTAGATATATATCACATTCTACCTTTTGAAATTTTTGTTATTGTGTCCCTCTACCTTGAAATCAGTACACAACAACCTAATCTAAATATCATATGTAATATTGGTCATGAGCTTATCAAATATGATACCATGGAAGAAATCTATGCCTCCATGAATGGTCTGATTTGTATATCTATACATCTAATGAATTTAAATTGTAATGCTACCTCTAAGACCTCTCAAGATTTAATATATGTTTTCATTGATATAGCATGCAAAAAATATAAAAACAACCCTATAAAAACCTATTTCACATTTTTTAATACATAAATATCAAATGAGAGTTTGGACACTAGACTATTGACCCTATCATCATACACACATACACTATCCATTAGATCTTACTTGATCTCATTCAAAAAAATAATACTCTACTACTAAAACATAAAATGTTAGATTACTTCAAAAAATATGTATTCATAAGGAAATAATCCATAATGGATTAGTTAATATCAATATTTTCATACCAATATGGGAAAAATCTAAAATAATCATGGAAAATTGAATTGCCTTACATTATGACAATGTAACTCCCTTCACATGCCATATGAGTTCACACTTGTGAACATATTCCATGACATTTTCCACTCGAAGATACTCAAAAAAACTTAAGGACATTTCATAAAATACATATGGAGTATTTATGGGCACAATTGTTGTTTGAGGAATATAATTTACCATTACATCAATTAAAGGTTCTCTTAAACTTTATATTCCTCTAGCATTGCCTCCCATTCCTATTATTGGTATCACCCCAAGATATATTATGGCTCCTCTTAAAAATTTAATGGTCTGCTTTCCCACCACCAATTTCTATTCCAATTTATGATATAATAACTATCTAAGGGGATGGACACCCTTCTACCTATGGATTACCATACATCATAGGGTCTAAATCTTTCATGTTATATGAAACCATTTGATTAATTTGTTGGTAAGGAACTATTTAATATATCATGCTTAGTTATCCTTATTATTCTATAAAATTTTATATCCTTGAGATATGGAAACCATCTTGGTTGATTTCTTTTGGTTTTGGATACAACACCTGAGCATGTGCTTCAAATATAAATGTAAATGGACACTTATTTTTTAGTTTCTCATGTCTTCTACCCCTTAGGTGCTTAAATTTATATTTATATAATTAACTCTAGTTCATATGTGTGTAATTATTAATTCATGGAATGAAAATCCTTTGTAAAATATTTGTAGTCATACACTTCCCATTATGTTTGGGTCCTAATGGTATCTCCTAATTTGGACTTTCCCCTCTACTTAGGGTTATTTTATCTATAAATTTTATTCAATATTCATCATACTTTCACCTTTAGATCTCACACTCATCTATTCCTTCCAAGTTTAATACTTTAATCCTTGATATCTTACATAAACCATGCCATTTTTACCTTCTAGATTTCACACCTCTCACACATGTAGAGACTTAGCTAGCCATTGACAAGTTATTTACCCATTATTTATCATCAACTTCTTGATATATAATGATAACTTCTTAAAATATGAATCTATAGGTTCAAGGAAAAATTTATATTTGACCTACTTTGGAAAATAATATATGGATACAAAAAAGTTTATCACACAGTTGATCAATGTCTCATGCCACCAAACATCAATAACATTAGTCCATTTTGCATCTAGATTCTTCATCTATCTACACATTATTCTATCTAAGAATAATTATTTCCATAGTTTATACTCTTATTCATCACATATGATGAAATCCATGCATGAAAATGTATCAGTATCTCATAGAAGGATAATTAATATAGTGTATTTTTTAGGTTTTCCTCCACCCATTATCTTGGCACTTGATTATCATGACTAGGGTGTTTATTTTCAAAAATTTATTCTAGATTATCCAATAAATGCTCAATATTTTATAGTGATATCTATTAAATCATATATACTCACCATTTTTCACAAAAAAATTACCATCCTACAAATGAAAAAAAATGTTGGGGCCTTTTAGCCACCTGCACACTAGTCCTACGCACATCACAACTCTAATATTCATGTACCAACATATCACATGATTTATCTATGTACACTAACTTAAGATTAAAATAGGGGTAGTTGGGTTGGGTTGAGATTAACTAGAAATTATTTTATCAAAATTGGGGAAATAAGGAAATACCCTTAGATCCTAATCATGATAAAATTCTATGTAAAATTAGAATGTATAATGTAATCATAGATTATTTTATTTTGATTTTTAACTTTATATTTATGGAGATATGATAAAAATGGGTAATAATAATAATAATATCTTAGCTAGAAATCAAATCATTTAGGATTGAGTCTCAAGATATAGAAATGACTGTATGACTATGTGAGATGACTATGAATTAGGAACAAGGCTTTTCTTGATTTGTGGGTGAGGCTGTGCTAATAAAATAAGCTTGCGTTAATATGTATTTTTTAAGGATCAATAATGTCTATTAGCATTTTTACATCTAAGAAAATATAAATATATATTATCTCCCATATTGGTCCTATGTATGTGTTTTTTTATGCTTAATATGTCACAAAATATTATATATTCCTTCTTCTTCACTTGAAAATCTATCTTGATAGACAATTGTGAATAAATAAATAAATATAAAAATGGGTTAGAATTTGAATTTTTAATTCACCTCAACACCCATTTTATTGGGCATTATCTATATACTAATACTCTGAAGAGGGATCAAACTCCATGTAGTTTTCCCAGGCTATGGTGGTGTGTGTGAAATATGTGTCTAATGTTAGATACCCATGAAATCCTAGTGTAATTAATTTATTTAAATATACCTTGTGACCTTTAAGATGTATGTATACTTATATTAGGGATAATTTTGTTGTGTGGACTTTGAATTGGTAAGAATAGATGTTTTCCTCTTAATTTATAGTTAGATGTTCTAGTGATTTTCCTTGATATGAGCCCCTAGTGATAAAATGGTTAGAAAATGTGGTTTTATAGTGATTTATTTAGGAATTATTTGAATGAGGCTTGATATGTGTGGGATGACCCATTTGGTGAAATTTAATTGGAGAAAATAACCATTAATTGGTAAGAGGATGCTACCAATGGGTGAGATAATCTTGAAGGATTAACCTTGTCTAAAGATAAAATAAAACTAAATTGGAAGTGTGGATTAGTATGAAAGTTAGTTTATGTTTCTTAGAATGGTGAATATGGATATTTAGAATCCTAATTTTCTTAAGGTAGGGATCATCTACATAGAGGTAGGGGAATAATGGTTTTGAGTTATGGAATTGGGCATAATCTAGGTGAGTAGAGGAGGATGGTCACAAGTTCACCATTTTATCAATAATTGGTAATTTTAGTGATTAAATTCCACCCTTTTATTATATTAATGTATTAAATAGAAATTACTAGTGTAAATAAAGAGATTTATAAATGAGCTTACATATGTTGAGTAGGCTTAGATGTAGGCCATCTGTTGAACTGTGATTCATGTAAACTTTTAATGAAACATATAAAAATATTTCTTACCTAAGATGAAAATATAAAAGGAAATACAATAAACTTATAGATCAAATAACGTGGGACAAATACACATAATTGGGTATGTGAACCATTGTGTTTTCTGGTGTAATAACTAGTGACTAGAGAGGGTAAGACACTTGAATATTTATGCCTTGTAAATATTATATATGAATATGAATGCCCCAATCCTAATTTATATAAGAATTTTCTTAAAAAATCATGGTGTTTTTGACTCCATCATTGCATACACAAGGTATTAGATTATCTTATAATACATGTATGAATTCTAATAGATTTTTATAGTGAAAAAACTAGTTCAAAAAGGTGAATCAATCACTAAAGAATAAATAAGATTCATTTTTGGAGAAAAAATAGTGTGATCAAGGTTTGGTGTATATAGCGTAAAGAATGAGATGAATTATCATTCCTTATTTGAAACTAGTACAAAATTGAGCAAGAGTGTGACCATGTGATACACTCATGCCCTCAATCTAATATCTAGGTGTATATAGATTATATAATTGTGTAATATCAAGAAATTTTATATGAAAAAACCTATGTGATAAAATAGAACACATGTCGCACATGATAACCCAATCTGAGCAAAATAAGAGAGAAATCTATGTAAAATTAGAAAAACTATTTCAAAGAAAAGCTGAAATTAATTAAGGAACTAAGTGAAATTTTTATAAATTTGAAAAATATATTTTCATCTAATGGGACTAATGCTCTATTTTAAACATAGGTAGATTTTACCCCTGTCTAAATAAAATGCTATTGTCTGAAACTACTTTCTAGGTAGGATCTAGGTATGAACTATGATCAATTGAGTAAAAAATATATTTTCATGTCTATGAAATGGGTTATTGCAAATTAGTATCTTTTTAGGTGAGTTATGAATATTTCACAAAACTTAGATCAAAATAAAAGAGTTATGTGAATGATGTTATATATAAAATATTGAAATATGAGGATTTATGATAACATTGGAGATCATGACATCATCATAGATAAGCTGAGCAATGTAATAATGTAAGATCCATTTATAACCAATCATACATAATGTCATGTTGAGATAAATGTTAGCAATTAAGGATTTAGTGAATAATTAATCATATATTAAGTAATTGAATCTGAATAGAAAAATGCATGGGAAGATGCAATATTTCCATCATCACATTGAAAGGCTAAGAAGATGCATAATATTTATCATGGCATCCCAAACTAAGAAAATAAGTGTCATATCCATGATGCATACACACAAATAATACATATAAAATCATATAAGACTTGAAATAAGAAGGAAAATGGACCACATAAAGCGGACATGTTAAAATGTGACTTACACACATAAAATACATGAAATAAGGATTGGATTCATAAACGAAGACACGTTTAAATTCAAAAAATCTAAATTAGTGAATACACACAAAACATGAAGCATAGAAGAAAACATTAAAAAAATGTACGATTAAATGTCACTTATCAACATAAGAAATTGGTAACAAATATATTTAGTAATTCAAATATCAAGTAGTATAGCAATCTAAAAGTAAGTGATCAATAATGATATATTTTGTGTAATGTAATGTATTTATAAAAATGAAAAAAAGTGATAGTCATATAATTATTAAACCTATGTAAAATATGCCCCAGTGAACTTATTGAGATATAAGCAAGTTTTAGGAATCCTATGACTAGTTTAGATTTGAGAATGTATATCCTATGTTAACTAGGACAAGTTTGATAAAATTAGACAAAAGAAAAATTTATGAATATTTATAATAGATCATTATCATCTTGATTAAATTTTTAGGCCTGAGACAATATAACCACTTACAACTACATCTAGGGATGACAATTTATATGTTCTACAATTCACTCAAGTACACTTATGAAACATTTTTGATATAAACAAGATATAGAGAAGTAATATATATATATATATATATGTATGTATGTATGTATGTATGTATGTATGTATGTATATATATGTGTGTATATATATATATGTATATATATGTATATATATATGTGTGTATATATATGTGTGTGTATATATATATATGTATATATATATATCTGTGTGTGTGTGTGTGTGTGTGTGTGTATAAAAAAATGATGTAAATAAACTACACATATCATACATAGGTCCTAATTTTTTAAATTTATGGAATATTTGATTTGCTTATATTTTTAAAATATATGAAATGCAATAGATAAATATTGTATACACTAATCATAAATTAACTAATATAAAAAATACATAGTTTTCATAATGGATTTTGCATCAAGAATGGAAATTTTTATAACCAATGGTGGTGGCTCACATGAATGAGTAATCATTTTAATATTAATCTATTGATATCCTTTCATTTTACACATAGTATATGTAAATATATAAGTTGTATATGGTGATATCAGGAAAGGAAAATAAATCATATAAGTTGAAGTGTCTGATGTATTATCCATGTATGTAATTTTTATGTCCAAAATAATTTTTAAGATTGTATGATAATATTAATGTTGTTCATATATTATTTCTCAAAAGTTATTAATAATTTGTAATTTATTAAACTTTGGTTATTCATCACCTAGAGGTGAAATTACATCTTGATGTTCATATTAATAGTCAAGGTTTTATTGATTAAATTGTTCATACTTTGATGTATTATCATACACTTATACATATTCAATTTAGGCATTAATATCTAAAGATCAGTATGTACCCTTGTTCTTGACCATATTATGTGAATTATCAAGATAAATATGAGTATTCTCAACTTCAGTATCACTTAATCTAGCACTTATTCTAATAGAGGTAGAAGCAATTTTATTATATTAAATAAAATATTAAAATTCAAATTAAAATATTACTTCTAAAAAATAATTTACAAAATATGAAACCCTAATATAGTAATTTTAAATAATAAAATGAAGGAATGAAACCTTAGCAACATATATGGTTAGGGTTCACAATATAATCAATAGATAGGTTTGCCAATATGCATTTTAAATATTGGGGAAAAAATAAATACCATTAGATCCTAGTAATATTAAACTTATAAGTAAAATCAAAATGTATAACGTAAGAATAGATTAATAATTTATGGTTTTGAACTTTCTATTTTTGGAAAGATGATAAAAAGGGAAAAAATAAAGAAGAATAACTTAGCTGGATATCAGATGATGTAGGGCTGAGATTAAGATTGTAGAACTAACTATGTGAATGCATGTGATGATTTGTTATTAGTATTAAATAATAACTTGGATTAGGATCCTAATTGGGTAGATAGGCTTAAGGATATATAAATGATAAGACACAAGGGTGAATATCAAATCTATAATAAGCTAATTAAATGCTAAACTCAGATATACCATATACTTAATTTATTAAATTGAGATAATCTATTAATGGAAAGTACCACTATGATAGATATATAAATGATAAATAAGATAAATAATTAACTTGTTATTATGCTAATGTAATTTTGGATCTAAAACATGTTGAAAGTAGGTGAGAAGATAATTTTGGAACATTTTTTAGATTTTGAATCTGGTGCCTCTAGCTAACTAGATAATTCCTTTACCTTAAGATAGTTACATAGATGCTACTATCTAGGTTCAAATCTAGTGTCTTATATGAAATATTTAATTAAATGAGATGTAACCACTTAGATGCTTCTAGGTTTTAATTCACCTTCACTCTAGTACATTTAGATTTAGGTCATATAATATCATTCCTTATGAAATGAAAAAAACCTAGATTTCCATCTTTAATGTGACATTAGGGAAAATGGGATAGTGGTCACATGATGTTGATTTGACTCATAATGATTGAATTGTTAAATGGCATTGCCTACATAACTAATATTCTAGAAGAGGGCCTCAGACTCATGGCTTGTGTGTGAATCATGCAATGTGTGTAAATCAAGTATGATAGTAACCTAGCTTATATCTTGGAAAATAAGACCGTATGACTATTATGTTATTAATTTAAATATGTTCATGTGATATAGCTATGAATTGTGTGGAAATATGGAAGATTTGTTCAATTGAATGTTTGATAAAGTGCTTTTGATAATTTCTTTGGTCTCTTTGGTATGATTACTAGTTGAGGAATGAATGAGGGTTGATATTGTATTTATAATAGTCATATAGGGAGATAACTCAAATTTAATCACTTAGTTCAACCATTTGAATATATTTCATTTGTAAATTAGATAACTTTATGGCATTGAACACTTACGTCAGTGTAGGAAAGTAACATCAATGCTACTATCTAACCTATATGGTAAAATTTAAAATTAGTGCATATAATCCAAGATAAAATTAGTTTTTAATAGACTGAAATTGAAAGGGCCAGGTTTAAGAGTACACCTGTGTATTGATGCAATTGTCTTGGCTTTTGAAAAGTTATTTTATAGAAGATGTATCATTATAAGACTCTAAAACTAAGGTTAGGATAAATATAGATTAATATTTAAAGTGTTTATATCTAAGGAGATAGATAGAGAGAGAGATGGAAATGGATAAGAGATTAGAAGGAACATGCCCCAAACATTGGAGCCAAAATGAGTTACCACATGGAAGTTGAGATTACTCAACCTTGTAACCCATTGATACTTATAACCTAGTGAGGTTAGATGATACAATCAGATTGAACCTAAAAACTTTGAAACATTGAATGATTTAATCACCTCAATCATATAAAACAATGAAACAAATACTACATTAGATTGGTTTGATAAATTCCATAAAAATATATGAGTATCAATACATGTAATGGTTTTATAATTGAAATTGATTTGGATTTTACAATATTAGGCACATGTTACATAACATATGTACCTTAGATATGTCTCATGATGAAATTGTGTATAATAATAGTACCATGTATATAATTATACTATAAATGTGTATCTAAATCTTATAACTATGTGATTTAAGTAATTTAGATAATTGTGTAAGTGTGAAGGACTTGATTCGAAATCATGCCTCCACTATATGTGGAGAAATATATTAATTTAAATAAGTACCAATGTGGATGATGTATACAAAGGAAAATGTAGTTCACCTATTAATAAATATAACTTGGAGAAGATAAATCCTACTTACACTTTTGATTGTTGATAAATTAGATATTCAGGGTCATGACCAAGATGAATCTGCTATACATAACCAAGTAATATATTACCATAATAAAATCACTAGAGAGGGATCTAAAGCCTCTAGTCAGGAAATATTATGCAATAACCATATCTTGGTCCCATGTTTTCATATTCACAAAGTAAATTCAAATTAAAATAAAATCTAATTTAGTTCTCACCAAAGCTTGTGGCACAAAATGGGGGTAATAAAAATAAAATTAAACATGTATAGGAGAATATTAAAAAGTTGTCTATAGGTAAAACCCTAATTCATGGGAGAGAAGTAAAAATTTAAATTTATCTACTCTTATAATGGAGGAATAATGTTAGTAATACTTACCTTTGAAGATGCACTCGTTGAGACTCAATCTCTCCTTTGGCCAAAGTTTTTCACAATATATTTTTTTGGTATGTAAGGATAACAAGGATAAGTTAACTCTAGGATACACAACTTCTCTATGCTTTTAAAATACATCTCCACAAGACAAGATATATATCTCCAAAGAAAGTATAGGAACCCTAAGTTATTATCCTCAAGTAGAATGGTGGATACTTAGATGGACACTGTAATATTCTTCTTCTATTCTTCTAATAAATGATGGAAATGGATGTGTACATATAACTACTCGCTCTAAACCTTAATGAAAGTTTAGCCAATAGGGTTGGACTAATGGAATATATATCATTAAATGATAAAAATAAGTTAGGTCTTAGTCTAGGTTAGCTAGAGCTAACCTAGACCCATAATGTACAAGTATCAATTAGAATACAAAGTCAGCCCAAGATGACTTAGTCCTATAAAATGTTCAACTCTTAGAAGAGAGATGACCTAAGCTGATCTAGTCCTATAGATGGTAAAAGAAGGTTTTGTCTTAAGGGATAAAAATAGGTATTATAAATATAAAATAAACATTTAATTATAAAATATTTAAGTTATATTTTATATTTGTACTTTTAGGATGTTTGAGAGTGGTTTCAGACCTCTAGGAACTATAATGAAAATTATAGATTTTGGAGGGTCCTATTGGATTTTATACTTATCCATATCTAAGGGTTTTAATATTTTAGGGATATATCATAGGAGGTAAATGTATAGACACTCTAAATAAATTGGAATAATAATAAGAATGATATAAAGCCATAACAATATTGTGAATCATTAATGGTTTAACCCCCTTTTTTGGTGCACCCTTTAAGGTGTGAACTCAGAGAAATTGAAACATGATAGGTTTCTGCATGATATAAAGTTTTAGTAAGTGGTAAAGTTAATAAAAATATTATGTGTATATATAGGACCTATTTCCAAAACATTCTCCCACTATAAACTAGATATGATGAATACTTAATAGGTGTGGAGAACATGATTCCAAAGCATGCCCCCAATGAATATATAAATTGATATAAGTACCATACTAAATGATTTTGAATAACATGATTATAAATCATGGCCTCATTATAATCTAGAAACTATGAATGTGTGGAAACCATGTCCATATGACATGGCTCCATTGAATCTAAACATTGTGATTGTGTGGAAGCCATGTCCATATGACATGGCCCCACTAAATCTAAAAACTATGAATGTGTGGATAACATGCTTCCTAAGCATTCCCCCATTAGTATTTCCCCCTTTTAGTGAGGTAAAAATATTACTTAGGAGTTACCTCACCTCAAAGGAATAAGATGACCATATAGTTGTATATTATGTGACTAAACCATGTAGTATGTAAAAAAATATGCATAGGTAAATGTATCATTTAAGCAAATATAACTAATGCAATCACTTTTATGCCTAAGATTCATGATAAATATCATGTAAATGTATATATAGTTAATATTACAATCTCAATAAGAAAATAAGCATGTACACAAGAGCACTCAAAATCAAGGAAACAAACAAAGGTCTTAGGAGACCAAACATAAGAGGCATGTTCAAATTCCATAAAATTTAAAGGATATGACTTACACAAAGCAAGGAATGACATATTAAAATGTTCATATGATAAACAATGACATATTCAAAGGTTTAAGAAGGAAAACATAAACACAAAGGCCACATACAATGGATCATATTCTATTCTCAAATAATTAAGACAATAGTAAGTAAAAATATTCAAGTAAGTGTATAAAGGAAAATTATAAGAAACTAACATAATCATGTCATATAATCACATGAATAAAATGTGTAATTAAAAATTGTGAAATACATATCATATAAAGTACCATGTGCAAGATATGAGCATGAATAAGGCATGTGTAATTCCATATGTAATATCAAACATGATAGTGTAAATATACCATCGAATCTTATAACTTACGTCCATCAAGATCATAAAAGATGGATGCCCATAATGTCTTAGCAACATTAGTAAATGGAAATCCCAACACGCATAAGTGAATATAATCATGTATTTATGTATAACTGTAGATGTATATGTATAAGTAAATAATATTATATCATTCAACATTGAACTAACACATATATGCCAAGGATTCAATAGAACATTTAAGTGCCGAAAAATGTTTTTGTATTTTTTGAATGTTTTGATTTTTTTGGTATTTATTTGAAATTTTTTGATGAGGAAATATCATCCTATTTTGCCATCCAATGGATGGTCATATATATCTCCCCCCATTTTTAACCTTCAAACCTTAATTTATATCTCTTAAATTGTTTTCATCAAGATTGGATAGGTTGGAAAGGTATATAACATGTTCCTCCTCATGTTTTGTATGTGTAGTAGAATATGTAATGATATCATTTGATATATGTATTAATGTTACTCCATGAGAAAAGGAAATACCTTGGTGATTTATATTAATCATTGCTTCCATTGGGTATAGCCAAAGAGTTACTAGTGTAAATGCATATGGAGATGTGGTCAACATAACAAAAACACGTGTTTGAATTACTCTAGGACCATAAACAATTGATATTTTTGTGTTTCCTAAGGATTATTTTCAACCTCCTTTATTTTGTAAGTTTTCTAGATTGAAACCCATTTATTTTAAGCACCTTATATTGCATATAATTTTTTCTTGTTTAGGATCAATATGGTTATACCAAAAATAAGCACCACCCATGTATAATGTAATTGTTATATTTTGTTGGCATGGATGAATTTTTTTTGTTCACTTTGAGATTATTGTATGGGATATGAACCTTAGATTATTCCTATGTTAAGTAATATTTATAATCTATTCATATAGAGATTATGAATGCCACAATTTTTTTCCTAACACTCTTTAGGAAATTGATCTCTTTCCTTTTTTTCAGGAATAAAAATTTGGTCCTTGGAAGGAGAAATGTTAGGATTATTTGTATAAGTATGAATGAAACATATCTATGTACATCCACATGTAAATTAGTGAAGGAATCATATTGTTTATGTAATGATCTTTCCTTTAATGGGAAAATAAGACCTTGACTAAATATAAATTATAAATCCAAAATTGAGGGTCTAAATGCTAGCTCATATGATGTACTTTTGAATCAAATAGTACAATCTTGAAGGGATTCATCATCATGTTTTTTAAAATTGTGAAAATGTTATAATGTAAGTTTTTTCATCTTGTCAATATTAAAAACCATGAAAATGTGTCTTCCAATTATGAAAAATTGGTTAAAGAACCCTTTGGTAATCTATAAAACCAATTCTGAGCCTCATCATAAATGCTCATATGGAATAATTTGAAAAATAATTTGTCAGCATTTGCCCATTAACCAAAAGAATGTACATAATTAAATGGATATTTATTATTCCAAAATATAGGTAAATGTGGTAATCCAAAACCATGTGGATAAGTATATTCAAGTATACATTATGCAAGAGGTTGATTATTGAATGAGGTAATGTTTACATTTTAATTATGGAAAGCCACTTGTATTTCATGTATATAAACCTATTTTTCAAGATCCCCAATAGTTTTAATCATAGATATAAGATAATCCATGGTAATGGTGATGTTTGAAATTGGCATTATCATTGGTTCTAAACCACCACCTATTTTTAATCTAGGCATATTAATACCATCATCCTTATGGATAATAATTGAAATTTTATAATCCTTAAATTATGGATACTTTGGTAATGGTGATGGATGTTTGACTTTTGTTACCCTTGGTGTATTATTTGAATATATTAGAATGTACTTAGAACTTTATTGATTCACCTTTGATAAATATATAGAAAGTATAACTTGGTGAGGCATTGGTAAAGCCACCTCTTTTGGTGTGGTAGGAACCTCCTTTTGTTGAGACACAATGATTAACATTGGTACTTGTATTTTATTTGAAATTTTAATATTATTTTGATGTATAGATGTATAATGCTTCCTTTTTCTTGATGGATTAATTTGACTTGGTAAATTTGTCATAATTTCTTGGTTAACCTTTCCAAAAAATTCAATATAAAATTAAGGCCAAGTAAAATCATCACCCTTGATAAGGGAAATATTATTTGTAAATTTAAGAATAGGAGGGGTTTTAGTGAATTTGATTAAAGGAAAATCCACTTTATTACTAATTTACAAATCCTCCATGATTTCCTTATGGAGTTGATAGAAATTGTCATGATCAAATAAAGGTACCCTTTCTCCATGTGGGACCAATTTTGGTATTGAAGACAAGGTCAATTTTTTTTGGATCCTCATTGGGATGGATAAATTTATGCCTTGAAAGGATGGGAGAATGGACCTAATTAGATGGATATTAACTACCACCATTCAAAGATCTAATATTGTATTTCTTAACACTTAGAGGAATGAAAGAGTAATTGATTTTGATCTTAGATTTGAGAGATTATTGAAGGGTTTTGTATTCATAATTATTAAAGAAATAAATTTCATCCATGATGAAATATAAAAAGAATACAAATATTAGGACAAGGTAGTAAATAAACATCTACAATAGAATGCTTATACAATAATCATGTTCAAAGGTTAGGTTCAATAAATTTTTAACCCTAACTTAGACTAGGATCTTACTTGGGTAGATATGGTTAAGGGTATATAAATGATAGGGTACAAGGGTGAATATCTAATCTATAATAGGCTAATTAAATTCTAAAGTCAAATAGACCATATACTAAATTTATTAAATTGAGATAAACTTTTAATGGAAAGTACAAATATGATATATATAAATTATAATGAAGGTAATTACTTAGATTTTTATAATGTTAATATATTTCTAGATCTAGAACAAATTGAGAGTAGGTGGAAAGATAGTTTTGAAATAGTTTTCAGATTCTAGATCTAGTGCCTCTAGCTAACTAGATAGTTGCATCAATTTGGGATAGTTACATCAATACTAATATCTGCATTAGATGCTAGTTTCCTATATGGAATATTTTTTGAAATATTATGTGACCACCTAAATGATTTTGTGTTTTTATTTGCCTTTGCTCTTGTGCATTTAAATCTAGGTCATGGACTATCACTCCTTGTGAAATGGTAAAACCTTAGATTTCCATGTTCAATGCCACCTTGGGGAAATTTTTGTCACATGGTGTTGAATAAACCCATAATAAACCCACTTAAAATGGCACTAGGTATATAGCCAATAATATAGAAGATGGAATTAGACTTGTGTATTTCTCCCCTATGTGTTGGCTTGTGTGTGAATCTTGTTATATGTGTAAAGTATGTAAAACTTTGACCTAGCTTATAAGTTAGAAAATAAGACCTTATGGCTGATCCTTTAGTACTTTAGACATATATATGTGTTTTACCTATGATTAATGTGGAAATAGGGAATCTTTATTTGATTAAATGATTGATAGAGTATTTTTTATAAGTTCCTTGGTCTCTTTGGTCTGATTTTTAGGTGAGTAATGAATGAGGTTGGATATTATATTTATAACAATACTATCAACAGATAAATCACATTAAATCACTTAGGCTAACAATTAGAATATTTTTTATTTTAAAATTAGATGACTTTATGGAACCAGACACTTGTATCAGGGTAGGACAATAACATTGATGCTATTATCTGAACTAGATGCTATTGTCTAGGGATTCAGAGAACAAGCATAAGTTTAGAACTTGTATAGGTGTAAGATAAGTAAATTATGAGAATTTTAGGCAAGATTGGATGTCTATGTCATCAATATAATACTACTCAGACTAAGAGATAGGCCAAGGGGAAAAATATAGAATAGATGTGAGGCTTGCAAAAGTAACACATGTGTAGAACTAAGATGAATAACCAAGGTCTAAATTTACCAAGTATATAAGACTAAGGTGATATATAATCACATAATATCATCTAAAATTAAGTAAAGGTTTTTATTTATCTATGGATGAGGCCACACTCATCAAACAAGGTTGTGATTCACTATAATCTATAGGTAGTACCAATGTTTAGTATGGTTTTTTCCCTCTATGTAAATTTGGGTCTATATGATGTCATTTGTTGGTCCTATGTGTGTGTTATGTGATGCTCTATATATTGTAGAATCTATTTTGTACCTCATTATTCACTTTAAACCATATCACTATAGATAATTATGAATAAATAGAAAAAGGGTGTTAGTGTTTGACATTGTGCTTGACCTAAACACCCCCTATATTGAAGATTGCCTACATACTAATACTTTGAAGTGGGATCAAACTCCATGAAATCATCCCATGTTATGGTGGTGTGTTTAAAATAAAAGTTTAATGATAGATGTTGGTATAATATTAGTGTCATTAAGTTCTTCAATTATGCCTTATGACCTTTGAGGTGTATGCAAACTTATCTCATGGATACTATTACCATGTGGTCTCTAAGTTAGGAAAAATAAATTTTTTCCTCTTAATGTAAAGTTAGATGTTTTAGTGATTTTTCTTGATATGAGCCTCTAGTGAGAAAATGGTTAGAAAATGTGGATTTATAGTGATCTCTTTAGGAATTCCTCAAATGGGGATTAATAGAAATGTAAAACAACCCATTTGGTGAACTTGAATTTGAGCAACTAGCCATTATTTGGCATGAGTATGTAGTTAGTGGATTAAAATTATAATGATAGTTAGGATATTATTGAAGGAGTGACCTTATTTAAAGAGTGAATATAAATTAAATTTAAGTGTGGATCAAATAGAAAGTAAGTTTAAGTTGATTATAAGGGTGAATATAGATATTCAAAATAAATTTTTGCTTAAGGTATGGATTTTATTAACAAATATATATGAATATAGACTTAGATATGTGGAATTTAGCATGAGACAATTGAGTAGATGAATATGATCACAAGTGCACTATTTTAGCAATAAATGCTAATTTTAGTGACTATAATAATATAAAAATCAAGCATTATATCATGTGTATATCTACATGCATGGGATTAATTGGGGTGTAATCTATACCTTTCCTATAATATCATGGTATAAAATAAACATACATATGAAAAATATCATAGAAACACTTTTATAGCTAAGTATTCATCATTTAAATAAGTAAGAAATCATTAAATGTAATAAAATAATTAGTATAAACCTATTAGGAATATTGCATGTCCATAAATAGAGATATAAATAACATCAAAAATAAATGTGTCTATTAATTAACACATAATAATTACAAGGTTCTTAGTGGAACTAATTTTTTTTTACAAAATACACCTATTATCCTTTTATCCATTTATGAAACATTTATCTTCTTTCTTGGGGATTTTTCAATAATTCACCCAATTTTCTTTTGGTTCATGCACACCCTTATCTTTATTAAGTGTCTACATTTTATAGGATTTAAAATATATATGTGTCATAAAATATCTCAACTACCACCAATCATCAATTAATGTGATTATCATCATAGTTAATATGATTTTCTACTCGAGGTCAACTACGTCACCATTTATCATCACTTGTCATTTTCGTATTAAAAGCTAGCTACAAGAAATAAATTATTCTATTTATCCACCAATTATATTGAATTAGACATGTATGACATTAACATGTGGTCACTTACATAATTTCCTTGACCATATAGTCAAGTGTCACATAAGGATTAGTTTTATCAACACACATTAAGATCTACTTCCTTAAGGTACTAGCATTAGAATATGAATAAATTTCCCCCTCATGTGTATATAATTTTAAAATGGTAAGGTATTTAAGAAGTGTGGGTCAAAAATATACACTTGGTTTTTAAATAATGTAAAAATATTTGATTGCATTCATATTAGATATCTATGTTAAAATTACCTAAGATAATGAACTTAGTGATACTTGACATATAGCTATAATTGGAGATTATTTAACTTATTTATATCTATGTGGAGTGGTTATGATCAATAATTTATTATTTTATTAATTTTTACTTGGTTTTATTTACTTTGGCACCCATAATTGTGCACTTGGAGATGTAGTTGTACTTTTAGTAAGTGTTTGATTTTTAAATGTTCTATCTCTTTAAAATATGAGTAAACCACCTTGGAAATTGAATGAAATATTATTTATGATGTTATTAAATATTGATATATTTATCTAATAATTATTGTAAAATTATTTCAATTATTTTTGTAATGGTATGCTTTAGAGAAAAACCCGACATTGAGAATGTATTATGTAATTAATAATTATGTTATAATGATGAGTCATAATAATTTAATGATTCTGACTCATAATGATGTGTTACCATTATTTAATGATTATGACATTATTTTTTAGTTTATATAACTAATATAATTATATGGACCATGTATCTATATAAACACATCCCTACATTTGTAAAAGCTGTATTTTATAGAATTGAAGTTAGAAGTCTTTTAGGGATAATAGATATTTTTGTGAGTCATAGATTGGAGAGGGTGAAAGGTTTTAATTCATCTCATTTTGAGACAGTAATATTCTTAAAATTCTTTAATTAGATTGTATTATGTATATAAGCTGTAATTTCTCATCTAAATGAATAAATAATGTTATTTTTACATTTAAGCACGTTGTTTTATTGTGCATGATTCTAAGTAAATTTTTTTTTGTTAAATTTGTGGGTTATGTGATCTAAGGTTATGCATAACTATTTATGAATTAAATATCAAATTTGTCTTTTAATCTTGTAAATACTCAAACCTTGGTTGTTCTTCTCTGTTTTGAACCTTTTCTCATTTTTCAAATTCTTAGATTTGCTTTATCTTGTGCACTTTGGCCTATTTATTAGTTTAACAAATATTATGTTGGTTACTCAGACCTTATATATTGTCCAAAATTATTAAAAACTAATTATCTTCAATCTCTACAAGTTTTGATCCTATACCTAATTTTATGGTCCTTGGACACTAATGTCTAGAATAGACACTAGCATTAATGCTAGTGTCTTTACCTGACATAACCCTAAATTCATATAATTTTAAAATGAAATGTATCCTAATGGTCATCCTAAGTGATTTAATTGAGTTATTTCTCTAAAGGTATTTATATAATACAAGATAAACCCTCATTCATTACACACTTAACATAGGCTAGCATAGACCAACATAACTTATCAAAATCATTTAATCAAGTAATCAAGAAAAAAAACCTTTAATATTTCATATAAATCAAAATAAAAACACATACATATGCTCTAATTATTATATTATACCAAGGCTATATTTTATAAGTTTCAAGATAGGCCATTGCTATACTTTATTATCGCATATTTCACAATTCACACACATGAAAACATGTAGGGGAGAACTACATTAGTTTGAGAACTTTTTCAGAGTATTGTCTATGTAGGAAACTCTCATTGATAGAGTTGTATTTAGATTTATCTTGACACTGTAGATCATTAACTCATTTTTACCTAAAGTTACTATTAAAATGAAGAACTAGGGTTTTAAAAATTCATGAGGAGTAACTGTCCATGACTAGATATGAATGTAAAAGAGTGAAGGCAAAGTAAAACCCATAATCATCCATGTGGTTGATTCCATTTCCAACAAGTATTTTTTATGGGACACTTGCATTGATTTTAGACAATAGTGTTGATGTAACTATCCTAAGATGACATTTGTGTCCATGGCTTTATAAACATCCAAATCAGAATTTGATGACTATTCTATAACCATATTATAATCTAATTCTTACCTATTCCAAATATAAAAATGCATTAGCATCATAACAAGATAATTACATTTATTCTTTATCATTTCTATATCTAGCATAGTTATACATACTACTTTTATTATAAGTAAGCACAAATAATTTGATTTATGCTTATATCTAATTTTAACACCCAATTGGCCTATTTTATATCTTATTATCACCTTTATGATTATTCATTTATATATACCCATTTAACAAGTTATCTAGGTAATCTCAACATATAAAAATAACATAGTTTAGGGTTAAACATTTAATGAACCCAATTTATATGAATGAAAATATTTTTGATTCCTAAGATTTTTAGTTAGATAGGGTATCAAATTTATATATTTTTTCATTTCCTAATTATATTATTTTTCATTTAACCTAGGCATATCCATATATTAGGAGGTGCACCTATTGAAAACATCAAGATTCCTCTCCCACCATATAATATGTCTTAAAACAATGAGGGATCTCATACTATATATCATAATGATACCCAAGTTGAGAATTAAAAAACATATTAATAATTTTGTCATATAAGAAGATTTTAATTTTGAAAATCATGAAATAAATGCAAATTAAAAAATAGACCATGATCAAGTTTAATAAATTTCATTATTTTATGAGTGTATTTTTTAAAAACCTAAAGATATTGATGAGATCCTTATAACTATACTAGAAACAAAAAGTTTAGAAGGTATAGTTAAAACATCCATTCCCTTGAACACATTATAACACAGTACATGTAATGGGTCCATAGGTTATGTGTTTAAAATTATATTTCCTAAAACTACTATTGCTACATATACCATGTAATTAAAATATATTTTAACTCAAATACTAGTTTTAATGCCTATTACCACTCAAACCATGTTTACATCCCCTTTATTTACTACTTGATAATCTAAATCCCATTGGGTCTACAATTAAAACATTCCTTCAAGTTATAAATACCTTAGAGGACAAGGTTACAAACATTGAACAATAAAACATTAAAGTATTCTCTTGCTATTGATTCCCAATATGTGTTACATAACCCTCTTACACTTGAGATATCTTTTCACTCTTTTCCAACTAGTTTTATTTCACCTTTGTCTACATTTTATGATGGCAAGGAGATGTTGAACAACATATTCAAAAAAATTATGTGACATGCCTTGATTAGTATCCAATGATAAATTTTTGACCAAATTATTTCCAAGAAGCCTCAAAGACTATGATTTGAGGTGGTTCTATGATTTACCTCTCCAATTTATGAAAGCATTAAGACCTCTTATAAATAAATTTTTAACAAACTTTTAAATTTATATTTCTAAAAAGTTTTCCTATGCTCAAATTGTTAAAATAAAATAAGTAATAAATAAACCTATTAATGAATATGTATTGATATCTAAGATAATGCTAGCTAAAATAACCAATCCTATGGTAGATAAGGAGTTTAAAGACATATTCAAATAATGTTTTCTTTTTAATTTACATGAGTCCATTATTTTCAAGAAGTTCAAATATTTTGATGACTTGTGTCATGTTTTAAAAACCATGAAATGAAGCTTATTTCATTAAATAATATCAATTATGTAGCAAACACACCAATTGAATTTACACCTAGTACCAAAGTTACAATCAAACCAAGTTATAAGCTTAAACCTATTGAGACTAAAAAGGAAATAATAACCATGGTTAACACAATTCCACACTAGCCTAATTATATAATATTATCCAATGCATCATATAGATAATTTACACATTTAATTGAGTTCCCATGTTCATTACTTCTAATAGAGTTCCAATTTATATATCTCCCTCATCCTATAGAGGTTAATATGAATAGACCTCTACCCAAAGGATATGTTGTAAATTCTTATTGTAACTATCATCAAGGACTAATACCTTATGAAAATATTTTTTACCTTAAGAAATAAGACCCAAGGTCTTATTAATGATAAAAAAATTACATTTAATGATCCTCCAAAGGAATCAGGTTCACAACCTAGTGATCACTAGAAATATAAAATATTTAACAATCCTTTGCAAGACAATCTTAATAAGGAAATAGAAGTGCAAATATCATATAGTTTACATCTTCTTCCATCACATTATGAACACCAATTATATGGGATTATTGGTACTTATACATGACATATAACTCTTATGGTTTAGAAACTCTCTATTTCTTTTGATGATAGTGAGATTAAGGATGATAAATATGATCTTCATTATTTATTCATTTGAGTATACCTTGATAAACACATTATACACAATGTTATGATTGATAATGGTGAAAACAATAATTTTTACACCATGACATAACTTACACACTTGGGTTATACTAATAATGATTTACATCCTTCTAATAGATAAATTACATCATTCGATGGGACCTCCTAGAAGGTTCTTGGTGAGATTGACATACCTTTATAGGCTAGTCCTACACATGCGTTTACTACCTTTTTATTATACCTTCCAAGGGAATATTTGATATGTTATTGGTAAGACCTTGGATCCATACAATTATATTAATACCTTCTATAGTGCATGGGTGTGTTAAATACATTCATGTCAATTTAATAATTATAGTTTTCAAATTCAATATGAACATCCCCTTCAATAAGAAAAAAATATACCTAGATATATAAATATTAAACCTATTAAGGTAAATCCATTGAAAAAGGTAAGAAATAGGAATTTACTTTTACTTGGTATTGAATACTTGAGTGACCATTACATTAGAGACATATAGGGGATTCCATAGAATCCTCATCTATTACACACCATGTGTAAATATCCAGAGCACCTACACATGTTCCTATTAATTTTATTCTAAAGAAACCATAAATCACTTGATTATTTGTTCCAAAACCACCTACTCCTATTACTCCTATTTATCCAATACCATAGAGTTTAATTATTCATACACCAAACATCACAGATACTAATGTGACATATATTTCACCTATGCATGCTTCTCAACAATGATGCCATATTATTAAAATAGGTTCATATTGGAGATATATATATGATCAACCTTTGGATGAGATTATAGGATATAATTTCCCCTTGAAAAATTCTAAAAAAATCCCATAAAATAATAAAATACTAAAAAATCTAAAAACGTTTTCAGCACCTACATATTTTATTAGCTCTTTGACATATATGTGTTAGTCCCAAGTTAATGGATGAAATATCAGTTAATTATAAATACACATGTATGTCATGATTGTCACATCACATTTATCATATGGATTATTTAAATCATTAATTATTATATTATGTGGTTAATGATTAACATATATGTTGTTTATTTATGAGTTGGATTTGCATAAACTATATGATTTAGTAGATATATTACATGTTTTCATGATCATTATCTAGATAGATAGTTATTAAATATGTTTTATTATGTTTATAACCATGATATTTATATATTACTCACATTTATTAGTTTATTATGGTTATATCTTGATTACTATCATGATTTAGTTCAACTATCAGTTTATTTGATGAGATGGATGCAAGACAATTTCGCATCTCAGGAAGTTCTAAGGTAGAGCATCATTGGATAGGGGGTGCCACTATCAATAATGGGTATTGATAAATAGATAATTCCTAATACCTGTGCACACACCATAATTATCTATTTTAATGAAATTGATGATATTTGTACTAATTGTTCTAAACACTAGTTATCTGATTTAATTTTGAGTCATCGCTTACATATGTGTGATAATATTTTATCATGATATGATCTTTTTCACTGCCTTATATTGGGTATGAGCTTGGGGGCATGATTCAATGGAGTTGATTATGTAATTTTTTTGGCTATTTATATCATACTTTTATGATATAGCTCAGAATTAGATTAGGATGGTTGATTATCTCATTTGACTATGTTTATATAACTTTGATTACACTTATGCTTATTATAGGTTAGAATTATTGATTGTCTTATTTTTTAAATACATTGATTGTTTATAACATTTACATATTGGGAAAAAATGTATAAGGGTCAAATATATAAAAAATAATAATCTACTAAGGTAATTTGTTATGATATGCATTCAAATATTTATACATGAGAAATTTTTGCATACTTTAGTAGATAGATAATGTTAGTTTGTGTAGAAGCTTCATGACACTTTGACTATTTTGATCTATTTTCAAATATCAAAAAGGAAAAAAAAATTTATTGGAATTAGGTTTTTTTTAATATCACTATGATATATAGGGTTGACCTCACCAAGAAAGAAGGGAGATTATGCATCTACCATGCCTAGAATAACTGAATAGACAAGTATTATTTGATTTTATGCACAAAAAATACTTTATTTTTGTCTTGGATTTATATGTGAAGGTGCATAAAATTCTTGGTCTAGATCTTACCATGGTTGATTTAAAATTTGGGTAGAATATTTTTATAGAAAACAAGAAGAATATCCCAATTATAGACCTAGGAACAAATTTTATTCCATCCCCACATCTGTAAATGAGATATTAAAACTCTTTCCCTTTACTTAAGATGGAATTTTATGGTATATGACCTGCATATAAATGTTGACTCCCATCAAGGGTTTTCTTTTGGTAAAATCTATGTGTTAGATCTATGATGGAGGATTTTAAATATGTTTTGAAGTTTTAATAACCCAAAAATTATATTCAAAAGGAAACCTCAAGAAAATATGGGTTTGTATCTTTTTTTGGAAATTATGTTAGGTTTGTAATGTTAATAACTTAATATCTCACATACATAAAATACACACAAATACTAAATATATTAATATTTTATTCCTTTTATGGAAGGAATCACTCTGAATCACTTGCCACTTTTAAGGGGATACTTCTTTATCAAATAAACACTCTAATTGATATATATTTTTCTTGAATTCCTTACAATTTCCTATGACCCTATATATACTACTTACAATCTAGCCCACTCATATTTTTATGCATGTGGGATTATTCCTCTAATATACTATTCACTGCTCTTCATTCTAATATTAATTTCCTCTATTATATCCCCAAATATAAATTATATTACACTCCCTAGGTATATTACATTCCATCCCCCTTAAAATATTTTTCCCCTAAAACATGATAAGAATTAGGAAGAGGACCAAATGAAGGGCTGACCATACATATTAAAATAGGTATAAGACCAAATGGAAGCCTTGTCATGCATTATTTTTTGATTCCACTTCTTATTTTTATGTTTTTATAGGAGCATGTACAAGAGTAGTGTGAATGCAAACATTGGAACATGATATGGATGTTCATGACATATTCATGTAATAACCTAAACTGAAAACATATTAGTTTGAAGGTTATAATTGAGTATTTGAATATTGGTGATTATCACCAAAAATCTAGAATAAGGGGGCACATAATAATTCATTTAGTAAACCAAATAATGATACATTGCACACCCCTTAGAATTAGGATTAATATACATTATTGTTGGAGTGGTTAACCCCACCAAAGAATGCATAGAATTGTCAGAATCATTTGAGGGTAGAAGAAAATAAGTTCTTACCATATATATAGAAGACTTAGTGAATAGAAGATCAAAAAAATCACCCTCGTCCATGTGAAATATATCTTCATACCATTATCCACAAGTATCTTCCACATCCATCAATGAAATAATTTATGCTTCATATTCTTCAAATATAAGAAATAAATTCTCATACTATTCATTATGGTTATGGTCCTTGCTAATTTGAATAAAATAATCACTACTCTAAATCAATATTTGATATTTTTGGGTAGTAATGAGTAAAATAACCATTTTCTTTTAATACATAGAAATTTTTTCTAAAATTGAGATAAATTTTGAAATACTTAATCAAATTCAAAACTTCAAACTATTATGGAAATATATAAATGAGACACACAAAACCTAGAAATGGTTTGATGTGATTCATTATATTATGAGAGCTTTATGAAAAAGAACAGTTACATTTATTGATGAAAAATAGAAATATGCACTTATAAATGGTAGATTTTAGCTATAGATTATAATTATGACAAGAGAACAAGATATAGATCTACATTTTAAAAACCTCCATGATGTAATGAAGAACTTATAATTTCTCCATTAACCCTAGAAAAAACTCTAACACCAAATATTAAGAACCTAATATCTCATATACACATAAATACTAAATAAATTAATATTCTATTTCATGGAAAGAATCACACTAAGTTTATTGACACTTCAATGTGACTACCTCCTAATTAGATCAACACTCTAATTGATTTATATTTTGTTTGGATGCCTTACAATAGCCTATTTCCCTCTATTTATACTACTTATAATCCATCCCACTCATGCTTTCTATGCATGTGGGATTTTCCCTCTAATATATTATTCACTACTCTTTGTTATACTATTTCTTTCCTCTATTCTACCCCCAATATTCATTATATTTCCCTCAATAGGTATATTACACACATCACCCTCTCTATGATTATAAACATATATATATTTTAATTATATTTACATATGTACAATATGTACTTATATACTTAATTGTAATTGATTTTGCATGGAGTTCTAATTGGGATTATAAGGCTTGTGTATTTTTAGGTTGTGCCCATAATTATAAACAATGTAACTATATTATAGATTATATTTAATAATTATCTTAATTTGGTGTGTGTGTGTGTGTAGTTTTAGGTTGTGACCATAATTATAAACAATTTAACTATCTTATAGATTTTCTTTAGTCATTATCTTGTTGTGGTGTTTGTATGTGTGTGTGTGTGTATGTGTGCGCATGCACATGCACATGCGTACTTATTCCAAAAGAGAATATATTTATTTTTATAGGCTTAAGTACTTAAGTAATCCTAAGACTTACCTCCATTTTAGAGTATTCTAGGTTTAAGATACAATAAGTTTGTTAAGTATAATAAGGACCTTATCAATAAAAATGAGTAGTATCTACAAGTTTGAAATATATAGACACCATGACATGTATTAAATTTATAATTATTTAATGGGGAGTTTATATGGAAATATATGAATATCATTATTAAATATAAAAAATATTTAATCCCAAGTTGTTGATCAGTGAAGTATATAAGGGGCAAAATTATGAAATGTATGTTTATTTTCAGACTTCTACAATGGTGTGATGGTTCATTTAATATGTAAATATAGGGAAGACATTGAATGTGGAATGTGACAAGAACATCAACTTGATGTAGTTAATTTTATTCTATTTTAGATCATGAATATTTAAACAAATGCAAAATATAAAAAGGGTAGTTATTATCCCTGATGAAAGATACTCGATATTTATAAAATATTTTGTTGATTATCTATTGACTTTGGTTATATATTTATTTGTAAAAAAAGGTGTTGAAATGATATGTTATTATTATTCTAGTCAAATAAACATATATGATATAGAATCAAGTGCATTGATAAAACTATGTCTTCATCTTGATGTTATGTAATTGGAATCAGTTGATTTCTTGATTGATGATTGTTTACATCATTTATTATTACATGGTATTGTATTGTTATAATTTTGAATTTTTATATTTAAATTGTGTTGGGATAATAGGAGATATGTATATGAATATACTAATGGGTAACTAATTTATGTACTTCTTGATCTTATTTTATGCCATGATTTAATAGCATAGAATTTTGTGTGAATGAAAATGACTTATATTGTTAAATTTTAATTCTATAATGAAAATTTTGGCCAAAGTAATGTTATAGCTAAGACATTGTAATATTAGTACCTATAGATTTCATGTGTTTATTGATATCATCTAGAATAGGAATGGATTCCATGGTCTATTTGCTTACTACATGTAATAGTGAGAGTATACACATGGGTTATGATTATTTTTTGATATCCACATTATTCTTATCAACCCCTCCATAAAGGGTAGGGCCATTCACATAAGGTAGGTGTGTAGGATACCATTATAATATGGTTGGAGGTAAATCACTTGGGTGATGATCTCCATGTATTAGTTGAATCAACCAGATGGAACTATATTTAGGCTATGTTGTGGATCATGGAGCTATTTTGTGTAGCTTATATTATACTATTGTACTCATTAATTATGTTTTTCCAATGTAATATATTACACCTTATTATTTATGGATGTATATTCAACATATTAGTGACTATGTATTTGTATATTATTCTAAAAATCTAAACACTAGTGGATGTAATCATATTTATGACCGATTTATTATTTATATCATTATTGGGTATACTAGCTTCATTATATTGTACTTAATTGATGATTATTCACCTTATATACTAATTTATTTATTAATTAATAAATGGATTTGATTTATCTAATGGGATAATGTTTCTTAAGAATTTATTGTTTTTAATTAATTTAGTTTTCAAGTACTAATAGATAGATGTAATAAATTTAACAATAATTACATATGAACAAAAATAGAGTAATTTTTGGTTAGCCTAGTGGGATGTAACATTATGGTTTCAAAGCTTAATGATTAGCTCTTGAACCTAATGAGTCTACTAACATAATTATATTCTCCTAATTTTATAGTGAGGGGAATGGAATAAGGTAAATTGAGTGGATAAGGACCCTCCAATACAAAACCATCAGTTGATCCTAATCATCTAGTAATAGAACAAGTTGCAAAACTCAATCAGATTATCATTCTATTGAATGATAGTAGATAAAAAATAACAACTCTTGAGTAGTAATTCCATATAATTACATAAGATGAATAGAAATTTATAGATTAATAACCTAAAGAGAAAAAAAACACCTTAGAAGTAAGAGCATGAGAAAGTCTATAAAGTTTATAGATATCAAGTTGCTGAACAACTCACACATGACATGAAGAAAGTAAATTCACCCATGTTTGATGGTACAATTTTGGGTGATGGATCTAAAGTTTGGATGATAGAGATGGAAAATTACATCAGTATTCATAATTATTCCAAGATAACTAAGGCTATTTGGGGAGCTTCCCAACTATCTGGTGAAGTAGAAACTTGGTGGGATAATAATAAAATAGAAATGAATTTGGTTTATACTACCATCACATGGGAGTAATTTGTGACACTTTTTAGAGCATGATGGTTGCCTTAAATCTATTTTGACTAGAAGTTGACATATTTTTATAACTTAAGGCAAGAGGATATGTTAATGAATGTATATTGGGATCAATGTACAAAGATTTTGAAGTATGTTCCATAATATCAAAATGATGATCATTTATAAACTAGATAATTCATCAATGGCATAAAACCCTAAATTAGGTGTGAAGTGGATTTTCATGGACTATGTACCATGGATTAGGTTAACAAGAGAATAATTTTAAGTCACCATCTAAATTTAGGGAGAAGTATAATAAATTATTTGGAAATTATAAGACACCCTCCAAGAAGAAGAATTATAAATAGAATGGTAATTCCAAGAACCAGTTCAACAATTAAAACTCAAGATTGGTTAATACTTATATGAATAAGAAAGTAAGAGGTAATTTCAGATAAGTATTCAAAGGTGAAAATTATACTAAGAGTAAGGGACCACCAATAGTATGCTTTACTTGTGGAGGATATCATTATGCCAAAGATTGTCCTCAACAGAAGATGGATGGAAAAATAAAGAACACAACCTCTTTTTCATAGTGGGGAACCTTCTAACAATGTATGCATACAACTATGGATAATTGACAAGATAAATTCTAATCCTCACCCATCAAGGAATTAGATATTTTATTTGGACATATAACTACTATTTTTATTGATAGTGTAGCTAATGAGTTCCTTATTTCTCCTAGGATGTTGAGTAAATTATCTAGGAAAGCTGGATTTATGAAAAACTCATGGTTAATATAGTATGGGAATGAGTCTAAGGTCAGGGTTAATAAACTTATCATGAAGGTTGAAATCCATTTGACATAATTCACCATGGTTTTTGATATCTATAAAGAAAACACTAAGGTTATATGATGTGATCCTAAAAGTGAATTGGCTTTCTAGGCATGAAGGCAAAGTTGACTATTCCTTTTAAAATATGAATTTTTGGATGATTTAGGAAACCAAAAATAAATCCAAGGATGTTAGAAGGATTTAAAGCTTAGGTAAATATTAGAAGTTTAATTGAAAAAGGATCAGTGAAAGGGATATCAACCATTCCTAATCAAAATGGATGAGGTTGTATAATCTAAAGAACCTACATTGGAAAAATGTCCCTTTCTTCAAGAATTTTGAGATGTTTTTCCATAATAATTTATAAGGTTACGTATAATAAGGGAATTTTATTTCCCCATTGATATCATTATAAGTTCACACTATAATCTAAGGCATTTTACAAGATGATAAAAACATAGTTAATTGAGTTGAAGGCACAACTACAAGAGATGTTGACCAAAGGTCTAATTTAGTTTAGTTTTCACCATGGGGTGCACCTATAGTAAGATATAACCATTCACTTGTGCATTAACTAGCACATGATTGGTAAAGAAATGATCAATAATAGGCATACATTACCTTGCATTGATGATATATTTGATAAAATATATGGTGTTATAGTATTTCTAAAGATTGATATTCATATAGGACATCATCAATTGAGGATTCGAGAGGAATATATTATAAAAACCACTTTTATAACTCATTATTAGAATTATGAGTTCACAATACTTTCTTTTGGGTTAATAAATACACTAGAAACAATCATAAATATAATGAACAATGTGTTCAAATATTATCTTGATTAGTTATTATTATTATTTTTGGATTACATCCTCATCTATTCCAAGAGTGAGGAAGAGCATGTTGAGCACTTATATCTAGTTTTTTAATGGTTGTGGAAGCACAAGATTTATGGGAAGTTGTCCAAGTG
Source organism: Torreya grandis (assembly GCA_037957365.1). NCBI lineage: Eukaryota > Viridiplantae > Streptophyta > Pinopsida > Cupressales > Taxaceae > Torreya > Torreya grandis. Next base: position 621,349 of record JARHVA010006869.1, read on the forward strand.
TGATTTATTTAAAATAAGAGTACAATACTTGGGACACATCATCTCCACAAAGGTATTTTTGTATATCCATCTAATATTAGGGCCATCATGGATTGGTTGGCACCCAAAAATTTGCATGAGGTGCATATTTTCATGGGATTATTAGTGTATTAAAACAATTTTATAACAAATTTATCTAAGATAACTAACCCTATTACCTCTCTTTAATGTAATGAGAAGCATTTTGTGTGTTTATATAAGTGTGAAGAATCCTTTTAGTTTCTTAAATAAAGGATTAATTATGCACTACTATTATAGATTCCAAATTTAAATGGCTATTTTTTAATGATAACAGATGCTTTAAGATATGGTTTAGGATTTCTTAGGTAGGATGGTTTAGTTGTGGCATGTAAATTAGGAAACTAAAACCTTATGAGGAGAATTATGCTCCTTATGACCTCAAACATACTATTATAGTTTAAGCCTTATAGGTTTGGAGGCATTATTTTGTGGGTAAATATTTTGAGCTTAAGCTTGATAACTTAGGTCTTAGGTGTATTTTCACCCAACCCAACCTCAATGTTCATCAGATATAGTGGATAAAATTTCTATCAGATTATGATTTTGATTTAAAATACATTAATGGAAAGGAAAATAGAGTTTTATATTCCCTTAGCCATAAAAGATACATCATATCTTTAGATATAGTTAGGAGTACCTTCTAAGATTAAGGAGTAAAATTCTCTCCTGATGATGATTTCCATGAACACGTTAATAAGGATTTTGTTAAAAACTCTCAAGATCATAGATATCAATGTTTTCAATTTGATAATGATGGTTTTTAAGGTTAAAAAGTAGGATATATGTGCCTAATAAGGAAAATTTGAGGAATATTCTGCTAAAATAACTGCATAATACTCCATATTTAGGGCATCCTGGAATGACTAAGTTGGTATTCGAGTTAAAAATTTTGTATTTTTGAAAAGGAATAAGGATGAAACTAATTTTGTGTCTAGGTGCTTAAAGTGTTAGTAATTCAAGGATGAACATGTTCATATTGATAGGTTTTTATACCCACATTTTATACCTAAACTGAAATATCAAGTAATTAATATGGATTTTTTTCAAGGTTTTCCTATGTATAGGAACCAACATGACATGATCTTGGTAGTTATGGATAAACTAACCAAGGTAGCTAGTATTATTCCTAGTAATGTAATTGATGCTACACCTATGCTTTTTAAGAGGCTTGTGAAATAAATTTATAGGTTTCATAGGTTTCTTGAAAATATTATGTTAGATAGGGACCTTAAGATGGTTTCTAAATTTTGGTAGACTTTAAATTTAGCTTTGGGAACTCATCTAAATTTTAGTACAACTTACCCTCCAAAAATAAATGGACAAACAAGATATTAAAAGAGATCTTAGAGGATCTATTGAAAAAGTATTACATGGAAAAATAATAAAAATGGAAAGATTACCTACCATTGGTTGAGTTTGGTTAAAAAAATCTATACCAATTAGCTATTAAAATGACTCCTTTTGAGGTGTTATATGGTAGGAGGTGCAAAACACCAATCAGTTGGGATAGCCTAAAAGATAGAGTGGTTTTTGGACCCAATATGATTTTTTAAATGGAAGAGCAAGTGAAATTAATAAGGTAGAGATTGGTTGAAGCCAATGATAAGAATAAAAGTTACACTGATCTAAAAAGGATAGCAAGGTAGTTCTCAATTGGGGACAAAGTTTTTCTATGGGTTAAACCCCAAAAGTGTGTAATAATTTTTTTTAAATCATCAAATATATCACATATATATGTGGGAACTTTTGAGGTTCTATAAGTGGTTAATCCTGTAGTGTATAGTCTTGCATTTCCACTAGATCTAGCAAAAATGCATAATGTTTTTCATGTTTCATTTCTTAATAAGTATATTTATGATCCTACACATGCTTTGAATTATTATACATTATAGGTTCAAGATATAGAGGTGATCATAATAGAACCTATTAGAATAATTTATACTCATAATCTTAGCTTGCATAAAAGAGAAGTATTAAAGTTCAAGGTCTAATAGGACCAATATTCTAAGGATAGTGTTACATGGGAGGACTATGAGGAATTTTTTATGTTGGTTCCTCATTTTTTTACATGATATTTCTACCAAACATTATTTATTTTCTTCTAAACATTAATTATATTTTATTGAACTTTGTTTTATTTTATAACTATTTCTTGAAATAAATGTCATGAGGATGATGATTAGTTTTATGGGGAAGGATGTCACATCCCATATCCCCAATGTATTATTTAAATAATTAATTAGAGGAATATGTGGTTAATTATTATAATATATGCTATTTATTTTTTAGTTGTATTTGTATGCACTATATATATATATATATATATATATATATATATATATATATTACTTGTTTTCATAATCAATTTATAGGTAGATAACTATTGTATATGTGTTATTATGATTATGATCATGATTTTTATAGATTACTCACATTCAATAGTTTATTATTATTAAATGTTGATTATTGGCATGATTCAGGGTAATTACCAATTTTTTTTATGATATATATGTAATATTTTTCCACCTCTCAAGTTGTTCTAAGGGAGATTATCATCAAAGAGGGGGTAAAAATATCAATAATTTGGATTGGGAGAGATATCTCTTGGACACTTGTACACACCAAAATTCATTATTCGAATGAAATGGATGATATTTTTAGTGATTTCTCTAAATAATGGTTTTTTTGATTTCATTTTGAGTCATGAATTTTATGTGTACAAATCCTTTGTTGTGATATGATGTTTTTCACTACCTTATATCAAGTATGAGCTTGAAGGCATGATTCAATGGATTTGCTTATGTATTTTGTTTGACTAGTTATATTATACTTCTATGATATAGTTAGGATTAGAATATGATGGTTGATTATCTCTTCTGACTATGTTTATATATCTTTGACTGAATTTATACTTATTATATTTTAGAAGTATTGATTATATTATTTGTTAATTACCTTGATTTTTGATAAAAATTACGTCTTGGGGGAAAATGCATAAAGGTAAAATATATAATCAAAAATAATCCCCTAAGGCAAGTTGTTATGATAGGCATTCAAAGCTATATACATGAGAACCTTTTGCATACTATATTAGATATATAATATGGATTTGTGTAGAAGCTTCATGACAGTTTGACTATTTTGATCCATTTACAAATATCAAAAAGGAAAAAAATCATGATTGAAATTAGGTTTTTATTTTTTTTAACATTATGATTTCAAGGTTTCACCTTGCCAATAAGGAAGGGATATTATGTAGTTGTCATGCTTGGTGATGAAATAATGACTACAGGTTTAACTTAGTTAAAAAAAGAGTGGTGTATTGAATAAGGCAGTTACATGAGGTTTAGTGGAAATTTTTTAGGAGGTTATGGTGGTTATCAAGATTTTCATGAACAAAAAAAAGAATAAGAATGAAAGGTAGGGAGAAAGCGAGGACATCACAAAAGATAGTAGAAAGGGTAGAAGAAGATATTGCCAAAAAAAATAAAGGGATACCTATTTGTAATTGACTATTGAGCATCATTGACTAGGCAAGTATTCTTTGATTTTATGGATATAAAATACTTGATTTTTGTCTTGGATTTAATTAGAAATGTGTATAGAATGCTTGGTTTAACTCTTACCATTATTTATTTTATTTATGGGTAGATGTTTTTTATAAAAAAAGAGAAGAGTATCCTAATTATAGACCTGGGGACATAATTTTATTCCATCCTTATATCTATAAAGATATTAAAACTCTTTCCCTTTACTTAAGATGGAATTTTATGGCATATGACCTACATAAAAATGTTGAATCCAATCAAGTGTTTTCTTTTGGTGAAATATGTGTGTATTAAATCTATGATGGAGGATTTTAAATACATTTGAATTTGTAATTTTACACAAACTATAATAAGGGATTTTATATGTACTACTTTTGCTCCTTATTTTACCTATTAATGGGTTCTATAAAAATGCAAAAGGAAACATAAATAAAATCTAGGTTCATCTCTATATTTAGGACCTATGTTGTGTTCATAACACCATATCTATTATTATAGACACATATATGATTTAATTATATGTTCATATGTAAAATAGGTGCTTATATATTCACCTACAATTTATTTTCATGAATTTATACCTGACCTTATAAGGCTTATGTAATTGTAGATTGTGCCCATAATTTTGAACAATGTAACTAGCTTATAGATTAGCTTTAGTCATTATCTTGATGTGGTCTGAATATATATATGTGCATATTGGCATTTAATTATATTTACATGTTTTAAAAGAGTGTGGATAGGATCCTTTTGTGAAATATGTGATTATATTTTTAAGAATTTTTCATAAGTAAAATCTTACTGAGATAAAAAATGGTTGTAGGCCAAATGGAAAATTTATGCAGGCCTATAGGAATTATAATCTTGTATGAAGGTGTGTTAAAAAATGACTATACAATAAATATGGTTATGATATATGTGTGCATGTGCATGTGTATCTACTTATTATATAAGAGACTATATTTTACTTCATAGGCTTAAGTACATAAATAATCCTAAGACCTACCTCCATTTTAGAGTATTCTAGGTTGAATATATAGGATGTATGTTAATTATAATAAAGACCCTATCTATGGAAATACATTACATCTATGGGCTTGAAATATATAGAAACATTACATATAATCAAGTTATAATTGTTTAGTGGGGAGTTTATATGGAAATATGTGAGTATAATTTATAAATATAGAAAAGAGTTAATCCCAATTTGTTGAGTAGTGAATTTTTTAAGGGACAAACTTATGAAATAGATTTTTTTTTTCAGACTTCTACAATGACATGATGTTTAATTTAATATGTAAATATAGGGCAAACATTTTATACAAAATGTGACCAAAATATCATGTAGATATATTACATTTTTATTCTAATTTAGATCTTGACTATTTAAACAAATTCAAAATATAAAAAGGGTAGTTATAATCTTTGATGAAAGATAGTCGAGATTTTTGGAATATTTTGTTGACTATGTATTGACTTTGGTTATATATTTATTTGAAAAAAATGGTGTTGAAAAGATATTTTATTATTTTTATAGTCAAATAAACTTATATTATTTGGAGTTAATTCCATTGATAAACTATGTCTTCATCTTAATGTTAATTAATTAGAATCAGTTGATTTCTTGATTGATGATTATTTACATCATTTATTATTACATGGTATTGTATTATTATGCTTTTGAATATTTATATGTAGACTATGTTGGGATAACAATATATACATTTATGAATATGATAGTAGATAACTCATATACATACCCCATGATATCGTGTTATGTCATGATTCAGTAGTAGAGATTTTTGTGTGAGTGAAAATGACTCAAATTGTTAAATCTGAATTCTATAATGAAAACATTAGCCAAAGTAATCTTATAACTGAGACACTATCATTTCATTTTAATTATAATTTACATTTATTTTATAATATATAATATATACATGAATAAATTACATGGTCTATATGATTTTTTCATGTAATAGTGATAGTACACACATAGGTTTTAGTTATTTCTTGATATCCACACTATTCTTATTTTCACCTACATGAAGAGTAGGGTGACTCCTATAAGGGAGGTGTGTGAGAGAGCATTTCTATAATGTTGGAAATAAATCACTTAGATGATTTTATTCCTATATCAACCTAATCAACAAAATGGAATTATACTTAGGTTGTGTTATGGATCATGGAGTTGCTTTTGTGTATCTCATATTGTATTATTGTACTCATTAATTGTATTTTATCATTGTACTACATTATACCTTATTATTTATGGATGTATATTCAATAAAATAGTGGATATGTATTTTTATATTATTTTAAAAATTTAAATAGAAGTGGTTGTAAGCAAATTTATGACTAATTTATTATTTATATCAATATTGGATGTACTAGCTTCATTATATTGCACTTGATTGATAATTATTCCATTTATAGACTAGTTTATTGATCAATTACTAACTAAAATTTATTTGGATAGTGGGATAATGTTATTTTGGTATTTATTACTTTTAATTAGTTTAGTTTTCAATTACTAAATATATAGTTGTAATTAATATAATAATAATTACATATGGATAAAATAAAAAAGATATTATAATTATTGGTTAGCCCAGTGGGATCTAATAATGCTTCTACTTGAGTGTGATGTAAGCATAAATAGAAACATGATCTAATATTGTCTTAGATGTTTTTACTTCCATATAATCATGTCATATAGACATTGGGTGCATCCACTTCTATGATCATGATACTTTCATGTTATATTATTCTATGGTCACTCTACATTATCATGGTTTGAAATCATATATTTAATAACACATGTGTTTATCCATGATTATATATTTCACATGGTAATTGATATGATATCCAATTGGAATTTTTTTCTAACACATTTTATCCATGGGATATTCTGATATGTTTATGTTAGTTTCTTATACTTTCCTTTATGCACTTCATTGAGTGTCTTACCTTACTATTGTCTTGCTTGTTCGGTCATTTAAATATGTTCCTTTGTTTGTGGCCCATATAATTACGTGTGATTTAATTGAAATTTGAATATTCAATTTATTAAATATATTTACATTTGAATATGTCACTCTTAATTTTGTGTATATCTAAATAAGTCATGTCCCTTTTATTGTGTGACATTTGAACATCCCCTTATTCTTAGTCTCTTATGATAATTAGCTTTTGACTTGATTTTGAGTGATCTTGTGTGTGTTATTTTTTTCTTGTTGAGATTTTATTTTTAATATATAGACATCATCATGATACTTATCATGCATCTTAGGCCTTCATGTGATCACATGATTCTATGTGCTTCAATGATATATTTACCTAGATATGTTCCTTATATATTCTACATAGTTACATTCATAAATTATAAAATTGTCTTATACTTTTAAGGTGAGGTAAATACAAATTTTTATTCTTACCTAACCTTAAAATGGGGGTCATATCAATGGGGACATGTCATAGGGACATGTTATTCACATTTGGCATAGCTTTAAGATTTAGTGGGGGCATGCTTTGGAAACATGTTCTCCACACTTATTCAGTATGTGGTACTTATATCAATTTTAAAATTTAGTGGGGGAATGTCATATGAGAATTTATTATACATATTCAAAGTTTTTTATATTTAGTGGGGGCATGATTTAGAAGTTGTTATCCACATTTATATATTATTTAGAATCTCCACATTATAATGAGGGCATGTTTATGAAAACATGTTCTTCGCATTGGCACTTATTTTAGTTTTAAAATATCTCCATATATAGTGGGGTCATGTTTTAGAACCATGTTCTTCACAACCACACAATTTTTTAATGAGCCAAAACACACAACTATATAAATTTAGATTCATAATTGAGGCATAATTCTATACATTGGTACCATAAATATACATAGTTTCAACATGATATATATCTAAGGTACATATGTTGTGCAATTTATTCCCAATATTATAGAATAAAAATCAGTTTTATATTTCAAAACTTTTCTATAGACTATTACCATATCATGGACTTTTACGTACTAATACCTAAGACAAACTTTTAAGAACGATATTGAGCCAATCTAATGCGGTATTGGTTTGATTTCGGTATGGTTGAGTTGATTAAATCAATAATTTTTTCTAAGATTTTAAGTTATAATTGATTATATCATTCAACCTTACCAAGTTATAAGTATCATCGGGCTACATGGTTGAGCTAATCTCAAGTATTGAGTGGTATCTCACCATTCTAATAGGGTTAGGGGCATGTGCCTTCCAATCTCTCTCTACTTACTTATATATATGAACTTTAAAGATCTATATATATATTTTTCCTAATCTCAATTAATAGATTTTTAATGATACATATTTTAAAACAAACTTACCACTAAGCAAGGTAGTTACATCAACACAAGTGTAATCCTAAACTTGCTCTTTCAATTTCAATATTTTAATACTTTCAATTCTAGATTATATGAATTATTATACACTATAACATGATCTTGGTCATAGGTCAGTCACCATCAAAGGAATCAAGTTCGACACAAAGACAAGGTGTGATTTACACACCTAACTATGCATTCATTTCCTTTAAAATAGAAATATAGTTACTAGATTAAATAGGGGGAAATGTAGACAGTATTTGTAAATTATAAAACACCTTAGTCTTGTACACTTGTAAAAACTTAGATCTTGGCTATTCTCTCAGTTTTGGACCTTTCCTACTTTTTTAAGTCTTACATCTACTCTATCTTATGCCCTTTGGCCTATCTCTTAGTTCAAATAGTCTTATTTTGATGACCCAAACATTATATCTTGCCCAGAATGCTTAAAACCTACTTACTTCCACCTTTAAAAGTTATGATAATTTACCTATTTTCCTAATTCCTAGACACTAATATATAATGTATACACTAACGTAAAATCTATGTCCTAACCTTACACAAGTGTCTATTACCCTAAATTCATCCAACTTATAAATGAAATGTATCCTAATTGTTGACCTATGTTCTTTCATGTGAGTTACTTCTCCAAACGGATTGATATAAATATAAGATCAACCCTCATTCATTACACACAGAACATAACCTAGCATAGACCAATGAAACTTATCAAAAACATTTAATCAAGAACTCAGTAAAGCATAAGCTTTCCCTTTTTATCTTATTTTCATATTAGTCATAGGAATAGTACACACATAGGTCTAAAGTACTAAAGGATCATCCCAAGAGCTATATTTTCTAAGTTAAAATTTAGGTCAATGTTGTACTTAATTATCACATATTACATTATTCATGCATAAGATAACACATAGGGGATAATTACATTAATTTGAGGCCCCTCTTTAGAGTATTGTCTATATAGGGTAGTGCTCATTGATAAAAGGGACCTTTCGGGTTAGCTTGACACCATGTTACCACTAACCCATTTTTCTCCAAGGTCACTATGAAGATGAAAAACTAGGGTTTTAAAAATTCATGAGGAGTGATAATTCATGACACATATCTGAATACACTAGATTAAATTTAAATTTAAACCTATAATCATCTAGATGGTCACATCATTTTCTAGTAGGTATTACCTATAATAAAATTACATCATGTTTAGATAGTAAAATCAATGTAATTATCCCAAGATGATGTTAGTGTATGTGGTTCCATAAACATCCAAATTAGAATCTAATGACTATTATAGAACTATATTCTAGTCTAATTCCTACCTATTCTAGATCCATAACTGCTTACATCATAACAAGCTAAGTACATTAATTTTTTTTCATTTTTTATATCTAGCATGGTTGTACTTATTATTTTGATCATAACTTAGGATAAAAAATTTAGTATATGTTTATATCTAAGTTTATCACCCAACTGGCCTACTATATATTTGATTATCACCCTTATGCTTATTTATTTATATATACCCCTTTATTAAGTTATCTATGTAACCTCAACCTAGAAAATCAAACATTTTAAGGTTAAATAGGTTATCTTTATTGGAACACTTAGACAAGATTTAATCATTAATTCCTTAATAAAATCCATTTTACATGCATTATATTATATATTTTCATCAAAATAATTCCTTTTCTATCTTAACTTTCTACTAGATATTGAAGGGCAATTAATTCCTTAGGTTCATATAGGAATGTATGGCCCTTAGAAACTTCTTGGGATACATTGAACTTATTAGATTGTAAAATAGAAGAAGATGGAGAAGTAACACTTGTAAGAGTATTATTATATTTTTAAAATTTTATAACATCCTTTTACATAAGCTATTATATTTTATGTTATAATGTTTGAATTTTTTTTTCTCTATGGCCATTAATGCGATAATATTTACAAATTGATATTTATGTCATAAATATTAAATGATGTGTAGGGTGATATTTATTAGAGGGTGATGTGATAAAATTATTATCAAGTAAAACTCATAAAATAACACTTATTTATCCTTAAGTATTTTAATCCATATGGTTGGTCTATAATATAAGGGGTAAGACTCATGTGAATTATTTTTATCACTCAAAAGTGCACCCTTGCTAAGAACGTGTGCTTGTTCTCACTTCCAATGATATAATAGAAAATATAAAAGTTGTGGTACCTTATAATTAGATATAATATCTAGATGAAGGGATATTTCCATTTGGTAAACTCACCAAATTATTTCTAAACCATCTAATTATGTGTTTTTTTTTACTAGGACAAGGGTAGATAGAGCTATTCTAAAGTTAAAAATGGAAATGAAAACTAAAAATTAGGGTGATGCACCAATTTTTAGGTCAATTATGTATATAATTTACTCACTTTCAATTGATATTCATACAGTGTATTTTTCAAAAGTATTTCACACAAAGGTCTTGATAAATACTTACACTAGCTTGGGAAGGATGAATAATAGTTGAATTCACTTCCAAATTAGGTAGAAATCAAACTCAGACACTTTATATGACCTAAAATATTATTAATTTTGTGTATAAAGGTGATATATTTAGACATAAACATATGAAAAATAATGATTCACAAAGTTTCATCAATGAACATTAATAATACACTCCATGAACAACTTGAAGATGGAGGAAAAAGTCAGTGCTTTATTACTTCAAAGGTAAGGCAGTATAAAATTTTTGTAAAGTTTCAATAATCCAAAATCATAATATCTTTTTTTAATCATTAAAAATTGAATTTACATATAGAAAATAATAAGAGAGAGAGAGAGAGAGAGAGAGAGAGAGAGAGAGAGAGAGAGAGAGAGAGAGAGAGAGAGAGAGAGAGAGAGAGGAGAGAGAGAGAGAGAGAGAGAGAGAGTGAGAGAGAGAGAGAGAGAGAGAGAGAGAGAGAGAGATAATATAATAAGTTTTAGATGAGTCCATATGCAAGTCCTAGTTCACTCCTACTTCAACTAAAAATTCAACTCAAAATTAAACTCCACATTCAAATTTAATTTTAATTCCACCTAAAATCCAATGTAGAAATTTATTTTAAACATTATTACATGTAATATGGAGTGGTAGGAGAGAGGGATTCTATTATTTCATGTTTTAAAATTCAAAGGGATCTTCATGCATCTTGAATCTTGAGTTAACTCCTTATGATCTTGCATGTAACTTTTGATCTCATTTAGTTTAATATTTTTGGTCTTTATTTAAATAATATTGGTATTTTATTCATAATAAATTTATAATTTATATACCTTCAATTTCATCTTGAGTTTAATAAACTTATTTTGACTTCACACCTAGAGTTTAACTTGAGCTATCTTGCATGCAACTTGGATGCATGTTTGAATTCTTGACTTCCCAAATTTAGCCCAAATGGGGGAATAATAGGAGAGATATGGAATGTTTAATTTTTAAATTAATATATTTATTAAAATTATGTATCTAAATTTTATCAAGACCTTAACTCCATTTATTCACCTTTGCATATTTTGGAACTTCACTTTTGTAGTGCTAATTGAAGACTTTGTTATTGACCTGTAGTTTCTAAATTTATCAAAAAATTGCACACCATAATTATATATATGGGATAATGTGTATTTTTAATTATAAATTTAATATTATTTATAATTATGCACTTTATTATTACCAAAATCACCCTTCCAAACTGGTTCATCCTTCATATGCCTATATTGTACAATTTTGACAAGATTTTTGAATACATTGTGAGAGCCAAAAATATGATGATATTAATTATTATAATATATAATGAGAAAAAATAAAATTTTAACATAATAAATATCATTTCATATACCTTAAAAAAAATTTAGATATAAACTTCATGTACAACTCTAAAAACACCATTTTATGCTCTCATGTGCTCTCATGTTCTCAAGAAACTCTTATTTGGATTAGGGGCTATAAAATGAGTTAAAATCCTTAAAAAAACTATTATTATTATTTTTTTATAGGTATTCAAGGTTCAAACCTATAAAAATTTTAAGTCTCCAAAATTCTTCACCAAACTTAAGAAAAATTCACAAAAAATGCTTGCTTGTTGCCTTGTGGATGACCTATAGATGTTTTTTCAATGATTTGAGCCTATTTTTAATTGAATAATAATTTATTAATATATTTCAATTATGTATAAAAACTTTAAAATCATTTTTTTCCATTGGAGGGACCTAAAAGACCCATTTCCAACTCTGTTTGTGAGCAAAAAAATGAAGAAACCTTCACCCCCTTCATGATCAAACCTGTATATTAGAATTTTATATATCATAAAGTAAATAAAATAAATTAAAAAAATTTTCAAAAAAAAATAAATAAATAAAAACACATGCCCATGTAAAATTTAAATATTTTTCATTAAAAAAAAACTCAAAATATGCACTTTTTGGTGTTGACTAGCGTGCCCAATTTCATTTTTGAATGTCTATAGGTTTGCATTTTTCCATTTCTTTGAGTTTTTAAAGGCATAAAACCTAATTTTTTTAATTACCATTATGATCCAATATAATCATTAATACCATTTTATGCACTCAAATAATCACTTAAACCACTAAAAATTTACCTTTTCTGATTATCTCTCTTGCTTAAAACCCTAGTGCTTATATCTTTGCATGTATCCATTATTTTACTTGAAATTTTGATTTATTAAGGTTTATAAATGTATTATATGATCCATAATATATCACACCATATATTTTTTTCAACAAATAATTCATAAATGCAAACATACTGCTTAAAATTGAGCATGAGGATTTAAGAAGGGTTTTAGAGCACTTGTTCTTATTAAAGATTATTCATAAAGTTAAAACATTGTAATCATAAAAAATGAATTCAATATTTATTTATTAGGTTCCAAAAAATACCCATAATACCTTTTTATCCAAATCCTCTTCACCTTCATGTACCAAGAATTTAAAAATTATCTTCATTAGCTTACAACTGGCTAGTTAGAGGAATAAAACAAACCTCTATCAAAATTTTGACCTATGAGTTACTTGTGAGAATTATTTTAGATTGATAAAAATTTTATTATGTTTTTAATACATTTTTTATACCTTTAATCCATGAATGGAGTCTTCTTGAAAACTTGCACATAATCAACTTTGACCAATGTTGGCAAAATTACTAGAAATTACTTCCTTATTAATTATCTTATATGTACCTTAATTTTTATATGAACATTAATTTTTGATACCTGAATTTTTAAACATTTTGGAAATTTTATAATAAAATTTACCAATATGTTCACACATATGATCATTCTCATAAGTATTGACACCAAATTATATTTTCTCAAAAAAAAAAAAAGTATGATAAAGTGTGTTTTCCTTAAGTGGAGGTAAAAGAACCTTATTAAAGATGAATTGATTTTAAAAATAAGTTGATTGATATGTTAAACAATTCAATGTATGTTTTAACCTTAAAATTTAATATTCTATGGGATCATCATGACCTTGTCAAAGGTTTTTGAGATGCTCTAAGGGTAAAATAGGAACTCTATGATTATTGATATGGGATAATTAAAACTCTTCTCATTTAATAAACAAATCTATAGATACACTATGTAACTCATAAAACTAATCCAAGGCTTTATTGTTTAAGCTTTAGTCAAAGGTTTTTAGTAATACTCTCCCATCACATGAATATTATTTAAGAAAAGACATAAGGTATGCAAGGTAGTATTAGGGTCTCCTTATCCATATAAAAGCTAAAATGTGGGAATAATAAATCCTATAAGGATGAGTATGTATCCTTCATAATATAGGTTTGAAAAATAGGAAATTGTTATAAAACTTAACATTATATGGCCTATAATTTAAGGATAAGGCAAAAATATGTTTTTGGAGTTCACCCATTGCATATATCATGGACACTATATGACTAGTAGGAATAGTTATAGATTGGAAAGGTTCCTCCATAAGTTTCATTTTATCATCTGTCTTAGACATAGGTATAAAAGAGTCATTATAAGTATTCATATAATTTAATTTATAAAAATTATCAAAATATATGTTAATAAAAAATAATTATATTTAGAAACAACATCCCATTTCATATCAAGAGAAGGATCATTGAATTTCTTAGAATCATCATTATTTATATCAAAAAAATAGTCATTGCATTTAAAAACATTATCAAATTTCATGTCAATATAATAATTATTTTATCTAGAAACATCATTTCATTACATGTCAATATATTGAGTTTTTCATTTAGAAACATCATCTCAAGACATAACATCATCAGGTATAGCAACATGTGTATCATATATTGATTTTTTTTGTATCCAAGAAAAATTTATCTTTATTAGTAATAGGATTAATACAATCAATAAGTATGTTTATTGATTGGATTTTAATTTGTTCTTGTTCTACCTCATGACTAGTGGATAGGTTTATAGAAAGGGAAGGTGAACTAATCTCTTGGATTATATCATTAATTTGACCTAATTATTCTTCACTACCATTTTGAAAATATACAAAATTATTATACCAATACTCAACACCAAAATTCCCATACTCATAATATTCATAACCATTACCCTAATTCACATAAGCATGATCATCATTGACATATGCATTATCATCATTAAAACAATCATGATCATCAACATTTTTATATTCATTAGTATAATAATAAGGTACAACATGTGTGGAAAACATGGGGTCTCTTCATATTGTGATAACATGGAACTACGTATCCAATATAAGCCTAGGATGAATAATAGGGTGGGGGTGTTGGCTATCACTACCATGAGGTCATGGGGGAGGGGAAAAATGAGTCATACATGCCCTTTTATTTCAAGAAGTAATTGGAAGAATCTCACATTAAATATTCCTATAAAATATGTTACTAAGGAGAGATAATATTTCATCATTATTAATACCATCCTTAATTTTATTGCATTTTAATCTATCACTTTTAATTATCTTAAATATTAATGAATGATATAATTAATGTAGGAAATAGATAATTTTAAATACCATGGATAAAAATAGTAGATATAAATCATTTTAAATTATTATAAATCATAACAAAAAAAAAAAAAAACTAAGAAAATGAGGTTGTAAGTCCCGGGGTATATGTATGTAAAAGATCAATTTGACAAGATCAAAATAAAGAAACATCCATTCTTAGAAAATAGTGACAAATTTAATAAAAAATAAGTTTTTTTATAAATATCATTAGGTGGACAAGACCCAAAATTTATATTTAAAATAGATATACCATTCATCCAATAGACTTCTTTTAGTGAAAATATATAAATCTCAATTCTTTAAAATTCATGATGCATTTCAGGGAACAAAATAATATTTTTGATAAAATAAATGTGAATATGACAAAAATAAAATTATTTATAAAATAGAGTAATTTAAAATTAGATATCATTAAAAATGAATAAAATTACCAACCCTAATAGGAAAAACCATAATAGAGAATAAGCATGAAATATTTAGGAAAATAATTATACCAAATTTATTCACACACACAAAAATTAGAAATTAAACTTTAAATCTAAGCCCTAATAGGAGATAGTTCTTAAACCTTATAGATAAAATTATGAAACATTAAATTATAAAATACTTAGGGTTTTTTCATGCTCATGTCAATGATCAGGTTCACCAAAATGTTTTACTTATTTTGTATTAATGTGTCTAAAAAAGTGTAAAACTATAAAAAAAATTAGATATGTGTAATATGGTGGTAATCATACAAATATGTATATAAAAAGGTAAACTATATTTCAATAAATATATTTAAAATTGAAAAATAAATATGGAAGTGATACACTTGCTTATTTTTTATTTATGTTTCTCACTATATTCATTGGTATCCCAAAAAATACTCTCTGTCCACCTTGTAACTGCTTAGATAAAAAAGGAGTTCAAACCCTACACAAATGATAGTGGAAAAGCTAAGACCCTTAAGGTGACTATTAGTATCCATTCTCTATTGATATTATCCCTAGTGATTATTTAGATTTTTGACACCTCAAACTATTATCCTACACTTATGGATGCCTCCTATGTGTGTGCTCACCTTTGGTCACATACATTGATCTTTATTTTCCTTCTCTTTTATTTGAAACCCTAATTAAAATTTTAACAAAATAGGATCCTTGAAAAATGGGTTATAAAATTGGGTTGGACAACCCTAACCATTCCCACTAAGTGAGTGATCATTTCTTGCACTCTAATACTTAGAAGAGTGTTTAAACCACACATAAAGATCTAACCTAAGTGTGTATGTGAGCCATTATGATAAATCTGTAATGCAATGTAATGTTTGGATTTCATCACTTGTAACCATGAAACTTTGACATGTGTTTACATTAATACTTATCTTTAAGAATTATATTTTTATGGATATTATGATATGTATTCCATTTTGATAATATCTAAGAGACTGCTAATGAATTTCTTAAGATTTCAAGTGATTTTTAATGTAACATCCAAGTGATTATAAGATTATGATTGATTTGTGTTTATAGCAGAATATTTTATAGTTGTTGTTATGAGTGATCCATGGAATGTTTTTAGGACGACCCAATAGGTCATTATGAAATTGAAAAATAGTTGTTGAGTGTTCTTAAACACTACCAACATAGGCAAAAATCTATGTCAAACTTCAACTATCCAATTATTTTTGGTACTATCTTGGGGGTTAAAATCAATGATCTGAGATATGTAGATAGTTTTTTTTGGATTATATAAGGTTATTGCATAGAATAGGGTGATAATGAATATGTGTATCTATAAAATTATGTTGGCTAAGATAACATGTGGGTTAAATAATAAGTGAAAATGTGTAGAAGAGTCAAATTTACACACAAAGTCTCAGTATGTCAAATTTAATGTTTAAAAAGTGTCTATTACCAAAATTAGGAGTCTAAAATAACATGAATAATGTAATATTTTTTATTTTTTTATTTTCTATGTTTTAATTTTTTTGAATTTTTGAATTTTATGATTATTTTGATTTTTTCAAAATTTACCAATATATTTTATTTTTTGAATATTTTCCAATGTTAATATGTTTACACCCCTTGAAGTGAATAATATGAGATAATTAGTTGTCAAACATGATAAGAATAGTGTGATAAAGATCATGGATATTACACTGAATATCATGTTCTATGCAATAATTTAGGCAAAATATGTAATATAGGTTTCTATTTTACCATAATTTGGATTAAGATGAATTGATTAATCTAATTAAGATTAAGTTTGAAATGTAATCTAGATATTAACATATGGCATTCAAGCATACATTTGAATTTAAAATAATAATATATATTGTATTGATTTTACAAGTGGCATATGTTAAATATTTTAGAAGTGAAAATTAGGATAAAACAAACATGTAGTTCATTCAGTTCTAGAATTAATTCTATATTTGCATAGGATTAGTTGCATTGGATTGGGTTAATATCATTGGTCAATACTGACCTATTGGTTGGTAGTGACATGTATAAAAATATGGGGCTATGTATATATAGTTAACTTCACCTATTTATCTTTATTTTATATTTGTGATATAAAACCTTGACGATGCACTTATCTCCAAAAATTAGTCTCCTTTGCCTTGAAACCCTAGGTGTGTTTATGATAGATAGAAACATGAAAAAACTATGAAAAAATAAATGGGATGAGATAACCCAAATTACACCCATTTCATGATTAAAGGCTAATTCCATATTATATTTTTTGAAGAGGAAAATCAATCCACATGTAGTTCTCAAACCTAGTGTGATTTTGCAAATATGATCCTCTACTATATGTATATAGTTAATGATTTGGATTTAATACTTGAAAATTCTTGCTAACTTGGATTTAGTGTAATTTAGGCTAGGTTTGTGACTAATCCCGATGATATATTTGAAATTTGGGAAGAATAGGGAGGATTTTATGAAGTGTAATAATGTATATATGTGTACCAAATAAGTGTCTTGGTCCATTTTCAATGAGACATTGATTTATATATATGAGTCTAATTAGGAAATTTATCACACCATATACACACTAGGTATATTATTCAACCCTAAGGCAATGTTTGATTTTAGAAAGTAATATTTATTGGAAGAGGGTAAGTTGTAACTAGATTGGGTTAATATTGAATAGTGTTATTGACTAAAACTAATAGAATTTGCATGCGTACATGTGGATTGAACTAAAGGTATAGATATGTCAATGTAGGATAGTTATAAGGTTTGAAATAGACATTGAAGTTACTATAGATTTATAATTGGAATGAAAGGGTTAACTCATAATATAGCATATAAATGTGAGATAATATAAAATTAGGACTATGTTTGTGAACTCAATTCCTAAATAGTTAATTGTGTCAAGATTGTCATTGTCAAGTATCGAAGACCATATTATATTATGTAAAAATTCCTCCTTTTTATTATTGTAATAAAATAACCAGAGTGAAATGATGAAATGTACCTAAGTGTGTATAATTAATTTTTATTTAGCATGTAGTTATAATTATTTAAGTCACTCATTGGGAAAAAAATGTAATCGTGTGTATTCAATGTCCATAGATTGACAATTTTAATCTAAAACTAATTTTTTGAATATTTAAAATAACAAGGGTTAGATTACACCTATGTTTTAGTGAAAAAAATGTTTCCTTTAACAATTTTTAGAGATGATGCTTAATTATTGAAGCATTGGTAAAATATATGAATTATTATTATTGCACATGCAAAGTTTGGTTGCCTGTGCCCAAAATTTGTTTAATTATGTAGGTTATTAGTTTGGGAAGGAAAGATGCCCAAAACTCATGATTATGGGGTAAAGTATGTGATGTACTAGGATAAATAAATATATAGGTAAAAAACGGAACCATTAATCAAGATTCACTCAAAGAAGCTGAATCAACCAGTGTAGATGGATTATAGTTCAATTTTATAGTTTCACAAATGTTTTATTAAGTTTTATTCATGTAAAAAAAGTGCACAATCAAAAAGGAATGAACAATGTTCATTGCTATAAATTTTATAGTTTTACTCAATGTACAAAAGGAAGAATGACAAATAATGAATAAATAATGTGTTTTGGTCAACATGACCCCCTTTTAACTGAATAAAAGGAGGACCCCTTTGAAAATTATAAAATCAAAATTTTCCTAGAGTTTTGATCTTATTTCCCCTGGTCTCAAATTATGTGAATCCTTCAACCTCTATTTTACCTTGATCTACTAAGTGTTTCACAATATTTGTTACAAGTGAGCAGTAACCATCGAGATCCTTTTATTTCCTATATTACTAATAATGTATACATTTTATGTCACAAAGTGAAATATTCCTCATACTTATAATATTTAATGATAAATTTAATATTTCAAAAATTTAATAGTATGTAGGATTTCCAAGGATGATGTCATCCTAGAGTCCTACTTCACATTTCATAAAGCTTGACTAGCAAGAAGGTAAGATTTCAATTGATTATGTGCTTCTCCATTTGACTTAGTCACTTTTTATAAATCTTATAGGTGAACCTGATGAATGTTAAAGTGCAATGTGAAACCTGTTAGAATTGGCAGTCTCCCAAGGGTGTCAGAATTGTTAGAACCCTAATAGATCCCAATGAATGAGAAAGTGTCTTGTGAAACCTATCAGATGTGAAGGTATCCAAGGGGTGTTAAATTTATTATAACCCCAAGATATCATATTGAATGAGATATCACCATATGGAACCTATCCAAATTTGTAGTCTCCTAGGGATGTAGTAATTATTATAACCATATAAGATCCCTAGGAATGAGAAAACACCATGTGGAAACTATCATAGTTGATAGTCTCCATGAGATGTTAGAATTGTCAGAAGCCTTGGAGAGCCTAATAAATAATAAATCAACATGTGGAACCTATAATAATTTGTAGTCTCATGTGGGTGTAATATATTTTTAGAGCTTTTGGAGAGATTGATGAATGAGAAAACACCATATGGAACTATTTAGACTTGCTAATCTCTTGAGGGTGTCACAATTATTAAATCCCCAAGAGATTTAGACCAACCATATTCTACCACATTTCACTTCTATAAAATATAATATAAAGGTTTGGGAGCATCCCAATTGAGTTATAAAGTAAGAATTTTCATAATCATTGACCAATCATAGTAAATCACATGTCATTGAAAATCACATGTAGCTAACTCTAGTACATAAAGAGATAAAGGTATGACAAAGTGGTTGTGCTTAATTGACATAACCTATAGAAAAAGTAACCAATAATTAGATAGAATATGGCTTGACTTAGGGGTATTAAAGGTGCCATGTAAGATAAAGTAGATGTATGCCTAACATGCACCCTACATTGACTAATATAGGTAATTAGGCTCTGATTGGACAATTGATAAATGTCTAATTACCATAAAAAAATCTAAACTAAGAGATAATTTAAAATTACCTAAGTTAATGCCAAATTGAAAAATGATCGAGTAGCTTGTGCCACCATCTCAAATTTGAATTCATAAAAGGTGAGTATTAAAACCCACTAATGTAGGAGATCTCTATAGAGCCCTATAAGTCTTCAAAATAATTAGATTTACCGTTATCACTCACAATTCCCAAGAATTCTTCTTCACAGTGCTCATTCAACTTTTTATTGCTCCTCTTTGACCTATAATTCCATTCTAGGTAATCCTAAAAATCTTAGAGATGGACATGTAATATTTTAACCCCAAGTTATAGCCTAAACTTTGGGATACCACTTTCTTGCCAAATATGTTGCAATTCAAGAACTACAAGGTATTTAAAGGAAATTAAAGATGTGCAAGTACTCACCTATGATGATGATAAAAATTAGA
The DNA here is from genome assembly GCA_037957365.1 of Torreya grandis. NCBI lineage: Eukaryota > Viridiplantae > Streptophyta > Pinopsida > Cupressales > Taxaceae > Torreya > Torreya grandis. The sequence goes on from JARHVA010006869.1 coordinate 642,226, forward strand.
ATAATTTATTTGATGAACTCATAGTCCTAGAGAGATTAGGATTGTATAAAGTCTTGACCAAGAATAAATTTTTCCCTTGTATTGACCTCATTAACAATCTACTATGGACTTTGGTGTGCAATAAATGAAGAGCTTAGGATCTAGTCTACTCAAAAAAATATGTGTATATAATCATAGATATTTCAAGAGATAATTTTAAGTAGTATTAAAACCTCCCTTACTATACCATCACCTATGATCATATCACATTAGTTGCATGGGCCAAAACACATGAGATATATGAGGTTCTTAAGTATTGGGACATTAATTAGGATTGATAAACCAATAATGAAGATATCAATGCTTACCACATCCACATCTTGAAATAAGGGGTTCATAATTGGATGTTAATCTTACACCACTTATTCATATTCAGTGAAATAATGGATATAAACATATTATGGGTGCCCTTACTAAGTATCGTCCTCTAGGGAAATGAGGTCCTAGACATAAGAAATGTTATCAAATTTTACCTCATCAAGATAATCCTAAGGATTGGGTTGGAGGTAATTTTAAAAAGTTTTCTTACATTATGGATGTGATCTATACCACCCTCTCATTCAAAATCATGACACTCCCATCCTGGATCCCCATAGGCTCTGTAGTTCACATTATGATCTAAAAGTTATATGTTCACCACTACTAAAATCACATCCAAAAAATATATAACCACTTCTACCCTTTGGTATACCAAGAATTAATGAGAACCATATGTTAAATATTTTTGAGGAGATAAAGAGGACACTCTTACTCATAAAATCCTACTGATATTACAAAGAACATAGCCTATTTGTATTGTAAAGATCATACCATCATTCAAGTGAAGGGAATATATTAGGACCCTCTTATCTTACCCAATCAAGTCTTGAATCACCTCATTGAGGAAGAAATTACTCATCCATTGGTTGAGGGAATCATGGGGTTGTCAAGTGATCACTGAAAGAATATGTGATCAGAAATCCTAATCATCATTCACCACCATGAGTATAATGATATGAAATCACTATGGAAGACGGAAACCAACATGGATTCTTAAACCTTAGGAAGGGGAGAGCACATATAATAATATCCTCATGAGGTTATCCATGCCCATGTGGTGAAACACATGGCCTGACTCAACATCACTTACCATTATTAGCCCCATAAGGATAATGAAATTAATCTCAACCTAGTTGATGATAATTAAGTGATATTACATGTTGAAGTGAATAAAAATAAGAAAAGGAAGCAATCTTAATTTGGTCTAGTCACTTAAGAGATGCTTGTATTACCTCTAAAGGCTCCTCAAATGCATCCACCTTCACCATAGATACCCTTAAGTCCTAAACTAGATTAATAGGGAGGAAAAATTTAGGTGACCATGCCTCACATCTATAAAAGGATCATATAGTGGATCCGACCACATTATAAGGTCTCCACATCCCATAGTTTCCACTCTAGTGACATTGCCTCTAAGACTACAAGTTGCTTAGTTATAGGTGGCATAGGTGCAACACTTTAACATTGGAAGTAGCCTTGAGGAAAGACCATAAAGGGAAAAATTATAGGTTCCAATGGATCTCCATTACTTCTTTCCCACCATCTCTAAGTATCCCATGGGAACACCTCTAGGATTCATGATTCCCACCAAGCCTACCCCAATGGGGCCTCCCCTTTTATCTATTGTGCCCTCTCCCCAATTATCTCAAGTTCCCTTAACTCCTATGATATTAAACATCCTCACTTAAAAAAACCCAGTTGATCAATCCATTATTCCCATTAGAGTTCCCACATACCCCTCTAGTCTCTAGGCACCTTGGTTACATGGACCTTGTCTACTCAGGTAATGGGTTTAGTGCATACCACTTTTATAGTCTTGATATGCAATTATATCTTAGTGTTTCCCAGTTTCATGATGATATTTTACACTATGGCTACCACCTTAATGACTCTATCAGTTATCCCTACAACATGAACACCTCATAGTGTCATCACCTCAATAGTTTGATGGCCACTTTAGTGATAAGTGCACACATGTGCATAATCCATGTTACTCCAAGATTTTCTACACCTAAAATCATTCCTATACTTTTTTAATCTCCATAGGTTCTAGTTTATATGCATAATTAAAGTTACCCTAAGATTTTCTACCCCTAAAATGACTCTTCTACTTCTTCAATCTCCCTAGGTTTTATTTTTCACCTTAACTACTCTAACTACAATCATATCTCTAACTGATCTAAGAAAGAGGCCTCATAATATCCAAGGGAAACTCCATCATAACCCTTATTAAAGTTTTTATCTCTTATTCTCATCTCTCTATTTAGTTTTCCCCTCCCATGGATCCCCACTCCTCTTATTCCATTATCTTAGGGGCCAAAATATTTGACTTAACTAGTTGATACCCTAATTCTTATTGAATGACCACACCCAAATGCAATTGGTCTATAAATTTATATGAAATATACCAATGGCATGAAAAATTATTCCTATGATAATCCCACTCATCTTACCTACTTTCACTCTCATTTCTCCTCTTCTTCTCCTTTAATTTATATCTAATTTATCTCTCTGTCCTTCCCCTAGACCACCTTTCACTTTAGTTGCTACCAATTCTCATGTTTCACCTTCCAATACCTTAGGTAAATTTTTAGGACCAAGTTATGTAAATAACATCAAGTTTTTGGGATCAAAAATACTATATATGGTTTATCATAGAGACCTAGACATATAATGGTAGTTTGACAAAGCATCAAGGACCATGAAGAGGGTGCCCACATAAAAATTCACTCAAGAGGGGAACCCTAGGGTTTGGGGGATTGAGGAAGATATCTTATCCTTCAAAAATATAATGACACCCAATGGAGAAGATAAATAAGTGAGGACCAATGTTAGTTCTCTAAGCTATAATGAATTCACTAAGAAAATAATGGAAGATATATAGAATCATGCTTATATGCTTAGATCAAAGGTGAGGAACACTTTCATAGTGGGCCTAATTGGTAGATTTGTGGAGGCCTTGGAATAGTGTTTTATAACCCTTAAAAATGTGACCAAGGCCATATCCTCTAATAGAGAGCACCTTCAATGCAATCTAACATATTTGGAAAGAGTGACCCATATAGATAGTAAGTGTATAAGGCTTGTTATGATTATTTAATAAGGTATATTCATAGAGATTAATCTAATGCATGTAGTAGACTTAAAACTCTACCCAAATTATGGTGGGAACATGATAACTTCAATTTAGGAATGGTTGAATGTAGTGTAGATAATGATTAAGCCTTTGGAGAAGGTAAGGGGTAGATTTTAACCTATTTAAAAGAGGTCAACATTACTATCTTATTTAACGTAGATGAAACCATGCTACAAAGACATGAATTAAAGGTCCACTTACCCTAATTTTATGAAGCCATGATAAAAATGGTGATGAAAGCCAATGGGGATAGGGCCAAAGTGATTCTTGAGCTAGCAACCCAATCCATGGCTATCATTAGTTAGGTGTTAGAGGTAAAATTTTCCATGGAGTCCTGACTCCATGTCCACAAATAGTTATTATCCCATGTTGAGATATTTTTCTAAGAGCCACCTATGAATCTTGCCAAGCTAGATCAATAATTTGATTTAGTGGTAGCTACCATGGGAATTGAGGGGGTACACCATAGGTAATTTATAAGTGGTCCCTATAACCCTTTATCACTTTATTTTAGTGGGATAAGGAAGATATTTTATCAAGGATGATAAGAATATTCTATTGAGTGTTTTTATAACTAACTCTTGGGGACATCATGGACAAGGATGGGAATTTCATGATACTAAGAGCTAATCCCATCCTTATTTATATATTAGTCTACATTATTGTACATGGGTCAACACTTTTGTGTAACACATAAATCCATTGAAATTAAAGTAAGTTTTAATACTTTTATCAATGGTGTTTATGTATTCATATATATTGTCCACTAATTCTTCTATTTTGTGAATGCATGCTAGTGTTAAATAATTGAAAGTGTGTTTTGCCACATATGATCAATGTAGTAGTTAGAATGTGCCTTGATATTTTATTTAATTTATGAGCTCTTTTCATTTCCTTTAGAACAATTATTATCATGTGTACTTGATTCTATGTAATAACTTTGAATGTCCTATGTTTAATTTACTAAAATCTCCTCTTATGTTTTTATATCTAGTGAAGAGTCTATAGATCAATAATTCTCACTAACTCCATAGACTCTTTCCCTATGCGATGATAAGTTCTAGCTTCTCATAAAATTGGGTGGATAGTGGTATAATTGTGGCTGGTCATACACTCATTCTTGAAGAATTGACATCTTTTATAAAATAATAATATATGTTTTGCCTTACCTTTTCCTCTATTTTATTTTTATTTTTAAACCAAACTACCTTTTCCCATATTTTATAAAATTGGTGAAGTTAATCCTAGTTTCACTCTAGAACTAGGATTAGATTGTTAGCAAATACCTCTTTTATCAAACTCAATATTTAATACTCAGTGGTAGTGTTACATTTCTTAGAGATATATTTCAAGTAGGATACATCATGGATTTAAATACCTACAGACCATTCCCTATATTTCTCTCACAATAATCCTAAAATGGGAGGATAAAAGTACCTTATCTTCACCCATATTTCTATAGCCACCTAATCTCATAGGTGTTCCCTAGGATTAAATTTTGTGAATGAAAATAGGTGACACTAGATGGAGGGATTTAATGAGAGTAAAATTTTTAATCTAATGATATACCCTCAAAAAATCTAAATCCTACTATTTGGATCATTAGATCTAGATCTGGCTAGGGAGATTTATTACCAAACCCTTATAATTTCACAAAAAAACTTATTCCATTATAAGTAAACCAAGACCCATAAATAAAACCACTAATTAATCCTCTCAATATACCCCAAATAGACTAGTATAAATGGCTTATCTAATGGCTTGGTTAGCTGGGTTTTCCATTAATGTCCTAAGAGTCATTCATGACCTTATGAGAAACCCATAAATGTATCTCCCATGATTCACACCTAGTGTGGGATGGAAGGCTAAAGAACATGTGATTTTATATAATAACACCCTTATATTCTTGAATGTAAGACATGAATATATTTCCTATAGGATATTACCATTAACATTAAATTTGATGTATGTAGCCTAAGATTTGTTTCTCAACCAACCTAAAGACTCTATCACTAGTTGGGAAAAATTTATATATACTTTTTTGGCTTGGTTTAGGTAGGTAATTATCCTTAGTGTCCTTTATAAATAATTCACCTATATTAAGATGGAACCAAACAAGCTTATAAAATAATTTAATGTTAGGTTATAAAATATTTATAGTCAGGTCACCATGATTTATCATCTAGACACTCAATTAGTGCTTGAAATGTATAATAACTATTTAGATGAATTATTTAGATCCCTAGACTACCATATTTTTAAGGAGAGATCCTATGATAGTATATCTTCCACTTGATCATGCTAAAGTCATTAAGGTGGACATGTATCTTAACCCCTAAGGTTAAATGTTGGCACCCATAATAAATTCCATTTTGAATCTCCCTACCTTGAATGTTTTTCACAATTCAAACCAAAATGTATTGATGCTCCAACCCATACTGATGATAGATCAACTCCCACTCAGACATGTTGTACCAAACCAACACATGAGTTTTATTAATATAATGATTAATGAAGTAGTGCCTCAAGCTCACAATTAAATGTTTCTTACTACTATGAACTATGTCTATAGATAGCTCAAGAGACCATAAATAATGAGTTTGGTGCCACCAATAATATGGTGAAAAGTATAAGTAATGACTTCTTGGGTCTTTAAAAATAATGGGGAATATTAGTGGAAAAATATGTAACATTACATTCACTTAATATATACATAACACATCCTATAATCACCCTACCAAACAACTATAACTCTCACCCAAAAAGATACCTAAGATCAATATTTGTGAGATAACCCTCCTAAATTAATGCCATGTGTAAAACACAAACCAACATAGGGATATCAATTGCATAGAGTTATGTAGTGATTTCAAAATATTTCAAAGAGAAATGGAAGAGTACAAGTTGGTATCAAACCACCCAAAGGACCATAGTGCTACTATACCCCTAAGTAAAACTATGGTGTTAGAAAATCCTTAATTCCCTAATCAAGAGGACAATGATTTGGAATAGGCCACAAGTGAGGTTTATGACTTCCAAAATTTCTAAAGGAGAAAATATGCCCTTAGAAACTAGACACAATAGTAACCTCTCACTACCTCTACACCTAAAAATAATGGTTCAAACCCTCTTGATGACAAAGCAAGCAACAATACACCACCTCCAAATCCTAATGAGGATAAGGTATCCATGGATAACCTACCAGTCCTAGGTAAAATAGGATCTAATATAGTGAAAAATATGAAGAATATTAAGGCTAATATCACACTTCATGAGTTTTCCCAAATCACTAAATAATATCTTATGTTAAAATATATCTTAAAATAATTGATCTATATAAATTAAAAGGATACCCAAACCAATGTGGTTATCCATAAAAAATAAAAATTCCCCATTTCTTCTTCACGGTTCAGCTATTTGGGAAGCCCTTAAATAACTATTTTGTCAACTTAAGACCTTCAACTAATGTGATTCTTGCATGAATTTGTGATAAGTTAGGGTTGGTCCCTGTTAATTTAGATAAATACTGGTTGAGATAGATAAATCTAAGGTTAAAGTGGTTGCTAAGATGTTGAATATTCACATGTAGTTATAATCTAAACATAGGATCCAATAGTTCATATATATCCAAGTTGTGGAAATCTATGAAGCCTATGAGATGCTCCTCAGTAAAAACTAATCTAAAACTCTAGATGTGTACATGGCCACTAACTTTTTGCATATTTGGCTACCTTGGAGAGGTGTGGCTAGTTAAATTAGAGTATAAAAAGAACCTAGGATGAAACACATTATCATAGAGTACAATGCAGTGAATGAAAATGTAAACTTAGAATCCATTGACATAAGAGTCTACACCTTATATATAGATCTTGCTAAAGGCAAAATTAAAATCAACCCTTAGTTTCTAGGCTTATGGTACCTATACTTTGATGGGGCCCATTTTAAGCAAATTTATAGGGTGGGAGTCCTTATGATTGACTTGTAAATAAAACATAACTTAGATACTTATAGGCTATGTCTATCTTGTATTACTAACTTGGTAGAATATGAAGCCTTGATTCTTGGTCTATAGTTTGCCTTGAAATACAAAATAAAGGAACTAAAGGTGTTTGTGATTTTAAAATTGTCATAAACCAAACTAGAATCAAATTCTAATGCAAAATATCCTACTTCAAGAAATAAAATTATATGGTGTGGGATTTAATATAAATTTTTACTACATTTAATGTCATTTCGATTCCTAGAAAGGAAAATTAGGTTATTAATTCACTAACAACTTTAACTACAAATATAACCCCCTAGATGACTTGGAGTTGTATATTTGTTTTGTTGAGCTTATCAAATGTCCCTTTGTCCCAAATAATGTTAGAAACTTCCAAGTCTTGATCATGACCAACACATTTAAGAATTCATCATTAATGTTGGAGTATTTTAAGCCCAAGTCATAGACTATGTTGAAAGGGATGATCTAAGAGATGAGGATTATGATCAATATGGTGTCATGAAACTCAAAGATAACTGAGTTCTAAAGGGAATAATCTACCTTGAGTGGATGTTTGACCTAGATATACATACACACCCACCCAAGAAGCCAATATGTATGGACCATAATCCCAAGACCATTAACCTCAAATATTGTGATCAACCATGAACTATCAATGTCATCCTATACTACACACTAGTCGATATTGAAAAACTCACCAAGATATTATAAAATATAGGGATGTTATCACCCAAGCCTATAGAGATGTCAAAGTCTTTGACCTAAGTAAAATAACTCATACCACACCCCTAAATCTAAATGAAAATTATTTTAGACAAAGGTAGAGGCATAAAAACCCAATCTTATAACCCCTCACACATAAGTAAGTTCATAATATCCTTTTAGCCTAGATTATCTTCCCCATCCACCAATCCACATAGGTAGCTAACTTGGTTACCATTTAAAATGAGAGTGTGGAGATCCACCTGTGTGTAGATTTATGAAAACTAAATAAGGCCTCTAATAAAGATAAATATCCACTGACCTTCTTAGATGAAGTAATATATATGGTGAGCAGATCTCATATGATGTATTTCCTATATGTGTTCTCAAGATATAATCAGATTTTGGTAAACCTATAATATATAACTAAGACCATGTTCATGATGATGTGGGGGAATTTTTATTATAAAGTTATTCCATTAATATTAATAATTTAGGAATAAATTTATAGAAAGGTATGGATTTTTCCTTTTAAATTTTAATAGGAAAGTGCATTGTTGTTTACATGGATGACTAAACTATTTTCTTGAAATGTATGGTTGATCACATTCACCACCTATAGAGTATATTCAAAAGGTGAAGGAGATATGGTATATCCCTAAACCCAAATAAAAGTGTGTTTAGTTTTATCAAAGTTAAGATTATATAATACATCATCATGAAATAAGGTATGTCAATTAATCCTAAATGTGTTGATGTTATATCTAGATTATCTCTACCCAACAATATGAAAGAAATAAAATCATTTATTGGAAAAATTAACTTTTTACATAAGTTTATTTTAGTATTTTATGAGATTGTTAAACCTATGAATGTAATGGTAAAATAGGAAGCAAAATTTTAATGGAACTTTGAATCAAAGAAATCCTTATAGGACATTAAATATTCCATCATGTAGGCACTAGTTATGGTAATCCTAGACTACAAGAAAGACTTTTCCCTCCATTATTTCACTTATAAGCACACTATAGTTGTGGTTCTTACCCAAAACTTGAATGGATAAGAACATCCAATCACTATCATGAGCATAAACTTGAAACATGTTGAGATTAAATACTCCACTCTACATAAATATTCATATGACTTGGTTAAAGCAGTTAATAAGTTCATACACTACATTATCAAGAATAAAGTGCACATTATTATCCCAAACCCATCTATAAATCTCATACTAGGGAAAAATGAATTGAGATAATGTAAAGGCTAATGGATGGATATATTATAAAATATGATCTAGAAATCAAATTTATTAATTTTGTTTGAGCCTAGGGAATCACTTAGTGAATCACTGAGATTGACCCTAGGATTAATGTTCACTAGGTAGACAAATCAAAAATACTAAACCAATACTAATAGAATGAGATTGACCCTAGGATTAATGTTCACTAGGTAGACAAATCAAAAATACTAAACCAATACTAATATGTTCTATTCATCCATTACTTTTTCTATGGGAGTTTGTCTCCTAGGCTTACCTAGACACAAAAAAGGAACCTTAGGCTAAAATGGGCTCACTAAATTATGCACAAAGGATTTCTCTAAAGGAATAACTATGATGGAATCTACAACCTATTAGTATATGAACTACAACCTCTTTTCCCAAATACCCTCATATTACCTACTTACAAGTTTATATAATATTACATGGATAAATGAGAAGGTATATTCAAGGTTGTTGGATATTATCCAACTAGAATATTCCCAAGAAAAATCCCTTTAAAACTTTAACAACCACTAGGGTAATTTTAAAATATGGTTCGATAAGAGAGATAAGATAAAATCTTTTAGAGTGTATTATATAGTCCTACTATGGGATAAATCCCATGAGAAGAAGGGGAAACACTCAAAGTTTGATTCACTCTAGATCAACCCATACTAGATCTCTAAACCTTTGGGGTAAAATGATTTTTACATCAATGAATTAGAAGGAAACAATCTCCCATTCTATGTAAATGGATATTTCCTAAAGAACTATTTATCAATTGTCCCTTCTAATGTAATCTTAGAGTAGTCCTTTGGGTAGTGACTAGTGATTTATATATTATATTTTTTATAGTTAGTTACTTACATTATGTGATTTTTTTTTTTAATTTGTGTTGTTTTGTTTCTTGTTCCTTTGGTCTTTATGTTTTGTGTCCTATGCCTAGCCACCTGCAATAATTTAGAGTAAGGTAATGAGCTAAGATGAGTGGAGTTTAAGTTCTTAGATCATCAAATTTTAACTACTTTAAAGGTTAAATTCCAATGCAATCCTAGTCCCATAATTATAAAATAGAAGGTGAATCCCAAAAATTGAAGAGAGTGATAAGCAAAAATACTCATTTTGAGATATTGTAAGAAATAAAAACCATGGATTCAAAAATGAATAAGTGAATTAATAAAAGTTCTACTTTTATATAAGTATTAAAAATAATCTAATGGAAATTTTTAATGACATAATGAACTAAAGAGTAATCAAAGGTCTCCTATATGTTAAAATCTTAATGAACCAATCCATCACCTTGTCTATAATAGTCTCCAACCCTCATGGATCTAACATCAAAGCACCAGAACACTAGAACAAAGGAAGTTTAAAGTTCATGTCAAATTTTGAATTTATTCATAAGAAAGGTTGATTTATGAAATATCCATCATAATATTTCTATCTTGTCTAATAATAGAGAAAGGTCCAAAGTGAAACCAGATGTATCTTTATCAAGGCTATAGATACCCAGTTGGCAACATAACAATGCTTTAACCCCATACTAAGCTAAGAATATATAAAGTACATGTGAATTAAATATGATTTATACATATTATATGTACCTAATATAACTTATCAAGTTCATGGAGAAAAAAAAGGAACATTTCACTATTGCATAAAGTGGCACTTAAAGTAGCTAGAACCTAGTATGTCATTTGATGAAATAAACTTATAAGCTCCTACATTTCAAAAGGAGCCTAATTTATTATCTATAGGTTCAATAATAGAGGCCTATATTTTGGGTTATAAATTTTGGGTAAATTATCTCCCACTAAATTCACCATTTTTTGTAGTAAAACAAAGCCCCTTTTGTTGAAGAAAAGGGGAAGCCTCTCTAAAAAAATTCAACTCAAAAGTCTCCTAAAGCTCTGATATTCTTGCCCTTGGTCTCAAATTTTACAAATCTTTCAACCCCTATTTCACCTCAATTTAATAAGTGTTTCATCACATTTATTTTGAGTGACTGATATCCATAGATATAATTTTATTTCATGTGTTACTGACAATGTAGCCATTATATGTCATAAAGTGAAATCTTCCTCATGCTTAGAATATTTTGAGCTAACTTTATTATTTCAAAGATTTAATAGTATGCAAGTTTCCTAGTATGACATCATCCTAAATTCATGTTTTTCATTTCATGAAGCTTCATTGGAGGGAAGATAAGATTTAAATTGATTACATGGTCCTCCAATCGACTTAGTCACTTTTCATAAACATTGCAAGAGAACCCAATAAATGAGAAAACACCATGTGGAACCTGTCAAAATTTCTAGTCTCTTAGGGATGTTAGAATTATCAAAACCCTAAGATATCCTAGTTAATGAGAAAGTTTCATATGGAACCTATTAGATTTATCAGTCTCTTAGTTGTGTCAGAATTTTCAAAACCCCAAGAGATACCAACGAATTAGAAAGTGCCATGTGAAACATATTATACTTTATAGTCTCTTAAGGGTGTCAAAATTGTTAAAATTCTAAGAGAGCCTGATGAATGAAAAATCGCCAATTGGAAGATATTTTACTTTCCAATATCCTAGGGGTTTCAAAATTGTCATAAACCTAGGAGAGCCTAGTGAATGAGAAAGTGCCATGTGGAAACTGTCAGACTTACTAGTCTCTTAGAGGTGTAAATTTTTTTAGATCCCTAATAAAGGTTGACAAATGAGAAAGTGCTATGTGGAGCATGTTAAAAATTTTATATATCTTAGGGGTGTAAATTTTTTTATAGCCCTAGGATAGATTGACCAATCACAAGTCACCATGTGTCACTTCTATCCAAGATAATAGAAAGGTCTATGAACATATTGATTGAGTTAGAAAGGAAGTACAATCAAAACTAGGAACAAATAATAGAATGCCACATGTCCTTGGTAAACACATGTAGTTGACTCTAGTACATGAAGAGATAAAGAGATGATAATCTAATTATGCTTAGTTGGCATAACCCATAAAAAAATTACCTAATCAATAGACTACATATATCTTGACTCAGGGGTAGTGAAGGTACCATAGAGGGATAAAGTAGGAATTTTACTACCATTCCCCATACATTAAATAATCTAGGTAATTGGGATTTGATTGGAAAATTTATAAATGTCCAATGGTCATCATAAAATCTAAACTAAGAACCCCCTTTAAAAGTCCCTAACTTAGTGATATATTGAGGATTTACCAAGAATATTGTGCCACTAACTCAAATTTGAATTTATGAAATGTAAGCCACCAAAATCCATTAATGTAAGAGATCTCTATGGATCCCTATAATTTATTAAAATAATTAGGTTTACTCTTACCACTCTCAATTCCAGATAATTCTTCTTCAAAGTGAACACTCAAGTTTTTATTTATCATCTTTGATCTAGAATTTTATGTTAGGTAATCTTGAAATTCTTAGAGATATGCACATCATCTTCTAATCCCAATTGAGAGCATAAAATTTAAGACATCATTTTATTGACGAATATGGTGTATTTAGAGCACTATAACAAGGTCTTCAAGGTAATTTAATATGTTTAGGTGCCCACCTCTAATAATGATGAAAAATAGACTGAGTTCCTTGATGAACTCATAGACATAGAGAGATTAAAATTTCATAAGGCTATGGCCACCCTAAAGTGTTATCTTTCATGGACCTCATCACAAATCTACTAAAAAATTTGGTGCACACTCAATGAGGAGCTCAAGACCTAGTATATTTATCCAAATTTATGAATTCAATCATAGATATCTCATGGGATGATTTTAAGTAGTTTTATAACATTACTATGATCATATCACAATAGATGCATGTGCCAATAGACTTGAGATATATGAGGCTATTAAGGATTAGCCTATCAACTAGGATTAGTAGAGAAATAAAGAAGACATCAACACTTTCCCATATACCTCTTCTAATAAGGGTTTTTAATTGGGATGCTCCTCAAGAACCACTTATTCAGAGCCAATGACATAATTCATCTAATCATATTATGAGAACCCATTTTGAGTATCATCCTCAAGGGAATGGAGGTCTTAGACCTGTGAAATGTGATGAAATTTAAACTTATCAATAATATATCTAAGGCACATGTTAAAGGTAGTTTATACATTTTTTCATATATTTTGGATGTGATCTATGCCATCCTCTCATTCAAAAACATAGCATTCCCATCCTAAGTATGCATGGGCTATGTAGTTCATGTCATGTTCTACAAGTTATATGATCATGACTACTATAATCACATCTAAGACATTTGTATGCATTTCTAACCTATGGTATAGTAGGACATAAATGAGAATCCTATGTCATAAATTTTTAAGAAGATAAGGAATATGTTATTTATGATATGGACCTAATGTTATTACAAATATCACACCATCATTTAGGTTAAGGGCATCCAATAGCCCTATTTCTCTTAACTTATTAATTCCTAGATTTCCTTATCAATAAATTAATTTATCATTAATTGGTTGAGGGTGTCATGGGGTTTTTAGTTGATGATTGATAGAAGACATGCCTAGAATTTCCAATCATCATTAATGTCATGTCCCCTTTTTTAGTGGACATCTTTAGACTTGATGATTAGCCTATTATGCAACCTTTGTAGGCTGATAGGATGGTAGAGGGTCATGATGGAGCTTGGCTTGGCTTCGATTAGCATAATTCCTACATTTGGCTTTCATTCAAGCTCTTTTAGACATGTTTTGCCTGAGTTCCTATTATTTAGGGACTTCTGACATGTAGCAGAGCACCCTCATTTTGGTATGGTCATGTGCAGAATCATTCCTTAATTCACCAGCTTCAGACAGTTCAAGGATCTGACATGTATTGAGGGAGATATTAATATTTGATTGATTTAATCAAATATTAATTATTTGGCTTATTTTTAATTATGAAACCCTAATTCTAATTTAAGAAACCCTAATTAGGGCAAGCACACCTTTTTGAGGGTATAAGGGTTTCTTATGAGAGAGAGTTGGATTATGATTTGATTATTAATATTGATTGTTGCTAAGAATTCTTCTGTGAAGACTAAGCCAAGGGTTCCAGGATTCCATTTTGCATTGGAGAACGTCCACTCTTTAGTGTGTGCGATTAAGAGGCTGTGAGATACCAACCGATCTATTGCCAATTCAAGGGATAACTTCATACATAAGTTATCATAGTATTTTAGGTATTTTGATATATAACTTCACATAGAATTTATCACAGGTATTTCAGGTATTTATTTTATTATGGTTTTGATTCAGATATTACACAGATAGAGATTTCCCGTATTAGAGCCATATATCTTGAGAGCAGGTGTTTAGTATATAGATGGTGCTATATCATATTGGCAGCCATACAAAGTCTATAAAGATCTATGCAAATCCATCCGTATCCGGAAAAAGTGTAGAGACCAACATCGGCAAGCAGAGATCCACAGCGAGTGACATCAGTCGACTCCATACCGACGTCGATAGGTTATAAACACAAGAAAACTGATGGTGGCAGTATAATTGACTTTGGTAACTGTGTTTTTGACATAGTAGGCTGAGACGTGCCAAATTTAGGTTTTATTCCCAATTTGTAGAATACTTAGGTTTTTAAGACCGTATTTCACTATTCTTTTATATGTATAATAGAGGACATCTATTGTAATCATCTGGGTGAACAAATAAGAGATTCTATTGTGGTTTATTTATTTATTTGGAAATTATTTTGCAAAATCATAATTTGTTCTTATTTCATACAAAAATTTAGAATACTCAAAAAAGTAGTTCAGAGCTTTTGTATTTCTATAGTCCCTATTGGTTGGGGATATTATAGTGGTATCAGAGCTTTTGTATTTCTATATTCCCTATTAGTTGGGTATATTATTGTGGTATCAGAGCTGTTGTCTTTCTATAGTCCCTATTGGTTGGGGATATTACAATTAACCACCATGAGTAAACAAGTATGTCCTCACTACAAAAAATAGAAACTAATGGGAATTCTTATGCCTTATGAAGGATAGAGAATAGAGGATGCGATCCTTGAAGTGTTATCCACACCCATGTGGTGAAACACATGGTTGGACTCAACATCACTTACCATCATGAGCCCCATAAGGATGATGAAATTCATCTCAACCTAGCTGATGATAATGAAGCGATAGCATGGGTTGAGGTGAAAAATAAAAAGAAATAAAAACTATTCCAATCTAGGCCAATCACTGAAGAGAGGCATGTATCACTTCCAAAGGCTCCTCACCTATAACCACCTCTACCACATCAAGCCTCAAAATCTACATTATGTTGATGATTGGACATTTCACCTAGCAGTAGGAAAATAGGTTCTTTCCCTCTCCCCACAACATGGAAACTCCTCTCTCGCCTGTGGGATGGTGAAGCAGGAGAGGAGAGTCTCTAGGTATGGGCTAGTTCCCTCTGATGTATCTTGTTTGTTTCAGGCAGTGCAAAAATATAGATATATAGATATACTGGGGGTGAAAAGGGAGAAGAAAATGCAAGAAAGCAAACAGCCTACTCTAAAGGGGTGATACACAAAAGTAAAGGTTGACCTTCCACATCCACTCTCAGAATCAAGAAAAATGCAAATATACTCTACACATCTAGAAGAAGAACCAGGCTGCTAAGACAAATAGGGAGGCTATAATGGAAAATACATAACAGAGGTTTACCAAGGTGCTGTGGAATGCACACTTGCAAGCAACTTCCTCTATTCTATCCTTCCCAAATATTACTCTTCTCCTTTCAGCTGCAGAACCGGTGCCTTGTAGATAGTCGGTCTATTGGCATTAACCTATGCAAGCATCATAGATAATGTCTAAACACAAATAATACTCATAACATACACAGATAATCTATCTAAGATGGATGCAAAAAACTATATTTTATTGATTCAAGTGGAGAATTTGGAGAGCTATGCTCTTTACAAAATTAGAGAAGATACTTTAAAATGACCAAGTTTGCATATTTATATGGGAAGAGCCAAGAGGAGTCTCATTGGCCTTTGCTTGCAAGTGGCTGCTTGAGTCTTCATTGGGAAGAGGGAAAACACTATAGATGACATCATAAGTTTGCTGGGACCATGCTTGTTGCCTCATTTTTCATGTGGCCTACTCCTCTGCCCACTGGGTGGGCCTTTTTTTGTGTTCTGCAGGTCTTTTTTGGCACCTGATGTTGTGAGTGGTATTTTTACCACCCAATGTCATGGACTGCATGTGGGACTTTTGCTGACATCGGCCAATTTACTACTGAGTGTGGTAGTTTTGCCAATGTCAGCTGAGTTAGCTGCTATGCACGATAGTTTTGCTGATGTCGGCCGATGTTGGTGGCCTCCTTTTCTTCGAATGCTTCTATGTTGGCGGTCTCTTTTTCCCCACCTATTGCTATGGGCAGCAATTTTACCACCCATTGCTTAAAACTTTGAATTTTTTTTTTGTGGGACTTAGATGCATTGGACCGTTGACTTGAACTTTTTCCCCTTGAACCAAGGTGCTTGAACCTTCCTTTTTAACTGAGCATGAACCTGAAGATGGAATGCAACCCAAAATTGACTGGCCTTTCATAGCTTTTGAACGGGGTGACCAAAATTTTGCCAGAGGGGAAAAATTAGGTCAACACATTAGCTTAAAAGGGAGGATATGTTTAGGTAACTACACCATACATATCTAGGAAGTTCATATAGTGGATCCTACCACCTTCACCTCTAAGAGAGGTACCTAACCTAGTTTTATTGCCTATATAACCACAATTCACTCATCCATAGGTAACATAGGTGATGTAATTCACCATTAGAAGTATTTATAGGGTGAGACCAAAAAGAAACAAATAAGAAGAGCTATTGGATATCCATTCCCACTTTTCCACCATCCCTTAGTGGCCCATGAGACCACCTCAAGGATTCCCCATTATTAAGGCCTGCCCTACCCATTTTCCCTATTATACCCTATTCCCATTTCACTCAAGTTACCTAGTCTTCTACTATAGTCAACATACTTAATTCTCAACTTCCCTCCACTCAGCCCATTCCACCCATTAGAGTCCCCACAACCTCCTTCTAATCTACAGGTGCCTCGTTTGCATCACCATCATCTAATCTAGTATCAAGTTTAGTGCATATCACTTATAAAGTACTAGGGGAACTCATATCCTAGTGTCTCATAGTTTTGAGATACAAACACACATTATTTATTCCACCTTAGCATCTTCTTTAGTTACCCATCCAACATGGAGACCTCCTAATGTCCCCACCTCAATAGTTTCACTGGCCACTTCAGTATCACGTGCACCTATGTTAAAAATTAAAGTGACCCCCAAATTTGTTTCCCTTATGGTCACTCTTACAATTCCTCAAGATCCCCAAGTTCCATTTTTCACCTTAAATACTCTAGTTATAGTCATAGATCTAATTAATCTAGGAAATAATCCTAAGAAAGATCCAAAGGTAACTCCCTCATAACCCCTTGTTAAATTTTTTATTTATCTCTTTTGACCCTTTATTAATATTTACCCTCTTTTGGACCCCATCCTTATTTTTACATTATCTTAGGGGCATAAAGATTTTAATTTAACCAATTGACATCCTCATTCTTATTGAACACCTTGCTCCTAAGTGCCATTGATTCACATGTTAATATGACTGAATACCAATGATGTACCCAATTATTCCTATTAGGATCCCCACTCATCATTCTTCCTTTCACTCCCATACCCCCTCATATTCCACTCCTTTCCTCTATATTCCCCATAATTCATCTCTCCATCCTCCCCCTATACATCCACCTTCCACTTTAGTTGATACCACCCCTCATGTTCCACCTTCCAATACCTTGGGGACATTTTTAGGACCATGTTTGGTTGGCTCCATTGAGTTATCAAGTGCATAAAGACCATATATGGTCTATCATAGAGACATAAAAATATAATGGTAGTTAGATAAAACATCAAGGAGCATGTAGAGGGTGATCACATATACCTTCACTTAGGAGTAGGAACCTTATGGTCTGGAGGACCAATCAAAATATATTTTCCTTCACCAAAATGAGGACACCTAATGGA
The DNA here is from genome assembly GCA_037957365.1 of Torreya grandis. NCBI lineage: Eukaryota > Viridiplantae > Streptophyta > Pinopsida > Cupressales > Taxaceae > Torreya > Torreya grandis. Next base: position 660,474 of record JARHVA010006869.1, read on the forward strand.
GATTATAAATTATCCAATGACTTAATGTTAGTGATCTAAGATATCAATTACCTCATTAAGAAACTCATAGATGATATGTAATATCAGGTTTGCATGCTTAGAATATGGGTGATGATCACTTTCATAGTAGGCCTAATTGGAAGAGTTTTGGAGGCCTTGGCACAATTATTTTTATCCCTTACAAAGGTAACCAAGATATTATCCTTAAGTAGAGAGAACCTCTAATACACTTAGGTATATTTGTAAGAAGTGACACATATGGATAAAAAGTACATAAGGATAACTATGGTTATTCATAAAGGCATGTCATTAGAGCTTAAACTCATGCCTTTTGTAGATTTAAAACTCTACTAGACTTATGATAAGAACATGTGACTTAAATTAAGGAATGGTAGAAAATGATTGAGTGTTTAGATAAGGGTAAGTGGCATATGCTAACTTATTTTAAAGAGGTCAACATAATTGACTTATTCTATCTAGATGACACCATTCTAGACAAGTAAAAATTTGAGGTCCACTTAGCCCAATTCAACTAAGTCATGTGAAAAAGGGTGTAAAAATCAAATGGGGATGTGGCTAAATTTATTATCAAGCTGGTAAAATAACTCATATATATCATAAATTAAGTATCAAAGGTAATATGCTCCTTGTAAGCCCCACTCCAAGTCCATAATTGATTACTAGCTTAGGCTAAGATAATATTCTAAGAGCCACCTATGAATATTTCCATGTTGGATTAGTAATTTAATTTAGAGGTATCTACCTTAGAAGTTGAGGAGGTATGCCCCATACAATTAGGATATGTTCCCCAAACACTTTATCACTTTCCTTTAGTGGGTTAGGGAAGATCTTTTTTTAGAAGATGATAAGAATATTTTGTTGTGTTATTATAACTAAATCTTGGATCCATCATATATAAGGATGGGAATCTCATGCTAATAGGAGTGAATCCCATCATTTTTTATATAATAATATTCATTCCTATATATGGGTTAACACTTTCATGTAACAAAAAGCTCTATTGAAATTAATGCACGTTTTACTACTTTCCTCAATGGTTTTTCTATCTTCATAGGTGTTTTCCAATAATTATTATGTTTTATGAATGAATGATAGTGTTAAATAATTGATAGTCTTATTTGATGCATACTATGAGTGTATTATTTATAATGTGCCTTTCTAATATAATTCATTTATGAACTCTTTTTGTTTCCTTGGGAACACTCATTAGCCTATGTACTTAATGCTAAAAAATAACTTTGAAGGTCATGTGTGTAATTTAATATAGTTCCCTCTTATGTTTTTATAGTTAGTGAAGGGTTTATAGATAAATAATTCTCACTACCTCCTTAGACTCCTTACCTATATGATTATAATTTCAAGCTTCTCATGAAACATGGTGCACAATGGTATAACTATGGTTCGGCACATGCTTGTTCTGGAAGCATTGAAACATTTTATAAATTAGAATAATATTTTATACCCTACCCTACCCTCTATTTTATTTTTATTTTGAAATCAAACTACCTTTTATCATCCTTTATAAAATTGGTGAAGTGAAACCCAATTCCACTCTATAATTAAGATTAGATTGTGAGTTGAGACCTATTATATCAAACTGGGTATTGAATCCCTAGTGGTAGTGTTGCATCTCTCAAATATATATTTTAAACATGCCACATCATGGATTAATCTCATAAAAATCCTAAAATGTGAAGATGGAAGTCCCTTACTATCACCCACATCTCTTCCAATCACCTAATTTCTAAGATCAAATTTTGGGAATGACAACATAATGTTGATGCCACCATCATGACCACAAATTTGATAAGTGTGAAGTGTAATAATAACAATTTCCCATTCAATTATAAACTATACTACAATGTTTGTGCATGGACTAATATCATGCCTTATGAATATGGAAATGTGTATATATGTGCACAAACAAGTATCATGAACCCTGAATCTGTACTAAATAATTTAAAATAATATGCACATACATCATAAATTTAATAATCTATATCTCAAATGTATATGTATTTGGAAACTTTTAATTCATATTCCTATGAATGGTGTGCATATTCCCATGCATATTCACCTATGTGTTTATGATTCTATGCTCAAGTCTGTAAAATAAGTGAATATGCACAAAATATTCCATTATTATATGAATTTATATTCCCATATTTATCATGTAATTAAACCATCTAATATATTAACCATTTTTAATGATTTAAATATGTACATTGATAAGATTTTTTGTCCATAGAAGCTTATGTCTCTAAGATAGACCCATTGTAATTCCCCCCTTTTGAGATGATGTATGAATTTTGTAAGTCACTCATCTCAAAATAAGAGTTAATTTTATCATGTCATATATAAAAATAACATCATGTAATATCATGTCATCATGTAGATAATATATCATCGTAGTAATGTATATGTTGATCAAAGTATATTTGTAACATATGTAATGCAAGGAATATAAGTGTAATTTCTAGATAAATGTATCAATTAATCATGAAATATAAGGATTTATGAATCAGAGTACATAATAAAAGTGCTTGACATAGATCATGAAACCACTCAATGTCAACAAGATCAATAAAATAAAGTGTTAGTGTCACATATAAGGCTAGGGGCCACATATAAGGGACATAGATATGTCATAACAAATAAGACCAAGAGCCATAGATAAAGGCACATAAATATGTAATAAAAAAGGGACATTAAGGATACTACCATAAAAAAAACCAAGGGACAAAAAAAGGGGACATAAATATGTCCCAAACATGGCCAAAGTGCCACACATGATAAACAAGCACAAATTAGCCAATCATGTTTAGGAATAATGACTTTAATGGAGCATTGAATTAGGTAACTAGTCTACATCATCCATATATATATATATATATATATATATATATATATATATATATATATATATATATATATATATATATATAATTATCATATAATAACATATCCATGTATCACTATGTAAAACATAACTATCAAGACACATGTAAGAGATCTATCTATCTCAACATGGTAGAAAGGTCATAGAAAGATATAACCTATAATAGTGATACTTGTGGAATATGATGCCCCTAGTATTAACATGGCCACTGTGTAGAAGATAGTCCAACATTTGTGTCCATGTATAGTATTTATGTCTTGTCATGCACTAATATACCATAAAATGCATGTGTGTATGAAAATAATATTCCATCTAACAAACATGTGATAATTAACATACACAAATATTTTAATCCATAAATCATGTCTGCTCAGGTCCTAATTTTAGATTTTTTAAATATTATAATGTTTTTGTATGGTTGGAATATTTAGAATTTATGTTTAAAAATATATAAGTAGGTAATCCTTGTCAAGATTTAATTTGATATATCATGTGTTGTCTTTGAGATTAATCAATTACATTTCTTGTGTATTTTCTATCATCCTTAAAGATTGTGATTTTTTAGGAAGTATCACTATCATGTCAAATTTTGATCAATTTTCATTCACGTGAGAAGGTGAGATACTAGTTGGATGGATTTATTGTAGCCGACATTTTTTTCAACCATAATTTTTCTAAGTTGAAGGATACCATATAAGTATAAGGCATGACCCATATATGTATGTCAACCACTTTTGGTCCACAAGATATTGGTAAAATGATATACCCAAGGGGTTATTACCATTAGGTATTATGTTTTAATTATTTAATGTCATGTCTTAACCACTTGAAGCTTCTATCACTACATATGACATGTTATCTATCATTGTTAATCTATATTTTATTATAACCACCTTCCATGTATATTTTAATGGTTAATGGCTTAGATTAATGATTGTTTTAAGTTGATGTAGTTATAGATGTTGTTTTTTAAAATCTTTCTATGAGTGATTTTATTGATATTTTATTGCCTTGATAATTCATTCATTATTTTATTTTTGAATATGATTTTTCAATGCATGATAATGATCTGTATCATCTCCCATGATTCTATGATAATCATAATATGATTTGCCTTCTTGATGCGAGAGGAACCCCATAAATTGATGTCAAATAAATGGTAATGTGATGAGATTATGATCAAGTAATATTAAAAATATTGTTTTTGGTTTGTATTTAAGATTTGTTACTTGTAATGGTGTTGGAGTAACAGTACCATTTCGACCTTATTTAATGACATATTTAATTTCATATATCCATGTCATGTTTGACTCCAATATTTCCTATGCCTAGTGTGAGATAGTATTACAACTATTTTTTGTGTTTAGGATGTACTCATGATATGCCATTATTGCCTTTTATTTACCCATAGAAATATTTTTGTTGAATAATAGTTTATGATTTGTCCCTTCTTGGTGTATATGAATCATCTAGATATGCTCCAACTCCAACATGTGTAATAGAGTGTGAGATAGGTATTATTTTGAAGGATTAAATTTTAACTTGTGTATTTTTTCGTCTATCATATATACCATGTTGGTATCTTTGTCATCATTATCATAATAGTATGTGACTATGTCATATTTATATTCAAAATTTACTTGTAAGGGAATATCAATATTAAGTTGTGGATTTTCCATATTAATTTGTGTCTCATGTTTTATAGATTCTTTGTATGGTATTATTGGTTAATTTTCATTTTGTAAATCTATTTATACACCTCATATGTATTCATTTGAGCTAATGAAATGAATTGTAATGGAGAAACAATAGTATGATCTTCCAACTATGATTATGATCGATCCTTATTAATAGACTGGGTCATTTGATAATATATAAAATGGTCATTATCTATTATTTTCATTAAAAATAAACTTTATTTATTTTATACATATATCTAATGTTTATGGTATTTCTTTCATAACATGTATCAACAATTGTCCCAAAAGTAATTTTCATGTAACTGATTAGGCATAATATTGAAAATAGTAGGTAAAACATTTATACCTATTTTCACATCCAATGATATGGTTATAATTAAATAAAATTGAGTGTTATCAAGTAATATTATGAATGAATTTAATTATTTAATGGTAACCATGTTGATACCCAATAGTTGTAATGAGGTAGCATTACAAATGTTTAATCCAAAACCATTATTTTCCAACACATATTTGACAACTTTTCTTTGAAATTTCACTTGAATGAATAATGTAAAATTATGATATATCATGTGTTTCATAGGTACATATTATTTTTAAAAAGTGATTATTTTATTATTATACTTGAATATATTCATAATGGAGGTAAATTATGAAAGTTGTCTATCACTAGGTAGAGTTATTGCTTACAATTCTTTGTATAAGATGTTTTTGTAGACCATTTATATCTTTAGTAACTCCAATAGATAAATATTAAAATGGGTGTTATTTATTTTATCTTTGATTTCATACCATTTGGGTTGCCTTCCTTTTAAGAGATGGAGAGGGTTGAGGAGGAACATTTTGATTACCATTATTTTACATCACATGATGGGTACTTACTTCATTTAGTTTTATAAAAATGGACCAAAAAATAAAAAATAAGTTGTGGGTGAATAATGGGAGTGGTATGATATCTATTTAAAAAATTAGGTATTGGTGGGGGGAGGAACAAAAGGAGTCAAGCATACCCTTTGGCATCTAGTGGTAACAATAGGCACCTCTAATGAAATTAAAAACTATCAAGATAATAAAGCTATTAATAGGATAAGATCTAAATAAATACTTAGAATTAATTTTTATTTATTACATTTTCCATTAATTATAACCCAAACCATACTTAAATAAATCTCAACTTAGAAATAAAGTTGACATGCAAAATTATAAAAAAAAACTTCTATTTTTAGTAAGTTTTGCATGTAGGCATGTGCATATATAAAAATATCTAAAAATAATATAAACACTATAATTATCCAATGGGATGATATTCAACTAAATTTGATATCTGGTCCTAAAAATATACAATTTCTAAAAATAGAAAAATCTTGAAAAAATCATTAAATGATAATTTTAGACCCTGAGATGGTCACGTATGGCCTATGAAAAACACATAAAAAAACCTATAATAATAAATAATGTATTATATAATTAATTAAATTATTTATATGGTAATTTTGGTATGTGGAAGAGCTCAAATAGAGCTAAGGTCTAAAGTTATGGCCTCTAAAAGATTAGCCTATTTTTCTGCATCAACCTCAAATTAGATGTTGCAACAATAAGATTAAAGAAAGGATTGGGATTGTTAATTTTTAATTTTATACTTATTAGTGTTCTTATATTTGATCTTATTAACCCATTTTATTAATAAATTGATACAAATAAGATACACTATCCATGTAGATCATTATGAAAAGAGTAACTTCATGACTTGTGTTAACCAATAAAGTTCATTTTTATGGCCATAATTAGTGTATATTATTAGGGAAGAATAATAGATTAGGTTTAAAAATAAAACCATAAAATTTAAATATGAAACCTTATAAGGATTAAACTAAAATTAATATCTAAGTTTGAAGATGTAAATTTTATTTTTGTATGGAAATAAAAAATAGGATCATGAATCCCTAGGATATATATATATATATATATATATATATATATATATATATATATATATTTATTATGTATAGAAATAATAATGAGATTCCTAATAAAAAAATATGAAACCTTGTAAGGATGAAAACCTAAGGGGAACCTATAATTTTACACTTTGATATGTATGCAAATTCACCAATATGTTTTACCTTTATTTTAAATTAAGATGAATTATTATAATTAAGCCAGAAATTGAAATGTAATTGAAATATTAAAATATGGCATTCAAACATACATCTAAATGTAAAATATTGAGATTGATTGTAATTATCTGATAAGTGGAATATGTTAAATATATTAAGTACAACAAAGGGATGTGTATTTAGTTTTTCTAGGTGACTATTTGATATAACTATATTTTGGAAGTGAAATAAGGATAAAGTAGACATGTGGTGTTTTTTATTCTATAACTGATTATATATTTGAATAGGGTTGGTTCTACTAGATTGGGTTGGTATTGTTTGTAAACATTAACCTACTATTCATTTTTTTCCTGTGAAAAAAATGTAGGACTATGATTATATATTCAAATTCACCTATCTCTATTTACTCTATGTTTGTAATCTTGATAATGCACATGGATCCATAAAGTAGTTTCCTTTGCTTTGAAATAATATGTGTACTTATTGGGGTTATAAATATATAAAAACCAAGTGTAATGAGATAAATTGACCCCAATGACCCTCATTTTATGATTGATTTTTGTCTATGTTTCAATACTCTAAGGATGGAAATAAATACACATGCATTTATCCCACCTAATTTGATTGTGCAATTGTGATCCTTCAATATATACATGAAATAAATTATTTGAATTTGATAGTTGAAAATGATTGATTTGACTTGGTTTTAATGTACTTTATACTTGTCTTGTGAATAATCCTAGTGATAGGTTTGAAATTTAGGAAGAATAGGGCATATTTTCTCAATGTGAAATAGTGTATAGATGTGTTGTATATTAGTGCCTAGTCCCTTTTCCATTAGAACTTGATTTGTTTATATAAGAGTCCTATTGGGTTATTTATCATACCACAATTTTTTTAGGAAAATGGGATAACCCTAAGGAGAGGTTTTAGTTTTAAAAATAATTATTGTTAGGACTAAGTTGGTACGTACCAAATCAAGTATCAACTGGTGATACTGATATAAATATGGTGTAATTAAATTGTGTATAAGGGAACTAATTTGAGAGTCTAGAGACATTTTTTAAGGATATTTTATAGGTTTTAAATAGTCAGTAAGGCTATTATAGGTTTGAAATATTATAATGGAAAGGTAAAACTCATAAGATAGCATGAAAGTGTGAGATAATGGCATATTAGGACCTTGTTTATGTACTCATGTCATATGTGGTAAATGTCTGTCAAACTTGTCATTTTCAAGTATTGAATACCATATGTTATTATCTATAGTCCCAAAGTGTAGTATAAAATTGATATGTCATGACATATGATAATACCAAGTAGATTGTAAGTTATGGATATTGATGTCATATGGAAGCCCTCATACTACCCAATATGAATATGCTTAAAGGTATCTAGATATAGTCATGATAACCATATATGTCAATCATAGAATGTTAAGATAAGAATATGTAATGCATATGTATATAAAAATCATGCATGGTTATAATTTCCCCAATAGTTAAATTTGTCAAGTACACTAATGATAAATATATAATCATGTAAATAATAGTATGAAAATTAGGATATACTAATATGTAAAATGGTGCTAAGGACATGAAAGCCTGACTAATGAAATAATATACGAGATTCAAGTAATATTCACTATTAAATTGATACATGTATAATTAGTACAATGTGTAGAATAAAATCAAAATGTTAGGCCCCCATGGGTAGATTATGCTAAATTCATGCTGAAAGAAACTTGTAATAGGTTAATGAGAAAGAAATGAGGCAACGTTCTACCCAAAGGAAAAGATGTATACATATATATAGTGAATAAATATCATGCTTTTGTATGATTAAACCATAGGAAAACATATATGATCATGTATAAAAACTTATTTTCTATTTTTTTAAGTTATATAGGTTGAATACCTAGAAACTAGCATAATAAAGCATAAGGTTACACAAGAAAGAAAAAGATTATCTCAACTAGAAGAATGAAATGAAGAGGATTTTAAGAACATATAGTATTCCATTAGAATAGAATGTATGATATGAAAAAATGCCCCAGTAAGTCTAATATCATCATCAAGAGTTATAGTGTAAGTGTAATAAAGGGACCAATAGTCAAATGGTCATGGTTAATGAAACACAACAATCAACATGAAATAATTGACTAGAATAATATCAATTCAAGTACCATGCACATTTTAAAAAATATAAGAATTTAATCAAACCAAATCTAAGGCATAAATCAAAGTTACTTACTTGAATATGATGATGTATAACATGTACTCTTCTAGTGTAACAATATGATAAAAATAACATGAATAAATCCATGTACACAATTAAGATATGTATACCTCTCAAAAGTAATCAGTAAGAACCATTGTGTGTGTAATGGTAGATATATGTAGTAAATGTTATTTATTATAAAAGTGACAAATTATTGATCCCATTAAGATATCCATAAATTTAATAATATGCATATCTAACCCTTTTTATTTTTGTCTTTTATTTTTTATTTTCTAAAAATTTGAGAAAGTAAACTTTGGGAGGAAGAAACATTTAAGTTACAACATATACAAGAAATTTATGTAAAATACTATTATATATTACATATTAATTAAACTATTTTGTGTATTTTTTATTTCAATGTTTTTTATTTTATAATTTAATTGAAACAACATATAAGTCATGTATTGAGATAAATAACCAAAATTTATAGTACAAGAGGGGTTAAAATATGTAGGTATGGAAGCCCTCAATGACATTATTTTTATGATAATAGTATATTAATAGAGTCCCAAAATAATAACTATATGTGAGCCCTACATAAATACAAATATATTTATACTTGTAAGGAAACTAACACAAGCATTTTATCAGTGTTGACATGTTGTTTTATCAAGACTTACAATGGGAGGTATATTTTTTTCATAATTTGGTGTGGTTATAAATTACTCACATATTTAAGTGGTTATATATTTATGTTTAATATTTTGGCATGGAACACAATGAAAATGGTTGTGGTGTCATATATAAAAAATCACAATTACTTACTTGTTCAACCCTTGTCTTTTTAATGCTTTCAAAGATTAAGACATCTTAATGTACTTCAACATTAATTTATTATTTGTTTACTTTTTTTCTTTGTTCATTTTAATTTTTTGGTGGTTTATTTGACTTTACATATTGAACCCCTAGATGTGGTTCATTCAAAGTGAGTTTTTTGGAGGAAAGTGAGAATTTTTTGTTGCTCAGTATTCAAATAATTATTATCCACAAATTTATTTCTTTTTTTTTAATTTTGGTTGATGCATCATGAGGCATGCAATGTGGGAAAGGCCATCAATAGTCCTACAATAAAAAATATAGTTATGTCAGATAAAATTTATTCATGTCATCTATATATTTTTCTAGTCCATATGATGTGAAACTATTTTTGGGCCATTTTTTTCATCTTTATTAGGTTATTAATTATTGTTAACCTTCTCATCTTCGATATATTTATCATAATATATATTTATTGATTCCCCCATAACATATGCATGTATTTTATCTATAAAGATAGTTTATTTTGGAGTTATTATTATTTTTTAGTAAATGCAATTGATCAATTGAAATAATACTAAAATAATGTAAAAGTCTATAATATATTTGGAATGTATATATGAATCTCTATTGAATATAATTTTATATGTATCCAATAAAGAATGTATAACATTCATAATATGTATCTATTAAGTTATATATATATAATTTTAATTGGCATCACTAAATATTGCTCGGCACCTTGTTCATATAGCTATAGGCTTGAATGTTGACTTTATAATAATTTTTCCTATAGGACATCATGTTTGATCATTGAAGAATTCAATTATGGTATTGGAAATAAGGATTTACAATCAATGCTTAATGCTTTGATAAATTCAATGGTGTAAATGTTAAGACCAACCCCATAATCTATCTATAGTGCCTACATGGGTAAAATCCTTAGAGTAAAAGGCAATGAATTGATCACCATATTGTAATCCATTTACCAAATTAGTGAAAGTAAAAGGTTTAACATTTGAGTGAAATGTAGCATCTCACAAAGCATCTTACAATATGTATTTGAAAATTATTGATTCTTTGAATAAATATAAGATTAAAATATTATCTTGTGTTATTTAAATTTGGTTAACTAGGTGATAATATTTATTAATTATATTACAATAGGAGAAAGAGGATTATTAACAAATTTATTAGGAATATCTTGATTTATCTCATTTTTTGGATCAAAAAAATGAATAGTAACATTTTACGGTTTATCCTTGTGGATTGTTACAATATTAATATAATAATTAATCATGATTAAAGTGAAAAAACAAAGCTAAAAATGTGTCTTATTAACCAAACCTAAAGAGGACAACTATTTTTAAAACTTTACATAAAATTATTTTATGATATCAAACCCTAGTTATTGTTGGCATGATGTAGACACCTAAATAGAAATTATTAGATTGGATGAATCAAGCATGAAAATAAATTAGATATCAAAATATCTATGAAGGTTTGAAATAAAAGGGATAAATGAAACCCTAATTTGTGTTTTAGAAGGAGTTAAGGGTTTTTTTACACTATGTTTTAAGTTTACAAAAAAATATGAATGAAATTGCAATTAAATAGATCTAAATATATAGAGATAAAATAAGAAATGTATACCTACTTAACAAGGTAAATAGTAATATACATTCCTTTATAAAAATATGGAAATAATTATCTCATAAAGTAGATCATAATAGGTGATGCATGTGGACAACATTTGAAACTAGTTTTTTCTTGCTTAGTTGGGCCCCTTGAGTGCGACCGATAGGATCAAAGATCCAATGGAGGAAATTGTTGGGGGCAGTACCTTTGGGGATCTATTTAGGAATCTGGTAGTGGATATTCCATCCAAAAAATAGAAGAAGGAACTTACAGGTGAAAAGATGTGCCCCTTGAAAAGCATGTTGAGCCTCCCTGTTATCTTAGAGGGCACGGCCCTGAATATCCCAGACAATCTGGTGGAGGAAATCATGGCATCCATGGACTTTACATTGGTAGTTAAGTTTTTTTATTTCCATCATAATATCAAAATGGTTAGGAAATGGGTTCTATCTAGGTGGAAAGTTAAGGGTAGTGTTTCGATCACTGCCATGGCAAGAGGCCTATTCCTTTTTAGATTTATGAATAGGGAGGACATGATCGCTACTCTTGCTAGAGGACCATGGATATATGGCCCACATTCTCTTTCCTTATGATCATGGAAACTAGGATTTGATCCTAACTCAGACCTTAATAAGTCTGCTCCTACTTGGGTAAGATTGCCAGGGTTCCCTTTGGAAATTTGGGATGAAAAAATTTTCACAGCTATTAGCAATTCTATTAGCCAATATGTCACTACAAATCATACAACTAGAACAAAGTCCAGATGTGTGTACACTATAATTTGTGTCAATGTTGAAATAAATAGGACTCTCCCTATGACCATAGAGCTAATCTCTAAATATGGGACTTGGACTCAATTGATCACTTATGAAATTGCTACCACTTTCTATCAAATATATAAGAGAAAGGGACATTTAATGACACAATGCACAACAAAGCAAAAAGGGAGGAAAGATGATTCCCAGATTGAAGGGGAGGATCAGGCTCTCAATTATAGAAAGAACAGCAAGCATGAAATGGAGAGTAATGTGGAAAATCTTGACAACACAAAAAAGGGAGAGGAGGAGACGGGAAAGGAGGATATCACTAGTAGTAAGGGAAAAGCTATCCCAAAGGAAAATATAGTATCAGATGATAGTTAGAAGGCTATATTTAACACAGCCAACCTTCTAGAAAAATAGACTAATATGTCTAAGGAAGGAGAAAAAGGTAACCTTTTGATAGAGGAAGTCAATGAAGAAGATAAAGTTCCAAGATTTAGATAGGAAGAAGTAACTCTAGAAAGTCCCACTAAAGGAGAAGTAGACCCAAAATTAAATACAGACATTTACCATGCTCTGGAAGTCAGAGACCAAGTAGGAAACTACTTAGCAATAGGTGTAACAAGACAAAGTGGAAGTAATGAATAGGAGGAATGGGTTACCCCAAAGAAAAAGAATTAAAAAGGTAAAAAAATTGTAGATGTTGGAACTGAGCCCAAACAAGGGAGGCCAACCCTAAGAGAAATAAGACAAAGAGAGATTGCTAGGGAGAATGCCAGTGGTAAACAAAAAACACTATAGACCCAACCCCCCAAACCCTCTAAATGAGAATATTATCTTGGAACCTGAGGGGCTTTAACAATCCCTCAAAGTAGTTTGAGGTTAATAAACTATATTTTAGATAATAAATTAGATATTTTATTACTCCAAGAAGTCAAGATGAATGAGGAGAATTTTACAAAAATTGCTGCCTATATATGGCCTACGGTGGCTTTTTGCATTAGTCCAGCTGAAGGGGATTTAGGGTGGATTGTCACTATGTGGAATAGTGCTAAAATATAGGGGTCTCTTATGACTTATAATAAGCACTTCTTGATTACCAATTTTTCTATGAAATCTTTGAACTGGTCGTTGATCAATGTCTATGGACCAAATAACAGAGCTTTGAGACAGAAATTATGGATAGACTTAAGCAGTTTCAGGAATAATCCCCAGAACATTAGATGGATGTTAGCTAGATATTTTAACACTCCTCTATACCCTTTTGAAAAATAGGGTGGAATTATGGATTACTCAAACAACATGTTTGACTTTGCTGAATTCATCAATGATTGGGGATTATTGGACATAGAGCTACAAAACAAAAATTTTACCTGGACCAATAGAAGAAGAGGAGATCAAATGATTTAGGTTAAATTAGACAAATTTATTATATCAGGCAACTGGAAGGATTATCATAATATGCAGGCACATGCTTTCCCTAGAACCATGTCTGACCACTGCCTGATCTTCCTCAGTTGGAGAGAATAGGGACATTCCAAACCTTCCCCATTCCATTTTGAAGCTATGTGGATCAAACACAAAGAATTTAGAAAAATGGTGGCACAATGGTGTAAAATTCCTATTAAAGATACTCCTATGTTCAAAATAGTCAAGAAACTCCAGCGCATTAAACAAGAAGTTTATGGATGGAATAGATACAGCTTTGGGCAGGTCTTCCAGCAGAGGAAAAATATAGTGGGAAAACTCAAGGATATACAACAACTGATAGATCAAGGGGATGACTCTGAGGACACTTTAGAAGAAGAGAATACCCTATCTTCAGAATGGAAGAATATTATGGAAAGAGAAGAGGTTTTTTGGAAATAGAAATCCCGTGTTTAGTGGCTTAAAGAGGGGGATAGGAACCCTACCTTTTTTCATCTCTCAGATATGAAACATAGGAAAGCCAACTCAATAACTAAGCTTGTCTTAGATAATCAAGACACTATTACCAAGGATAATGAAATAGGGGAACAATCCAGGGCTTTCTTTCAAAATCTGCTTACAAAAGAAAATAATAATGATAGAATTGATAGACCTATGAATCAATTCATTGATAAAATCCCCTATTTGATAATGAAAGAAGATAATCTAGAGATGTTAAAGACTATATCTAAGGAATAATTCCATGTTATTTTATTCTCCATTGGTGCTTTTAAATCCCTAGGTCCTGATGGCTTTCCTCCTATATTCTTTCAGGTATATTGGGAGATAGTAGGAGCAGACCTCACGGCTACTGTTCATGATTTTTTTAGCTCAGGTAAACTTTTGAAACAAGTTAATAATACCTTCATATTACTTGTTCCTAAAAAATCATAACCTTCACACCTCACTAATTTTAGTCCCATTAGTCTATGCAACACTGTGTATAAGTTATGTACTAAAATGCTGGTCATGAGGATTCAACCTTTGCTAGACAAAATTATTTCTCCTGCTCAAAAAGGTTTTATCCTGGGCAGGAAGATTCTTGATGCTATGATAACCACACATGAGACTATTCACTCCATGGATAAGAGCAAAATCCCTAGGATGGATCTCAAGCTTGATATTTCTAAACCTTATGATAGAGTCTCATGGACTTTTCTTTTCCAAGTGATCAAAAAATTTGGGTTTAATGATAAAATGTCTCGCTTGTTATGGAACACAATCTCTTTTTTAAAATTATTAGTGCTATTAAATGGTGTTCTTAGAGGGTTTTTCTCATCCTCGAGAGGAATTCATCAGGGAGACCCTCTCTCCCCATAGTTATTCATCATTATGGCTGAGGCATCGGGAAGATACATACAAGCAGATAGAGCCTCAAAAAAGCTGGTGGGCATCAAACCTGCCTCCTCCCTTCATCCTATGGTGGTACAATAGTTTGTGGATGATAACATCTTCTTTTTCATCTCATTGATGATTGAAGCTAGAAGATTGAAGAATATCTTAAATAATTATGCCAGAGAGTCGGGACAAAGGATAAATTTCTAGAAAAGCAATGTGTATTTCTTCAACACTCCTAATGAACTTAGACATATAATCATTGATATATTAGAATGTGTTGAAGTTGGCCTACCAACTACCTACTTGGGTCTCCCACTCTCAGTCAAAGACGTATCTCTTGGATTTTGGAATGGAATTGTGGAAAGAATGTAGAGGAAACTTCTTGGTTGGAAGGGGAAACTACTCAATAGTGCTAGTAAACTACAACTTCTTCGGGCTTAGCTACAAGGTATTCCTACATACTTCCTATCTCTTTTTAAAATTCCTACGTATTTTATTGACAAATTAGAATAGGTCCAAAGGAAATTTTTATGGATAGGAGTGTAAGACAAATAGAGAATGTCTTTAGTCAGATGGGAAAAAGTGTGTCTTCCAAAATCTCATGGTGGACTTAATATTAGGTCCATTAGGAACATGAACAAAGCCCTTCTCTCAAAATTTAGTTGGAACCTAATCCATAAAAACAATGATTTGGGGAAATCATGTATGCCAAATACATGCATAACATTGATGATTCCAACTTTCTTCAACAGACAGGATTACCCCAGGGATCTGTGATATGGAATAAAATGCTAAAAAGTAAAAGCCTTCTCAAATAGGGAATTAGATGTAAAATTTGAAATGGCCGACACATTACATTCTAGGATGATATCTGGTTAAAGGACAAGGCTCTCATCACATAGGGAAACTATGGAGAGATTGTTGACTTGACTACCCACTTTTTTGGAGATATAGTAAGTGATTATATGGAAAATAACAATGGGATGAGGAGCTGGAAAAATATTTTGGATTGTTATGTGCACTGGCCTAAGCTTTTATCAAGGGTTTAGGAGATCTAGCAATGCATTCAAGAGATCATAATCCCTCTCTTCCCCTAGGAGGATGAACAATACTGGTGGCCAAATAAGAATGGATCATTCTCTGCCAAATTTGCTTACCATCTGCTCATTCTTGAAGCTCAGAATAAAGATATATGGAAAAAGGTTTGGAATCATAAATTTATTCCAAAAATTAACATGTTTTAGTGGGCTACTGCTTATAACAAAATCCTTACTCAGGATAACCTTCAAAAGAGAGGGTTTACTCTGGTTAATAGATGTTTCCTGTGTGGTTCAAAAGAAGAATCAGTTTCACACCTCTTTATCCACTGTGAGTTTGCCCAAGAATTATGAGGCATAATACTTAACAACTTTGGTATTGAATGGGTGTACAATTCTGACCTTAAAGAGGTAATTCTTAGCTAGAACCCAACCTTCACACATCCCTAGCTTATGGAATTATGGAAGCAAGCTCTGCCATGTTTGATTTGGACTTTATGGAAAGAGCACAATCACAAAATTTTCAAGGACACTTCTAGAAATGCTTCTCAAGTGTTTAACTCCTTTGCTAAGACCATTATGGAAAATGTTACAACAGCTCATATTCATGTTGTAGAGAAACCCTTATCTCAAATTGAAAGCCAAATTGTAGCCAAATTGAAGGTTTCAAACTAGATCCTTGGGTATAATAACTCTAAAATACTACAAAGACTTAATACTAAATGGATCCCCCCTAAACCTAACTGGATGAAACTCAACTTTGATGGGGCATCCAAGTTGGATGGTAAAGCTAGTGGAGGAGGAATTATAAGGAATGATAAAGGACGGATGTTTATTGTCTATGTTGGTGGAATTGGATGACAGAGCAACAATTATGCTATAGTAATGGCTTTACTATGGGGATTAAAGTTAGCTATATCCCTAGGAATAAGGAACTTGAATATACAAGGAGACTCTAAGATGGTCATAGATGTTGTTAATAAAGCATCAAATGTGGGAATCAAGCTAAAAGACATCATTGATGATATCCAATTTCTTTTACAAAAGTTTTTCAAAGTTGATATTTCCCATACCTACAGAGAAGGCAACAAGGTCACTGATGCTTGTGCCAACCTTGTTTAGCAATTTTTAGGTTGGAGGGTGTGGCAACAAGGTGTTCATATTCCATTAAACATTAGGGAGATCATTGAAAAGGAGATGACTTGTCAAGAATGAGGCACATTGATGACAAGGATAGCTTTCAGAGGTGGTCCATGTGGAGAGGGCCATTGGGGATCTCGAAACTTGATAACCTTAGTACTTTCTTGGTAATCATTAATAATTCATTGTATCATGATGTTGAGGTGCGCAGGTCTCATCATGAAAATAAAGGGGAAATTATTTTCAAGCATGGGAGTAGACAACATCATCACTATATGGCATTTCATAAAATGAGCTATCACATCTGCATTCTGCATAAATGGAAGCAAGGGTTAGCTACCAGTTTAAAGCTAAAGGCAAAACTTAGGAACTCCACTATCTGGGTCTACAATTACAGAATGGGGGGACCGTATTCAAACAAAACATGTCTCCTGTTATGAATTTAAAGATAATCCACTGGTTTGGAATTATTGTAAAGAAGGGGGCATCAGCCCATATTTGGAAAGGCTAAATGGTTATGATGAAAACTTGTCCGAGCAGTTTGTGAGATCCTAGTTGAATAGGCGGGTTACACTGGATGGTATTAGTTTTGAAATCTCAAAAAAGATGATTTTTATGGCCACAAGAGTGACCATGCAGGGTATAAAACTCTAAAGGAAAGCCAAAATCATGGATATGGTTAGCCATAAACTATTTTTGGGTGAGGGAGAAGAACTCATCCCATATTACAGAGGGTTTGAGCATGCTAAACTTCCAAAGCCATGGGATGGAGTGTGCTTCATTCTCATAAAGTAATTCACTCTCGAGGGGTGATTTATCAAGTTATATAATTACCACCTTCCTTTGTTAAATCATTTCAGGTGCAATGTTATTATTAGCTTTCCTTTTTACCTGAACTCCTCTTTGGAACACTCTGTCCTAAGGGTGAGAGCTAAAATGGGTAAAAAGTTGGATATAAACCCTATTCCCCTACACCAAGGGCTAATTTTATACCTATACAACTTTCACCATGCCCTCAAGCCAACTAGGAATATCATAGTTGATAGTTAAGACATTCCTTCCAACCCAGTATCTAGTGTTGCTATTGATGAGTATTGGGTTTCCCCTGCTCCTACCAAAACAAAAGATGTCACTTTCTCCACCCATGAAAATACCCCTGGTGACACCCCCAGCTCTTTTTTGAGTAAGAAGGGAAATAAGAGAAAGGTTAATGAAGAGGAAGAAAATATTAAAGAGACTATAGAAGGGACCCATAGGAATTTGAGCAAGGCCATGGGGTGCCAAGGTGGAAAATCTCACAAGCCTTCCAAAATTAATAAGGAAGGATTCTTCTCCATAATACGAAGGTTAGGGTAGATTGTTGATAAACTAGCCCCGAAGGCCAGACTGATTGATTATTCAGAAAGTGCTTCAGAAGAAGAAACCCAGGAGGAAGATTTTGAGGAGCTAGAAATCTAGGAAATTTTAGAGGACACTGGAGGGAAGTAGGCTACTAGGGATTTTGAGGTTACTAAGGAGTAGGGTGCTGACACTATGGTAAATGCTAACAATAAGGGGAAAATGTATGTTGAGGAAGCTGGTGAGGGTACTAAGAATGAGACTAATTGGAAAACTAAAATTGGGGCCCTGAAGGACCACATTCAAAAGCTAGAGGTCTTCACCAAAGGGCTTCAAAATACAATTCTACTGAACATGTCTATGCTGGAAGTGGTGGGTAATACTGGGTATGCTGACAATGCAAAGAATGAGAAACTTAATGATCTTATCAAATAAATAGTTATGTAAGGGGAGACCTCTCTGACTTTGGTCTTTCCATTACTTGTGTTTTGTTTCTATCTGTTGTTCTCATTTGTGTTGTCGTCTCTCTGAAGGCATTTTTTGTTTATTTGCCTTCTTGTCTTTTTTGACTATATAGGGTTTGGCCCCTAGTTTTCCACCTTAATTTATCAAAAATAAGGTAAATAGTATAAACAAGATAAAGTGTCATAAACATAAGATAAATAAATGTAATAAATTGATAAAGAGGTTAATAAACTAATGCACCTTAACTTTTCTATAATTATGAGACCATATTCTAGCTATGTTAAATGTGTTTGACCAACTCCTAAAATTTTAGACCTGTACTATGAAATGAGACATAATCATAGATTTATGGGCTTGTATTATACATGAATAACCACAAAAAATACCAACATGCAAGTCTTGTCTTTGTGTCACTAGGATAATCCTAATAGGTTTTCTTAGTCTCAATTTTTGGTGCCTATGTCTTGCATATTACTAGTTATGACTATAGATTCAATTTCTATGTGTAGGGTAGAATATGTTGTATGAATTAATATTAAATTTTCACTATCTTAAACAATCCAAAATAAAAAAATAATAATGGATTATATAAATTACCAAATCAACATTGCAAATTATGTATCTCACACACTCAAAATTAGACCTCAATGTAGTTTTATGGTGTGTGGATGGAGTAGTTCAAGTAAATGTCTCAATGTCCTCTTCGCTATAAGTTATCAATACAAATAATAGATTATAATTAACCTCCTTTAGGAAAAGGGATTTTTTTTAGAGACCAAGATGGATAAGTGTCACAAATGTGTAAGATTATGAAGCATAACTTGTATGGGGAAGCTTAGCTCTTGGCTTGATCCATGGTGTGAGGAATTCTCACTCTATTGATTTTCTCTTGATTATTTAGATATATCTCTCCCAAATGGATTTGTAATACTTTTTATTTATAGGATGATCTAGGATGACTTATGTATGTTAGTAAACTCTTTCATATAAATATAAAATAGGAAAAAGTACCAAAATGCTAAAGTGTCAAGCTCATAAGGATATATAGTTATACATGGTATCCCATATAGACATGACCTTATACAAGAAATAATTAGGGCTTAGTTTTTGAGACAAATTTAGATAAAAAGTGATAAGTATTTTGAATGTACTAATGGATACCTTATAATTAAGTATTAAGGTATTTTAGGTTCAATGGATGAAGGAGAGAATCATGTGGGATTGGGGCTTGTTGAGGTCAACATACCCCTATTTATAAAAATTGGGGACCCATGAGTTAAATTGTGAAATTTTTACCTTAAAACTAAAAATTTACTTGATTAGAATGTCATTAATACATTTTCACATTATTCATATTTGAAGATCATCCACACCATGTTCTAATTGGTTTTCTTATTCATGTCTCTAGTTTAACCTTGTCTAAAGATTGCTAACTTTGGACCTTCTTATTTTATGTTATAGGTCTAAAAAACACCTATTGGAGGTATATAGTATATAGGTTTCATAATTTTAATGATTTTATCTTAATATATATTTTACAGGTCTATATAAATCCAAGTCCAATCAATATTTAAAGCTCTTGGAAGTCCTCCTTTAGAAATCCTGGCATAAGTTTTTGGGCCAAATTTAAAACTAGAAAGAATAAAATTAGTGAGAGAACTTTAAAAATGTTGTGGACTCAAACTTAATTTTTATACCATAACTTAGTCATGTATTTCAATATGACCAAACCATAGCCTAAAAACTATATGCATGGTTCTATTTATATATTTCCCCATTTGTTCCCTTTTTATTTGTACATGGTCTAACTTTAATGTTTGCAGGGCCCTTTTATTATGTTCTTAGCTTGGTTTGACCTTTGTTACTTACCATGGTCCTTCTTGTTATAAATTATACTAATGCCATAGTACTAAGGCCCTATTAGTGTTTATTAACATAAATGGGACCTTAGCCTTAAGACTTTAACCTAAGTCTTATAAGCCCTCGAGACCTAACTTAAATCATGTTATTATTTGTAGGATTGATGGCCTAAATTTAATTATGGAACATTGATCTAATGGAGGTAGGTGGACCCAATGAATTTAATACTTTAATCCATGAAGACAATCTCACTTGATCACATGGATTGAAATCAATGATCTATGACTTCTCATACAAAATCAATTGAATAACATGTAATAATTCAAAGTTCCTATGGGACCTATTATTCACAAGACATAAATTTGACATTCTCATTCCCATCAATTGATGTTCTTGAGGCCATCATTGACCTCTATGAGGCTATCAAATTTAGTCCTTCTAGTTAATCATACGAGCTTAAAATTAATGTTCTCATGACCATCAATTGACATCCATGAGGTTGTCTTTGACATCCACAAGACTATCAAATTTTAGCTCTTATGAATAATTATACGAGCTTAAATTTGATGTCCTCATGATTGTCAATTGACATTCATGAGGTCATAATAAACGTCCATCAAATCATCAAAATTTAGCCCTTATAAATAACTATATGAGATTAAATTTAAATTTATCATGACCATCAATTAATATCCATAAGGCCATCATTGAAGCCCATAAGACCATCAAATTCAAGTACAAGAACCAATCTCATTTGGATAACTAAACATGTTTGTCTTTGTGTTATAGGATCAATGGAGACCCATTTGGAGAATAAGCATGTTTAGAGTTTTGTGATTCAATGATAAAATTAGCCTTTCATTTAGCCTTTATCCCATCATAGACCAAGTTCAAATTTTTATGGGATTGATTATAAACACCATGAACCTAGCTCAAATTTTATCCTAAGGTATGGTCATGTTTCTAGACATCTGACTAAACTTTGGACTAAAAGATCATGCTTGGTCCCCATATATCCCATGATCTTATTTGGGTATATTCTATTGACTTAACCTAAAAATGCAAGATCCCATTATTAAAATTTAGCTTAGAAATTTTTAACCTAAAGTTTTATAATATTTATTAATATGATAAAAACTTAGGATAAAAAACATTATACTCAATCCTTTATTACTAAGGATCCCCCTTTTATCATGATATAGACTTAAATAATTTAGCCTATGGTTTATATTGTGTTAATTAACATGAAATAAACCATAGCCTAAAGTCTGTAACCTAAGTTCTTATATGTCTTAATTCTAACTTAAACATCATACACCTTTGCAAGATCTATAGCTCATGTGAGATTGAAGAAACATGATTAAATATAGAGAGATATCTATGGACTATTCAACAAAAGCTCCAAAGACATGCAAGATATCCATATGGTAAACACATGCCAACTAATAGATCTGATAAG
This sequence comes from Torreya grandis, assembly GCA_037957365.1. NCBI lineage: Eukaryota > Viridiplantae > Streptophyta > Pinopsida > Cupressales > Taxaceae > Torreya > Torreya grandis. The sequence continues at coordinate 682,753 of JARHVA010006869.1, forward strand.
GTGTAGAGCTTAGGAAGGCCCATGGGACTACCAAGTGGTGTAACCATGGGGCCTAGTACAAATAATGACCAATGGCATGCAACTCAGGATTGAGATCAATGACTCACATTGATCTGTGCAAGATGATCCAATAGAGTGACACCCAGCAAGATTTTCAAAGGGAAATTTTTAATTTTTTAGCATTAATGAGTAAAGTGCCATGAAATGGCCAATTAAATGCCACATAGACACCACCTATGCTAAAAACTACAAAAAAAAATATTTTGTTGGAATGAAAAAGAAAAGGCATAAAGGTAGAGGTCGAAATCAAATCCAATGCACCAAATTCATTTATGTCCAAAAAGCCTTCACCATTGAATCCTAAAAATGACTTGTAGATAAACCCTAACATCCACAAAGACCTAATTTTATCTTAAATCAACCACAGTAAAACTAAATATAGCTCAAACTTTCTAAAATTGAGATCCTCAACTTTAAGGGATGGTCACCTAAGAAGACACAGATAGTATCTTAGTTATATTAAAAATTGCATATCTTCAAGTATAGAGACCATATTAAATTTATCTATGATTGCATATATCATACCTTGAATGAGGATATAAAAATATGCTAAATGCCAAGATTTGACCCTTTGGAAAAGAAACCCATTGAGTTCATTGGGGACATATGGTTTTATCTAGACTAAACAATCATTAGGATTAACGGAACATTATACAATCCACTTAGACTTCCATTCCATGTTCTAAAAAAATTGGCTAAGAAGGAAGTTGCATTATATATATGCAATGGTATTGATGGTATTTATAGGGGAAAATGGAAAGGAATATTGAATCCTCCACCCTTGGCTATTGGCAAAACCATCTTCTAGTATTGCAACAACATTGAAGATGTTGCTAGGCATAGAGCACCTTTCATGTTTCAACATGATGAATTTAGATAATGGGACCCCAATAATAGAGAACTTGAAGATCCATCTAATCAAAAGGATGAAATCTTCCTTGAAATTGTATTTAATTTTAGACTTATCGATGAACAACATCAAAAGGTATTAAGGCTAATTCAGTAGAACCAAGGGATTTCATCAACACAAGGTCTACCAATTAGTTAGGAATATTATCCTTTATTCAAGAATTATAAATTTTGAGAATGGAATATTGTTTTTTAAAGGCATGTTTATTTTCTATAATATTTTCCTATAGGTTAGTTCATTTTTAAAAGTCTAATTTATTCTAGAAACTTTATAGAAAGGATAACTATCCTTTACATTTTTACACTTGTAAGTTACAAAAATTGACTAACATACTTCCTTGTTTTTGTAAAAGAAGTATTGCCTATTTTAAAAGGGGGGGGGGATTTTGAGCAAAAAATTTTATACTTTTGAGATATTAATGCAAGCAAGGAATTTTAAAAATATTTTCTAAATTTGTTTGCATCATTTCCTATATGGTTTCTCTCTCAATTATTTTTTCTAGATCTTAGATTTGAATAGTTCTTTTGAGTTCTTAACATTTACCTTTTGAATGTAAAATTGTTAACTTATGCATATGTTAGGTTAATTTAAGGTTCCTTAGTTTAATTAGTTTTATTTTCTCTAAATTTGTAGATGTGTAACATATATCTACTTAAAAGAGTAAACCTTTAAAGTAAATGTGGTTCTTATTTTCATTATTTCTTATCTTCCTTATAAGTTTGCCCGATATATGTTGTGATTTGATCTAAATTTGATCTACTTCATATATTTATTTTAGGTGAATGCTTTGGAAACACTTGAGCTTTGTCATGATATCTGAGATGAATATCAACAACACTTTTCTTCTCTTCCTTACCATGCCTTTTTAATTCTTTTTTAACCATTCACTTTAGATTAAAGTTTCATTGTATATGTCCATATTATTTTAGATGTAGACATATAATTAAAATTAATTAAAAAATTATAATAGATAATCTTCTTATTTACAAAGATTTTTTTGCCATAGAGGCTCCCAACCACCAACTAATATAAATATTGTTAAACAGTTTGCTTGCTACATTGTTATTTCATTGCAGGTAACCAGATTACCACATCCTTCTAATCATGCTCTAAATTATTCAAATTTTAAAATGATAAGTGTTATTTAAACATTAATATCACATGTGGTGCATATTTATGCATCAACCAATATAAGTTCCACTAGCACTAGAAGGAGGACCCAATTCTTTGTATATTTGTAGTATCTCTACTAGTTTTTGTGAATTCTATTTAAAAATCAGTCTATTATTTGCATATTTGTGTTCATTTTAGCATAATTGTGTAAATTTTGGTGATATTCATGGTTTAAAATTGGTCTTTGTGCTTATTTATACAAATATTGACATTCTTTTAAGACATACATTGAATTATGGTAAATATAGCTTTAGAATTGTGAAAGCAATATATTTGAGGTTAGTAATAGTTGTTTTGACTTCAGATTCTTAGATCCTTTACTCAATTGAGTTAATTTGAACTTAAAACGTGTAAATTTTGATCTTAATTATGTATTTAGACACATCATTTAGCTAGTTTAGTTAAATATTGTTGTCCTTTATTGTTCTTTATATGAATCTTTGAAAAATTTGCTTAATGTGCATTTCTTACCATTTTTTTTACAAATTTAGGATTGAAACATTGTATTTCAAATAGGATTCAAAATTATCAAGTTAGAACTACCATGAATTAGAACAAGGTCACATTCAAAGACCAGGGAACCTCTGCTTGAGTTAGAAGTCCATAGAAGAGCTAGGATGGACAAAGGTAAGTACATGATTTCAAATTCTTTGCCAACTTCCCCAATTTAGGGTGCTCACACATTCACCCAATCAAGGTATGTCTTGGCTAGGTGGATTTTCTATCAATGTGGTAGGTGTGTTACATGAGCTTCCCTACAAGCTTAATAAATATTTTCCAACATTTAGTCCTACTAATATTGTAACTATAGAGGAACATATTAAGTCATTCAAAGTTTCATTAAGATTACTAAATGTAGTATATGAGGATTTAGCATGTAGACTATTTCCTTTTAATTTTAAAAATATTTCATATGAATGGTTTTTAAATTTACATTAATAGTTGGGACCAATTTAATAATGTTTTAATTGACCAATTTGGCAAAATTATTAGTCCTTATGTCTTACACCAATAAATCACCAGGTAAACAAGGATGAAAATGAACCCATAAGATCTTTGAATGCTACATTTCAAAAATTGTTTAGTAGGACTATAGCTCCTTGTAGATCAGATGAATATTTAGCCTTAGAAATCTATAAAGATGCTTTGGATCTGATGACCTTTGTTTTCATAAAGAGAGCTATTGGGCCTATGAACACTTTGGCTTTAGCTTATCCTGAAGTAGTGACCATTAATGATCAAATGCAAATCTAAGGTCAAATGTCTTACTCTATTCCCAACATCAACCCATATTTACCCACTCGAAATGTCTTCCCCAATAATAATCAAAACATACCTACCTAGAATCAAATACCAAATTTGAACCAATTACTTCTAAGTTATGCTCATCCTACTTAGAATGTAGGATTCTTGAACACTGCTACAAATGTATTTAATCTAGGTGATTAAAAGGATTTAATATCAACTAATGGTATTAGTATCACTTAGTTTCATAACTCTAAGGATCCAAAAAATGACTCTATCTTAAAAAAGGTCTAAAAGTTAAGCACTGATTTTCTTTAACTGAAGAAATAAGTTGGTAATAATGGAGAGAGTTTAGGTAGGAAATTTTCTTTCCAAAGGTTCAATAGTCCCAATAACAGATTCCATAATGACAATTATAATAACAGTAAGAACAATTAGTCTTTTAATAAGAAAACAATGGATATAAATGTTATTGATATTACTTTGCCTAATTATTATAGAGTACATTACACTTCTAGGTATGGTGAGATAAATTGCATTAAATTCTGTAAATATTTTTGAAGCCTTTAAAGAGGTTTTGGTTAAATTTTAAGTAGTTCCTAACAAAGATAATCATGAAAGTACATTAGGATCTAAATCTGCTAACCAAGCCTTTATGGTGGAGATATTTGACTTCCCCTTCCAAGAAGATAATGAACTTCATGATATTCCCAAAGAGGTCCATGATTTTTATCAATTATTGAAGAACTACCCTCTAAGGAAAAAAGATTAGAATCATCCCTTGACTACTTCAACATCTCCCAACAACTTTGGCACTCCTCCAGATACTACCTTAGATAATAACTTAGAGCCTCCAAAGGGAAGTACTTATAAACATAGTATTGATGCATTTAATTCTTCCAATAAAATTAGGTACAATATTGTAGAGGACATGAAGAAAATAAAGTCTAATATTACATTGTATGAATTGACATAGATCACTGAGAAAAGGGACCTATTGTTGGAGTCCTTGTCTAAAGAGCCTAGTAGGCTACCCAAAACTGACAATGCCAATATTGTTATGTATAAGCCTAAGATAGAATCCCCACCTTTCCTACTTAATATTAGAATGTTCAGTAAGAATGTACATAATTGTTTGTTATATCTTGGTACATCTACAAACATTATGCCAATATGTATTTGTAAATATCTTGTCTTGACTCTTATCAAATCTGCTAGAGTTATTACTTTGTTAGATAAGTCTAGAGTCAAAGTAATTGGGGAGTTATTAAATGTTCATATGTAACATGCCTCTATTATTATGGTACTATTGGGTCCAATATAACCCCATTTTTGAAAATTGGGACCCTTTAGAAACCATGAGGTTTGAACATGAAGTTTAACATGTTAAGGTCATTTATAAAATCTAAAGATCATACACATTGCTAAAAATAGGCTTACATAGGTTTGTTTTTCTTTAATTTAGAATAACCATGCCAATAAATGTTTTTTATGGATTTTAGTCATAGGTTATATGGTATTTTTCCCTGATAATTTCATGTTTCAAAACCCCTAGCCAAAACCCTTAGTTTAAATTTGAATGTTAGTAGGAATCAAATTAGTGGGAACTATTTTAAATTCCATTTTTAGCCTAAGGATAAAGCACATGTTCTAAACTCAGTCATGTTTTTTTAACATATCTAAAACTTAACTTAAAACTCTTGGTCCCATTTTTTTATGTTCCCCCTTTAAAGGTTCTTTTGTATGCCTAACTAGTTTTTCAATCTATAGGGTCCTTTTAATATTTCCTAACTTAGGCTAAGACTTTAACCCTAAGGCCCCATAGTATTTATTAATACTAATGGGACATTAGTATTAATGCTTTAGCCTAATTATAATTCCTTGAGTCCCCTTTTTATGTTAGATTGGTCCCTTGATTATAACTTAGCTTAAGATTTTAATCCTAAGGCCCTGACGTATTTATTAATACTAGTGAGACCTTAGTCTTAACACCTTAAGCCTAAGTCTTTTACATCTTTGTAGTTATACATAAATTCCTTTATTCTTGTAGGATATAATGGCCCATGCTTTACTATGGAATTTGATCTAATGGATTGAGGAAAGACCGAGTTTAAATTTAAACAACATCCATATTTGATGATCCAATGGTTCACACTTCATCATGGCCTTTGATCAAATGACATGAGGAAAATTGACAAATTACCATGTATATCCCATTAGAAAAATCACATTCAAGCCCTTGGATCACAATCAACACTTCTCTCTTTCTTGTGAAGACTCAATTAAATATTATTATGCATGGTTGAAAACTCAATAGACTACGAAAGTAATGAATGATCGACACATGACACCTTTACATTCAATAATTAAAAGTAAAAGGTCCCACTTGATAGAAAAAACTAATCACAAGTGAGCTCCTAGATTATGATCAATAATTAACACTTCATCATATATTTTGATTTGATGAAGTGAGTTAAGTCCAATATCTTTGGAGGCCCCACAGACATGCTAAGTGGCATTTTCATACTGGATCATAATAATTTGATGAGCTTAAAATTGATGTTTGTGAAACTATCATTTGACATCTGTGAGGATGTATTTGACATCCACATGACCTTCAAATTTAAGCCCATAAAATTAAAAACTTCATTATCCTAAAATTGACATTCACACAACTATCATTTGGCATCCATGAAGATGTATTTGACATCCATGAGACCATCAAATTTAATCTAATAAATTATTATTCTCAAGGTCAAAATGCACTCCAAAAATCTTTTTGAAAGACTTAGAAATGGCTTTACATGATAAGGGAAGTGCTAAAAAAATGCTCAAACACTAGAGGTCTTCAAAATGTAAAATGTGGAAATGGTCTTATAATCTAAATATGCAAATTAAACCTAGTCTAAGTCTATACTCTAAGGTCCCCATGACATTTTATTGAAACATCATCAAACTTAAATTATAGACTTATACTAAGTATTATTTTGAAAAGAGAGCCCTTATAGCATAAAGTTTAGACCAAGTACATATAGCTAAAGGTTTTAATGTGTTTTGTCAAATAAAATAAAATCTTATGTGTTATTGGACCATTGTGTCATGTTGATCCTTTTGGGAATATTTTAAAGCCTTGACATAAATATTTTATACCAATGCATACATTTTATTTATTAAACATGGCATAAAAATTGGCCTAGAATATTTAGACCATGGTCCCCTTGCATATAAATATGAAAACTTAGGCATAAACCCCTTAGCCTAAGGTTTATTTTATACTTAATAAGAGAAAAAAACCTCAGCCTAAGGAACTTAAGCCTAATTCATGGTCTTAATAATGTGATAACTTAATGTTTAGGCATCTCTTCAAATAAATGACACATGCTTTTTCCTTGGGTTTTAATCTAAAAATGTGAAGGCACAAAAAACTTTTTAATGGGGCCCTAAGAGCCTACAAAATTGATGTATGGTGAAAGTGCATTTGAGGTAGAGATGATAGGATGATCTAACGCTTTGCTCTTTGTCACTAGATTTTGATCTAGTAGCATGAAGGCACTCATGACAATTCAAAAGCCCATAAGTTCATCATGTGGCCCATTTTCATTTGACAATGGACTGACATAGGATTCAAAGCACACTCAAAGGTGTGTAAATATAATAAGTGTCATAATTACAATGCTTGAAATAATAAGGGACAATTAAAGTGCAAAATCCTAGATTAAAATTAATGTCTTGTGATATTCCTTGGATTTTATCCAATAGAGTTAAATGAAATAGTTATTTTTTAAATGTCAATGGCTAGTTCTCAAAAGGCATTTATGAAAAATTCCATGAAATACCTAGACTGATGCCACCTAAGTGCCATGTAAGCACAAAAGGATAAAATACAAGATCCAATGGGCTCAAAAATGCCAAGGCATAAAGGCAAATGTCCAAATCAAATCTAAGGCACATATAAGCCAAAACATGGATATATTCCTCCATTAAAGCTCTAAACCCTAAACCCTAGATAAAATCATCTCACTTGTATTCATTTAGTCATCATTTAATGAAAAGAGAGTTAAATTATGTTTTTAATCATAAGAAAGTTTTCATAGAGACCATTTTATACCAATGTATATAATTTATAGGAATATAAATAGTGGTAGCTCATAGACAACAATTGAAGGAGGAGATCAAGTTGTACTTATCAATGGCTAATGAAGGATAGATCACCAAAGATATTGAATTAAATATTATAGCCTTAAATTATCTAAATACGAGGAACTAGTTTGAGCTCTTTTTCATGATCAAAGAATTGAAGCCAATCAAAAAACAAGAACAAATGATTGATATAGTGAGCTAAAGATATTACTAGTTAGTCACTATTTAGATGACAAGCCTCTACCATGCTATATAAAAACTTGAGGTACTACATTACATTGATATCCTTGACCTTATTTTTTCTAATTACAAAATTGATAATGAGTGGATCATTAGGGAAGGAAAATAAAAAAGGGTAGCATATGTTTTTATTATATCATATGATGGGTATTATAAGCTTCCCACTCCCCATATATATTTATCCAAAATCAAGGATTGGACCTCCAAACATGACCTAGACTCTATCCTAAGACCTTGGTTGCATCCAAGACACCATGTCTTTAGAGACTTTGAGGGAAAGATGCCTATCATCTAATTTAGGGAGGGAATTAGGGTTATAATGAACCTATTTAATTTATCCTTTGGATCCCCCTCAACCACCCATATAAATAAAATCTAGGTCTCCTTTACTCATTTCATGGTGGAACAAGAGCTTACCCCTCCAATTAGAGATTTAATTAGTATCTTCCTCACCAAGAAATTTGCTACCATAAAAATAAAGACATAAAAGAAATTCTACATGATATCATACCTACTATATTCCCTCTTGTCCTCTATTACTTTCCTAGGGATTAGGAATTGGTCCCCAGATAGCAAAACCATTATTTCACACCATTACATCAAATTACATATTTTCAAATTCATGAACCACATGTTCATTTAAGATTTCATTTATTCAGTCATAATTGAGGCCATCATAGGTGTTTATATTCATATGGTCTACCCCCTCATAAATATGTATTAGGATATGATAGGTGATATATGGTACTACCCTTACTACACAATGATCAAGATTGAGGGCATCATGAACTAGACTTGTAGGTTGCTAGTATATGTTCCTAGAAAATTAGCTGAGCAAGAAATTACTTCCTAGTTATTAAATGGCATTGATGGCACTTATAAAGAAAATAATAAAGGTTTTCTCCACCTCTTCTCCTTGATCATTGGGAAAACCATACTTTAGGACTACAAACAAGTTGAGACCATACCCAGACATAGGGATTTATTTGGTTTTCAACTTGATGAATTTAAGATGTAGGATCCTAATGGTATAGTGGCTAGCCACTTAAAGGATAATAATCTACCAAAGCTTGAATATATACATCAAATTAGTGTTCATGACACCATGTATATCAAGGCTAATAATTATGAAGTGTTGGCTAGGATTTAAGGTCATAACAACAAGCTAGAACATAGGTTAATAAGAGATGACAAGCCATATGTGGAAAGATGGAAAATGCATCCTTTATAATATCATTTATTTCTAGGTCCATCTAGGACACCCCAAGTTTAACAACCATAGCCACAAGGGTATCCTAAGTAATGTCAAGGTGTGCAAGGTAAAAATGAACAAGGTAAGGGCAAGGACAAAGTGGGAGAGGTGAAAGTGGAAGAGAGGCATGGGAAGGGATCCTCATATTCAACAATCTCACAAATACCACCTTCTTCAATACAATATTTGGACATGACTACCTTGGAACAATAATATACACTTGAGGGTGCCCTCAAGTAACTTGCAAATGCCTATGACTTAGATAGGGAGGTGGAGTCTGAGAAAGATAAAGGAAAAGAGCTTGTCCCTATGGCATCCATAGAAAAGAGGAAAGTAGAGTTAGCCCTCATTCCTATGGGACTAAGGAAAAGACCAAGGTTGATCATCCCTCACCCCATAAGTGAGGTAGATTTTTTCAATGATGAATTCCTTATTCATGGATCAATCATTCTTGACTGGTTCATTAATGGGAAACTATAAAAGATCCCCTATCTTTCCCATTCATGGGGTATGATAAAAGTTGATGACATTGAGATTCAAGATGACATAAAGTTATGGATAAGGCTATGGTAAAAGATAAATAATAAAGGATAATTGTGACCATTCAAGGACTAGAAAGCATGAATAAGGATGCTTTGGGAGCATCTAGTAGCTCAAGTGTGGAGGTTATGTAACCTCCCAAATTTAAGGAGCTAGTTACTACCATCCATTTCAACCTTGAAATACATAGGTTGAAGAGAATAACAACAAGAAAAAATTTGGTTAGAATAGACAAATTCACCTTCCAAAAGGTGAAACTTTTTATAGGGTTAACACTAGTAGGGGGCTAGTAGATTGGTGAAGTAGCCATTCATGAAGAGGATGTGGAAAGCATAATATAATCCCAGTCTACATAGGCTAAATATAGAGTCCAAGGCTTAAATTAGAGTATCCAAAATTTTACAAAACAAAGGAAAATGTGCAGATAAAGGCAATTTTATCAGTTCCTAAGGTGATGACCAAGATGTTTGATGAGTCATTTTACGACATGTTTGAAGCACTTAAGTCAATGAAATTGAGACAAAGTGAATTAGAGTGGAAATGTGTAGTCACTTAGTGCCAAGCCTCAAAGGATAAAATAGCCCAACTCCTCAACATTCAAGTAAAAAAATAGATCCCAAAATTCAACACCATTAGTTTGGGACACTTAAGTAGAATTGTGGTGGATAAGGCTTAGAATCTAAGTGCTTGGCATAATAATGTAGAAAGTATCCTAAATGATGATAAGGAGATAATTTGAAGAATTAAATAGATTCTTATAATTATGCTTACATATCATGCATATCCCTCTACCCTTGGGATCATAAGTGCTGAGGAATTCAAACATAGGGCTACTTTGGTAACCTAAGAAATCAAAGGGAAGAGCCAAGGAAAATCTACGGCCCAAAATAGTAAAATCCTAGACATGATATTCAATGTTAGAGAAAGAATAAATGAAGATATAATTATTAAGTAAGCCATGGATAGGAGTGATAAGGAGCTTGATGACTTGGAAAATCAAGAGGGGGATCATCTCCTAAAGCTTGTAGTGGACCTGGAGATAGTTGATGAATAACATGTTAAAGCCATGAACATCATCCAATAGAAAAAATAAGAGGCCCCAATGGTAAATTAAGTAGTAATATATTTTGTATATTTTTATAAATTTTGAAATATGATATTCCATTGTAAAGGAATATGCTAGTTTGTTAGCATATTTTCCTCTAGGATAGTATAATTGTGAAAATCATGTGTATTTTAGAACTTGTAAGGACAATTATCCTTATATTTGTACACATATTTTGTAACTAACTAGTATACTACCTAATCTTTATATAAATGCATGTATTACCAATTATAAAGGGAGATATTTTTGAGCCACTTTGTATAATTTGAAACAATTAACATAATCAAGGAATTATGCAAGGATTATCCATTTTTTATGTGTCAATTGCTAATATAGTTTTTTCTCTCAATTTCTAGTATAGGTGTTGAATTTTAATGGTGTCTTTGAATTCTAGGTTTCATTTTCTATTCATAGGGTTTATAATTTTTGTTTATGCTAGACTAGTTGGAAGTTCTTAGGTTTTTCTTAATTTCATTTTGCTATGTATTTAGATGTGCAATTGATGTTTGATTAGAGTAGTAAATCTTTAAAGTAGACATGGGTCTTACTTGTGACTCTTTACATTTTCCTTGAAGTTTACCTAATATATAGTGGGATTTGAGCTTAGGCTATGTTGCATTATATATTGGCTAAATGCATATTCAATTTCAATTGATACTTTGTCATAATGTTTGAGACTTAAATTGGCAATCACTGATTTCTTTTCTACTCTACCCTTCTCTTTACTCCTTTTTACACCAAGATAACTTTAGTTTAAGATTAATTATAAATATCCACTTAGATATATAAATTAAATCTAGGGCATAATTTACAAAGTATTAAGATAAATTCTCAACAATTCATGAAGGATGGACAAAGGTGGCTCCCAACCACTAAATTATATAAATATTATGGAATAGTTTATCTTTCCCTACTACTATTTCACCATAGGTAACTAGATTCCCAAAACCTGTAACTCATGTCATGAATTTTATAAATTCTAAAATGAGAAGTGTTTTATAAACACTAAATAACACCTATGGTTCATTTAGAAGCATCAACAGGAGAAGCTCTCACTAACGCTAGAAGGAGGGCTCAAATTCTTTGAATCTTTAATGATCTTAGTCTTTTTAATATAAAGATTAGTATATCTTTATGTTTTTGAGTGAATTACTTTCTTATAAGTATGAGGATCATTTATCTTTTCTATTTTTAGCACATCTTTGTTCTTATTTTGAAGTTCTTTGGGTATTGATGGTTGTGTTCGACATATTTTACTTTAACTTTGAAAATCCATAGTATCTAAGGTTAAGATGGCTCATTTTGATCAAATGTGGGCATATATTTCATTATTATAGGTTTCTTTAGGCTTCTAATTATAAATATAGACCATATTTACGTATTTGAATGAATCTTTGAGATAATTCCATCAAAGATTAGCATCCTTTATAGTTTTTCATACCACCTTTGCAAAAAAATCTCAATGCATAGGTCTAACTCTTGTTTATTATAAATGATAACTTGATACATCATATTTTAGGCAACATCTTCAAATTTCAAGCTAGAATTACCTAGGATAAGAATAAGATCACACTCAGAGACCAAGGAACCTTTGCTCAAGCTTGAGGTCGATAGAAACTCTAGACACGATAAAGGTAGATATAGGAAATATAGATCTCTACCAACTTTGCCTCTTCAAGGTACCTATGCCTTTAATTATCATCTAAATATGGCTTGGTTGGGATAATTATCAATTAATGTATCAGGTGTGGTACATGACCTAACACATAACCTTGAGAAGTACTTACCTACATTTAGTCCAATAGGTATATTAACTACTGAAAAACATATAAAATATATTAAAATAACATTAAGACTACTAAATGTAGTGCATGAGGATGTATCTTTTAGTTTATTACCCTTCACCTTTAAAGATGCTATTTATGAATGGTTTTTTTAACTTACCTAATAATTACATCACAAGTTGGGATGATTTTAATAATGTGTTCATTGATCAATTTGGTAATATTGTTAGTCCTTATGTTATCTACCATTAATTCACAACCATTGGAAGAGATGTAAGTGATCCTATTAGGTCCTTCAATCCTATATTTTATAAAATGTTTTGTAGGACCATAGACCCTTATAAGCCTAATGATGTCTTAGATATAGATATTTACAAAGATGTAGTAGATCCCATGACCTCTATGCTTTTGAAGAGATCCATGTTAGCTATAACTTCATTAGCTTGAGCCTACACTGAAGTAGTAATCATCAATGATTAGATGTATCCCCAGGGGTAAATGGCATATTCTATTCCAAAAATCAACCCACAGGTGCTTGTGATGAACATATTCCCAAATAATAATCAGAATATCCCAACATTAAACCAACTCCCAAACATAACTCAATTTCCATTCAGTCATGTAGATCCTAATCAAAATTTAGGATTATTAAATCATCCTACTAATGGACTCAATATAGGTGATCAAAGAGATCTGGTACCATCTGGTAACAACAACCAAGTACATTGTTTTTAAACTCCTAAAAAAGAGAATGAATCTATCTTAAAAATGGTCCAAAAGTTGAGCTTTGATTTTCTTTAGTTACAAAAACAAGTTAGAAATAATACTAAAAATTCAGGTAGAAATTTCTCATTTCAAAGGTATAACATGCCAAATAATAGATTTTAGAATGATAGTTTTCATAATAATAGGATTAATGAGCCATATTATGAAAATAAGACTTTGCATTTAACCTCATTAATATTATATTACATGATTATTGTAGGGTACATTACACAACCAAGCATGGAAAAATTAATTGTATAGAATTATGCAAAGCCTTTGAGGCTTTCCAAGAGGAGTTTGATACATTTGAAGTGGTTCCTAAAAGGTTAATGGTGTAATCACCTCTAGATATAAGTCATCTAATCAAGCCTTCATGGTGGACACCTTTGATTTCCCCTTTCAAGAGGAAAATGAACCTGATGAGATCCCTAAGGAGATTCAAGTCTTTCAATAGTTCTTAAATAAGACCTATCCCTTGAGGAATAGGGATCAAAGGTATCATTTTAATACCTAAACACATCTAAATAATTTTGGAACCCCTCCAAACACTTCTTCAAGCAACAATCCTGAGCCATGTAAAGGGAGTACTTCTAAACCCAACATTGAAAGTCCTAGTTATTATAAGACTGGTTATAACATAGTTGAGGACATGATAAAGATAAAGGATAATATCACTTTTCATGAACTTAAATATATTACAGATTAAAGGGACCTTCTACTAGAATCATTGTTAAGTAAATCCAACAATCCACCATAGATTGATCATGTCAATGTGATTGTGCACAAGGCCAAAGCTGAGTCTCCTCCTTTCATGCTCACTATTAGGATGTTTGGTAAAACCTTACATAATTACTTATTATATTGAGGATAATCTACCAATACCATGCCTATGGGTATATAAAAACAACTTGGCTTGACTCCCATTAAGTATAATAGGGTTGTTACCCAATTAGACAAATCTAGAGTTAGGGTAATTGGGGAACTTTTAAATGTTCATATGAAACTAGATTCTAAGCCCAGGGTGTAGTAATTAATTGATATTCAAGTTGTTTATATACTTGATTTTTATGTAATATTATTGATTAGTGAATGGACCAAGGCTTTGAATGGTTACATGTCTACAAATTGCTCACATCTATGGTTACCTTGGAAGGGAATTCCGAATCAGATCAGGGTTGAGAGAGAACCAAGGATGAAACATATGATAATCGAGTAAAATGTTGTGAATGAGAGGGTCAACATAATAGACTTAGGCATAGGGTTTTTTACCCTTGAGACTAATAAGGTATGTGAACCCAAGGGTACTCATGTTGTTCCTAGACTATCAAAGTTGCATTTTGATGGTGCTAAGTGTAATGCTGGATTAGTGTTGGTATTATTTAATTGACCTTACTAATAGACAGTGTTGACATTTTGGATTACACACTTGATAGAAGTATGAGCCTCTATCCTCCACATGGCACAATGGAGACTCCTCTCTTGCCTATGGGTCTGGAAAAATTGAGGGGAGAATCTCTAGATAAGGGCTAGCTCCCTTTGATGCATCTCTGAGTTATTTCACTACTATTACTACTATATAAAGTGTGGGGGGGTTAAAAAGAGAAAAATATTACTAAAAATAGAAATTAAACTAATATGGTGATGCACTAAAAAAGTTTGATCTACTCATTCACTCACACTTCAGATAAGAAGAGGACATACATACATTTTATCTAATGAAAAGACTAGACTATATGAAGCTTAATAAGGAGGCTTAATGAATACACATAGAAAATGAACTTACCATAGGCACTCTAGGAAAACACACTATCTTGTAACCCTTTTCTATCTCTAAACTCCA
Organism: Torreya grandis; assembly: GCA_037957365.1. NCBI lineage: Eukaryota > Viridiplantae > Streptophyta > Pinopsida > Cupressales > Taxaceae > Torreya > Torreya grandis. Next base: position 697,807 of record JARHVA010006869.1, read on the forward strand.
AATACAACACTTCTTGTTACCTATAGAAATGGTTATTTGTCTATACCAGGTATGTTGGTGTCAAACTTGTGAAAGCATCATGCAAAATGACTGAACACAAGGTTAATACTTAGACACAATTAGAGATATATCTAGCTAGATAGAGGTAAAATGCATTCTATTGATTCAAGGTGAAAATTTTGGAAGGGCTTTGCCATATAAAATGAGAGATATCTTTCTCAAATGAAAGTTTACAATATATATAGAGAAAGAGGAAGCAATGGCACCCTTTTTCCACAAGTGGCCCATGCTACATTTAATTCATTGGGAAGAGGAAGTCACTAAAGGAAACCATGATATGGTAGTTACCAGTCTTGACTTTTGCATTTAAATTATATTAAATGTCATAATGAAATCATGGGTCACACTTTACCATTTGAAAACAAGACCACTCCTTAAAGAGATTCACGCGATTATCTGCTCATTAATGCAAAATGAGGAAAAATAGGTTGTGCCATTCACTATTTTCACTCCTTGATGACCATTCTATAAAGACTATTCCACCCACTATAATAACTCATTGTGCCAATGCTTCTTGTGCCACCTGGACTATTTTGTGTACTTCTACAATTGGCTTTTGTTCTTTTCTAGCTCTTTGGCCCTCGAGTCTATTTTCCATCATTTCTTGGCTATTCGAGCTCCTTTCTCAGTGGTTTATTCCTTTTAGCCTTAAGGCCTTTGAATTACTTTAGGTTCACACTCAAGCATTTCAAGATTAGTAGTTATTTCATTGTTATAAAGTTGACATTCACGTGCCCATCACCATTTGAAAGCCAACGGTTATTCCATTGTCCTGAATTTGACATATTCGGGCCCATCACCCCTTTGGTAAATCCTTTGAATTTTTTCAATTAGATCAACCTTTTTTCATTAAACCCTCTTTAATGGAAGGTGTCCGTTTAGAGCTTAGAAAAAGGTCCCCTTCTTGGCAGTCGAGAGTCCCCTGCAAGGGCACTTGCCCTTCGGGCTCCTTCGGGCTGCCTTGGCTTCTCAATTCCCTCAGACAAAATGTCTAAAGGAATTCCTTTAGACAATTTTCCAAAGGAAATCTTTCTTCAAAAGGCTTATCCCTTTCTTTCTTTTGGGAAAATCCTCTAACAAATGCCTTTCGACCAAATGCCTGAAGGAATTCCTTCAGGCATTTTGTTTGAAGGAATTCATCCTTTGGATTTCCTTGTCTTCTCCTTTAGATAAATTGTCTGAAGGAACTTTGAACTTTGCCTTGGATTGCTTCAGATTTATTCCTTAGATAAAAGTCTGAAGGAAATCCTTCCTTTTGCCTTAGTCTTTTCTGAAGGGTAAGTCCCTTTTGGGCTCCTTTCCTTGCCCCCTTGCTTCGACCAGCTACCCTCTACAAGGGAAATTCAAGTCCAAAGTTACCCTTCATACTTTTTTGCAATGGTACACTTTACTCATCACCTACCCCCCGCAAGGGCTGCTTGGTGTCCAAAATTACTTTTCAATAGAATTACAAAGGTCCTGTTTGTCACTTGAGTGCCCCCATAAGGGCACCTACCCTCAGGCTTTTGAAAATGATCCTTTAGCCTTTTGAACTTGGTCCATTTTTCTAATAAAAAGCCCTCTGAAGTAGTTTACTTGATTTTTCAGACCCAAGAACACATCATGGAGCTTCTTGGATGCTTGAAACACAAAACTTGCACTTAACTTTGGAATTTTCATGAAACTAACACCTTTTGCAAACTCCTGTATAATCACTCCTTCCAACTCTGCCTATACCTTCCATATTGAGTTCTTGAAGTTGAGCCTTTTTGTATGCCAAGAGGACAAAATGAGTTTCAAAATCATATTTTTTCATTATCCTTCATGTCTAGATGTGGAAATGGAAAGAACCAAAAATGGAGACTAAAAAGGGAGAATGATTTTTGGCCTACAGGACCAAAAATGGTTAGCAATTTGGTGATTCCTAGGGGAAGCATGCCTGCTAGCTTAAAGAAGACTGGTAGCCTCAAATTCCATTTGGTATGGAGTGAAAACATAGATTTAAAAGGTTATGAATAGCCTTTTAAAGACATATGAATCAACAAAGATTTAACTCAAACACAAAGGAAAACACACAAAAAAAAGGCTAAAAAAAACTACACATACACGTGCAACAACACTTAGGGAAAATGAAAGACACACAACTGAAAGAAAACTATTATGTACAACTAACTAGGTACATTCTCCTCCCTCTTGGATCAAAAGGGAAAACTTCTTAAGTCTCCTTTGTGGTAAGAAAACTTATGGTGCTAGACAAATGGTTGGATGGAAAGGAGACTTGGTGACTTGCCCTTCTTTCTTGCCACCTTGATTGGCTTGTATCCAAATGAATTAGGGTCAAATATGCTTCCAACATATATGTATTCATCTTACTCTTGGAAGCTTACCTCATACTGGCCCTTCATGTTGGTGTATCTCACCAAGAAATTAATGGCTACTAGCTTATAATCATAAGCCTCATTTATCTTATAGCCCCTTTAACATGCATCATGGATTAACTCATTCCCTTCTGCCTCATTAAAGAGACTATCAAATTGATCTACTTCCTCATGGATTTATTGAAGAAGGGTGATTATTGTGATGTTTGAAATGAGATCACAAACTGCTTGCTCATCCTATAGAACATCACCTTCTTGCTCAAGGCTCTCTTCTTTGAAGATTTCATCAAGATGGACATGCCTCTCTTTTTATTGCTCAAAGACTAGAGTCTCTATTTGTTCCAAGACATACTCTTGATCCTTCTCTAACCTGGGTTCCATGGCATTGTCATCTTCCTCATCAAAGCAACAAGGAAGTTCATCAAATAATGGAGGAGAGAGCTCACTATGCTTACTTTCCTCTTCATATTGCTGGAACATCTGCATGTATGCATGACTTGTTTATTCTCCATTATTGATGATTTATTCAAAGGGAGCATCCATGATGATTTCATCTTCATTGTCACTCATGATAGATTCTTGATCAACTACAAATTGGATATTCTCTTCTTCACTTGCCTCTTTCAAAACAAGTTCATCCTTGATGAATTCAAAAATATCATCTTTAGATTCACCAATCTCTTGAAAGGATAAATCTGAAAGCTTAAAACCCCTTTTCATACTTATTTGAGTCCTAATGCTACCTTCTCCACCCTTACCCAGCTCATAGCCTCCTTGAAGAAGAGTGTAACCTATCGTAATGACTTCAAACAAATCATTCAAAACATGATCAAGAATATGTCCATGATCTTCTATGACATCTAGAAAAGTGAGAAAAGAGTCAATGATCATCTCTTCCTCATTAGAGATAGAGGCAAAATCCGGTGACTTGTCTTCTTGTTCATCAAAGGGGGTACCTATGGTGATCTCCTCCTCATCTGCACTCATGAAGTCTCCCTGATCAGTCATGAACTGAGCATACTCCTCTTCACTTGCTTCCTTCAAGATGGATTTCTCAACACAAGAGAAACATCTTCATTTACCAGGAAAGGAGGTGGAACACAAGGATTGTCAAAATCATGTTGGGAATGGAAAGTAGGGGATCTTTTTGAAAACTTATGAGAAAATAGGGGCAGACCTTGGGCCAAAATCACTTGACTTTCTTCTCTCCACTTAACCAACACTTCATCAATATAGAAATTAGCTTGAGTATTGGTAGAAGGGGTGTATTTTGGCATAGGTTATTCTCTAATGTCTAAAATTTCCATCTCTCTTTCACTAAGCAATCTCACCTTTGTCTCTAATTCCTCAATTTGGTTAGCTATATTTTCTTGAAAGAGCCTTTCTTGAAGCTCATAAGAATCATCATGGAAATGGGGAGTGCATAAAGGATGCCATGGAGTACAAGAATCTTCTTGAGGAAGGGTGGGAGGGACTTGAGAAGGACTAGCCTCATTTTGTACCTCACACTCTCAAATAATGCCTTTCTCCTCCTTGTTGCTCGATGACTCAACTACTTTACTCCAGCTCATGATCTTAGGACTGAAAGTCTCCTTTTAGGGTGATGGGGTTATGATGTAAGAGGGTAGTGAGGGTTTAGATTCCACTTCCCTTACTACCAACATAGACTGCTGCATGTGAAGATTTGCTAATTCAATCTACTTATCAAGATTGGTCTTAAACACAAGATTTACTATTTCAAAACTCTCCTCAACATGATTGGCGAAAGGACTTTGACAGGCTTGACTTGGCTCATGAGTAGGGGCTGCATATGGCTGATATGAAACTTGGGGTAGTGGGTATGTAGGTTTTTAGACTTGGTAAGGCTATCTCTCATGATTACTTAGCTTCTCTTCCAAAGATGCAATCAAACCACTCACATCTAGCATCTCATTTGTAAGCCTTTGCCAATTGGCTCTTTCAATAGGAGTCCATTCACTCTTAAGTAGATCTAATGCATTTCTCACTTGATGGATGAAATGATCAAGAATTTCTTTACCACATCCCCTTCTAGTGTCAAGCTCCACTACATACTTTTTATATCCCAATAGTGCTTGTTTGAAGTTGAAAATGCATTGATAGGCAAAAATATTAGGTTGAGTAGGAGAAGTAACACATTGAGAAGACTGGGCATAAGACTGATATAGCTCATGACAGGGCTAAGACTAGTCATATTGGACCTGATAAACATCAACACAAGGCTGGTTAGGATCATAGCCAGGCTGGCCAAGGACTTGCTCAAACTAAGGAGGAAGAGGCAAAGCCCACAATGTTTTACCAACATGCAAAGGCCAAAACTCATAATCGTATGCATCTTTGTTTCTTGAGGTGATTCGATGGACAACCTAAGCTTGATCAAAACTATATGAAGGAACATAAGGCCCATAATTTTGAGTAATGGAATTATACATACCAAACTATGATTTCTTGATGGCACCAGGACTGCTTAACCAACTGATTCAACTCAGAGTCACCACTGGTGTTGATGAAAAATCCTCCAAAGGCTGGTTGGTTGAAGAGCACACCAAGATTATTCAACTCTTTAGAGTAAAAACTTGTCCCATAATCACCTGATTAAAAGTTAGATGCTGGATTAGTGGTTCATTCTTGTTGTAACAAGACCATCACCAATCCTGGAATTTTTTTGAGCATTAAAATGAGTCCCACCAGGCATGCTAAAAATTGTTTACACTATGGATTTCACCCTTGATAGAAAGTTGAGCCTCTATCCTCCATGTGGCATAATGGAGACTCCTCTCTTGCCTGTGGGTCTACAAAAACTAAGGGGAGAATCTCTAGATAAGGGATAGCTCCCTTTGATGTATCTCTAAGTTATTTAACTACTATTGCTAATATATATAGTATGGGGGGGTTGAAAAGAGAGAAGGATTATTAAAAATATAAACTAAACTAATACATTGATGCACCAAAAAATTTTGATCTACTCATTCACTCACACTTTAGACTAGTAGAGGACATACATACACTTTATCTGATGAAAAGACCAGACTGTAGGAAGCTTATTAGGGAGGCTTAATGAAGACACACAAAAAATGAACTTACGGTAGGTGTTGTAGGAAAACACACTATTTGGTAACCCTCTTCTATCTCTATACTCCAAATACAACACTTCTTATTACCTACAAAAATGGTGATTTGTCTATACCAGGTATGTTGGTGTCAAACTTGTGAAAGCATCATGCAAAATGACTGAACACAAGGTTAATACTCAGACACACTCAGAGATATATCCAGCTAGATAGAGGTAAAATTCATTCTATTGAATCAAGGTGAAAATATTGGTAGGGCTTTGCCTTACAAAATGAGAGATATCTTTCTCAAATGAGTTTACAATATATATATATATATATATATATATATATATATATATATATATATATATATATATATATGTAGAGAGAGAGAGAGAGAGAGAGGAAGTAATGGCACACTTTTTACACAAGTAGCCCATGCTACATTTAATTCATTGGGAAGAGGAAGTCATTGAAGGAAGCCATGTTGTGGCAGTCTCTAGTCTTGAGTTTAGAATATAAATTATATAAAATGTCATAATGAAATCATGGGTCGAACCTTACCATTTGAAAACAAGACTGCTCCTTAAAGAGATTTACGTGGTTGTTTACTCATTAATGCAAAATGAGGAAAAATAGGTTGGGCCATTCACTATTTGCACTCCTTGATGGCCATTTTATAAAGACTATTCCACCCATAGTAATAACTCCTTGTGCTGATGCTTCTTGTGCCACCTGGACTCTTTCTTCTACTTTTGCACTTGGCTTTTGTTCTTTTCTAGATCTTTGGCCCTCAGGGCAATTTTCCAACATTTTTTGACCCTTTAAGATCATTTATTAGTGGTTTCTTCCTTTTGGACTTAAGGCCTTTGAATTCCTTTAGGTTCACACTCAATCATTTAAATATCAATGATTATTTCATTGATGTAAAGTTGACGTTCACGCGCCTATCACCATTTGAAAGTCAATGGCTATTCCATTGTCCTAAATTTGACATCTTCATGCCCATCACCCCTTTGGTAATTCCTTCATAGTTTTCATATTTCCATTAGCCTTTTGTCATTGAACCCTCCTAAAGGGAAAGTATCCCTTCAGAGCTTGGAAAAAGGTCCCTTTCTTGGCAGCCGAGAGTCTCTCGCAAGGGCACTTGCCCTTTGGGCTCCTTCAGGCTACCTTGGTTTCTCAATTCCATCAAAAAAAGTCTGAAGGAATTCCTTTAGACATTTTTCTAAAGGAAATATTTCTTCAAATGTCCCAGCCCTTTCTTTCTTTTGGGAAAATCCTCCAACAAATGCCTTCAGACAAAATGTCCAAAGGAATTCCTTCAGGCATTTTGTCTGAAGGAATTCATCCTTTGGATTTCCTTGTGATTTCCTTCAGACAAAATGTTCAAAGGACCTTTGAAATTTTCCTTGGATTCCTTTATATTTATTCTTTGGATAAAAGTCTGAAGGAAATCCTTCCTTTTGCCTTAGTCTTTTCCGAAGGGCAAGTCCCTTTTGGGCTCCTTGCCTTGCCCCCTTACTTCGACTAGCTGCCCTCTGCAAGGGAAATTCAAGTCCAAAGTTACCCTTAAATTTTTTTTAAAATCATCCACTTTGCTCATCACCTACCCCCTGCAAGGGCTGCTTGGTCTCCAAAATTACTTTTCAGTAGAATTATAAAGGACCTGTTTGTCACTTGAGTGCCCCCCGCAAGGGCACCTACCCTCAGGCTTTTGAAAATGATCCTTTGGCCTTTTGAACTTGGTCCATTTTGCTAATAAAAATCCCTCTAAATTATTTTAATTACTCTATCAGACCTGAGAACATATCATGGAGCTTCTTGGATGCTTGAAACACAAAACTTGCACTCAACTTTAGAACTTTCATGAAATTGGCACCTTTTACAAACTCCTGTATAATCACTCCTTCTAACTCTACCTATACCTTCCATACCAAGTTCTTTAATTTGAGCCTTTTTATATGCCAAGAGGATAAAATGAGTTTTTAAATCATATTTTTTCATTATCCTTCATGTCTAGGCATGGAAATGGCAAGAACCAAAAAGGGAGACTGAAAAGGGAGACCAATTTTTGGCCTGCAGGACCAAAAATGGTCTACAGAGAGTACCATGATTCTTATAGGATCCAATTCCCTTGTACTAAAAACATTTATAAATATTAATGCCTTATCTTAGGCTTATAATTTGATATAAATAACAAGGTCAAAGAACTACTAGTTTACAGGTATTCAAAACTAGTAGTCAACCAACTTAGAAGCAAATACAAATACAAGCTCTCATATCTTAAGAGATGAAAGTTTAGTGTTTGGGATCTAATTAAATATTTTGATGTTTTTGGAATAATTTCCATCCCAAGGTGAGCAAACCAATCTAATTATGAGTTGGTATCTACTATAGCCAACTTCATGCCCAATCAAGATTCCCCTAATTTCAACATTGAGTTAATCCCTTGTCCTTTAATGCTTGATAATGTTAACCATTTTTTAGTCTTAAATTATGATCACCAAATATTGGATTTCATAACCAATTCTAGAGAATTTTATGCTCATATCATTTATGACATTTATGAAATTACATATATGGAGGGAAAATTTGGTGGTAAAGTCATTTAACTAAATGACAACAAGATCCGTAAGGGGATGATTACTTTAGAAATACTATTTGATCATGATAAAATGAATGAGATTTCTAAAGTTCTCAAGGTAAGTGGGAAATATTATAATTTTGTTGATCTTGGCCTCCATGATTAACCTTAGCTAGTAAATGTTGGAAAGGCTTTCATAAACATTGAAAATAAGAAAGTCAAAGAACTCCTTACCCAATACAGGGATGTCATAGCTTGATCCTATGATGAATTAAGGAGAGTTTGAAAACCATTCAAGTAAAAATAAAGGCATATAAACCCTATCTTATAACCCATGATCTTTAAGGAGGTCAAAAGATTATTAGATTCTAAGATAGTCTTTCCCATCAGGCATTCCACTTGGGTGGCTAATTTGGTGCCAATCAAAAAGAAGAATGGTGAGATTAGACTTTATTTTGATTTCAAAAACTTGAAAAAAACATAAAAAAGGGAAAACTACCCTCTTCATTCCTTATACCAAGTAATTCAAGTCATTTCAAGTTCAACTATGATGTCTTTTCTTGATGGATTTTTAGGTTACAAATAGGGGTTCATTGATACAGAGGACATGATGAAGATAAATTTCACCACAAAGTGGGGAACCTTTAACTACAAGAGGATGCCCTTTAGACTAATTAGTGCATGATATAAATTTCAAAGAGCTATTGACCATGCCTTCCAAAGTTGAAATTTAAATGCATCATGATTTATATGGATGATTTAACATTTCTTTCTAGAAATAGGGAATATCACTTCATGCATCTCTTGTCAAGTTTTTGAAAGATGTAGAAGGTATGACATTTATTTGAAGCCTAATAAGAGTATCTTTTATGTGACTGAAGAAAAATTATTAGTTCATATTATAACCAAATATGGATCTCTATAGATCCTAAAAGAGTGGAGGCCATATCTAGAATAAAACCTCTAAATAGTAAGAAAGAGCTAAAGTCATTATTTGGTAAGATAATTTTTGTAAGAAAGTTTGTTTCTAGTTTTGAAAAAAATGTTAAGCCATTAAATGACATGTTGAAGAAGGATGCAAAGGACACATGGAATGAACATTCTAGAAAGGCATTAAATGATATCAAGGAGGCCATTAGCGAAGCTCAAGTCCTTATAAGTCCTAACTTCTTAAGGGACTTCTACCTCTAATTTTTTGCATCTAACCATGTTATAACTATAGTATTGACTCAAAAAATTAGAGGGTGTGAATACCCAATAGATTTTATGAGCACTAATGTTAAAAATTCTAAGTTAAAATATTCATTGATTGATAATTAGGCATATGCATTAGTTAAGGTGGTTAATAAATTTAAACATTACATACTTAGAAATAAGGTGTATGTTATATTACCTAACCTAGCCACCAAACTCATATTAATTTAGAAGGAATTAGGAGAATGTAGAGGTAGATGGATGTTAGTTTTGTAGGAATATGAATTGGAAATGAAAACAATGAAATTGGTAAGATGCCAAGGTCTAATCCAAATCATTGCTAATACTAACCCGAGGCTAAACATTGTGCAAGTAGATCAATAAAAATTTCAAGCTAGTGAGTGGTATGATTCAATCATACATTTGCTAATTAATTATACTTATCCTATAGGTCTATCTAGGGAGAAAAAGAGGTAAATAAGGTTGAAATATTCCCACTACTTAATCAATAATGGGATATTGCATAAAAGAAATTTTGAAGGAATTAATTTGAGATGTGTCTCATAAGAAGAAGCCACCCAAATCATGAGTAGCTTTCATGAAAAGCTTGGTAATGGACACCTATATGGGAATACTATAGCTCACAAAATTCTTATGGATATCTATTATTGTCTAACTATATTTAAGGATTCTCACAAACATGTGAGGGACTGTCACTCATGTTAGATTTTAAGCACTAAGGAGCCAAAGGTAACAATGTCTCTATAACCAGTCATGATTGACAAACCCCTTTCTCAATGAGGGTTAGACTTTTTTGGGGTAATTAACCCCAACTCATATAAAGGTCATAAGTATGTCCTTACTACCATAGACTATTGTATAAAGTAGACTAAAGATGTAGTGACCAAATAATGCAGGATTGAAGAAGTGATCAACTTCTTGGAGGAAAATATTTATACTAGATTTAGAACTCTAGTCTCTCTAGTGTGTGACAATGGATCTGGATTCATTTCTATAGAGATGACTAAATAGGATTATGACAATGGCATCACTATCAAGTTTTCATCCAACCATTATCATCAAGGGAATAGAGTCTTAGAATATATAAATAATAACCTAATTAAGGCAATCAAGAAGTTTGTTGAAGATAAACCCAAAACTTGGCATAAGCTCCTTAAGTTTGTAATTTGGGATAATAAGATAAGAATCAAGCAAGCCTTAAGAGCCTCACAATTTATATTGGTTTATGGATAGGAACCTATCTTTCCCATCACTCTCAAGTTTCCCAGATATAGATTTATGCAATAATACATGGAAGAGAGCCAAGAACTTGCCAATTCAAGATTGTTGGACATAATTCAGATGGAAGATGCAAGGGAGAAAGCCTTTTCTGATTTTATCATGTATTAAACCACAATCAATATATGTTTTGATAAATGGTCCAAAATTAATGTGTTTAGATAAGGATACCTGGTTTTCCTTTGGGACAAAGCATCTGAGCCTAAGGGAAAATATGGTAAATTCACACCCTTGTAGATTGGCCCATACCATAGTAGAGAAAAATTAGGGAAAAACACCTTCAATCTCAAAGATCTACAAGGAGCAAAGTTTAGTTTTCCCACCAATGGGAAATACCTCAAGTACTACTTCTATGCTTCTCCTTTGGAGGTCTTCATGGAGTAAATTATAAGATGGTTAGATTTAGAGTAGGTAGTTTACCTAGTTTCTTTCAATTCTTTCCTTCATGTCCATTTTTTGTGCATACACATGTAAATATTTATTTATTTTCCTTTTATATATTTCTTTCCTAGTTTCTATTGTGTTTTTCTTTCTAGTTGTTTTTCTCCTTGATTCCAATAAGTCCTCTTGGACAATCTTGAACTCAAAGTTATGAAGCTTGCTTGAAAGTTCCCAAATTTTTGAAATGTAGGTGTGGAACCCCATACATAGGATTAAAATGGTTCTAGAATGCAAATCGTAATGATATAACATGGATAAACTAGTAAATATCAATATAAAGGCAAATCATTACATAAGAATCTAACCATTATGTTGACCTCAAGCTAGTTTTAATAAGACTTACAATTATAATGTGAAAACTCAAATCATCATGGTATACCAATACAAAAACTTAATAAAAATCCTTTCCTAGATTAAAATTGTAGCCACATGTGATTTTATAAAAAATCAAACACTTGACTAAATCAGAAGACCTAGATACCTTAGTTTTGAACCTTTCTAAAATCATAAATATCTAAGAAAATACAAAAAAGAAGGATACAACACAAAATTAAAATTTTTTAGTCATAGGTGATTCTATGAATTCCTATATATTAGTGGATCAAGGCCATGAGTTAAGTCAAATACATCTCTATCAGAGATATGGACACTTGGCTAGTAGCATAGCAATTCCCAAGCCCTCTGTAAGCTAAAAACATGATGTTTAATGAATACCCATACAAGCTATAAGTCAAGTATTAGTGATTAAGGGATTGAAATTTGGAAATTATTTCTTAGATTCCATGGCAAATAGTAAATGGAACCAAATAGAAAGCATAGTATGGTTATGTCTTGATGCTTGACCCTAAGTCTATAAATTTAAGGTTTGTTTCAACCATAATCTGGTCTAGGTGAGGGTTTTGGTCAAATGAAGTGGATAACCTAACTATCTGTCTAAATCAGAGTCTTTAGGTTCTAACCTATTGCTATGTTTCCCCCATGAGTCACCATTTTTTTAGGACAACACACTCCCATTTTTGAAAATTGGGACCCTTAAGAAACTCTAAGTATTGAACATGAATGTTAGCATGTTAAGATCATTTGTAGAATTTTAAGATCATCCACATTGTTAAAAACATGCTTAAATGGTTTTGTTTTTCTTTAATTTAGACTAAAACTTATAATAATTTTTTTTTTGTGTCTTTTAGTCATAGGTTTTGTGGTATTTGTGCGTAAGAATTTCATGTTTCAAAACTACTAGCCAAAACCCTTAGCTTACATTTGAATGTTGGCAAGAATAAAATTGGTGGGAACCATTTTAAAATACATTTTTGATCTAAGGATAAAGCTCATGTTCTAATCTCAGTCATGTTTTTTTAACATAGCTAAAACTTAACTTAAAATGCTTGGTCCCCTTTTATTATGTTTCCCCTTTAAAGATTCCTTTGTATGCCTAACTAGTTGTTCATTTTATAGGGTCCTTTTAATATTTCCTAACTTATCCTAAGACTTTAACCCTAAGGCCCCATAGTATTTATCAATACTAATGACACCTTAGTCTTAATGTCTTATCCTAATTATGGTTCCTCAAGTCCCCTTTTTATGTTAGATTGGTCCCTCACTTATACCTTATACTAAGGTTTTAATCCTAAGGCCTTGACGCATTTATTAATATGAGTGAGACTTTAGTATTAAAACCTTAAGCCTAAGTATTTTACATTTCTATAGTCCTAGCTTACCTTCCTTGCTTTTTTTAGGATCTAATGGCCCATGATTTACCATGGAATTTTATCTAACAGAGCAAGAAAAACCCAAGCTTTGATTTAAATATCATACATCTTTGATGATCCAATGGTTCACACTTCATCATAACCTTTGATTGGATGCCATGAGGAAAATCATGAGACTATCACATATATCTCATTATACCAATCACATTCAAGACCTCAGATCATGATCAATGCTTCTCACTTACTTGTGAAGACTTGATCAGATGGTGTGAGGCATGATTTAAAACTCAACAAACTATAGAAGGCTTGAATGATCGGCACGTAACACCTTTCCATTCAATGATTAAAATCAAAAGGTCCCACTTGATATAAATAACCTATCACAAGTGAGCTCTTGGATCATGATCAATGACTGACACTTCATCACAGATTTTGATTCAATAGAGAGAATTAAGTCCAAGATCCTGAGAGGCCCCATAGATGTGCCAAGCAACATTCTCACACTAGGTCATAATAATTTGATGAGATTAAAATTGACATTTTTGTGATCATCATTTGACATCTATGACATATGCCACATAGGTAGCACGTAAGCACAAAAATACAAAATACAAGATCTTATGGGCTCAAAAATGTAAATGTATAAAGGAAATGGTCCAAATAAAATATAAGGCACGTAAAAGACAAATCATGGATATATTCTACCATTAAAGCTTCAAACACTAAACCTTGCATACAAATGACTCAATTATATTCATTTGGTCACCTATCAATCAAAAGAGAGTTGAATTGTGTTTTTAAGTACAAGATAGCTTTCATGGAGACCATTTTATACTAGTGTAAACAATTCATAGGATTTAAGGTTACAACATCAAGATGGAACATAGGTTAATTAGAGATGATAAGCCATCTAGGGAAAGATGGAAAATGCATCCTTTATAATATCATTTGTTATCAGGTCAATCTAGGACACCCTAGGCAAAACAACCATAGCCACTAGGGTAGCCTAAGAAAAGTCAAGGTGTGAAAGGTTAAGATGAACAAGGTAAGGACAAGGAGAAAGTGGGAGAGGTTAAATTGGAAGAGAGGCCTTTGGATGGACCTTCATCTTCAACACTCCCACAAAGGCAACCTTCTCTAGTACAATATTTGGGCATGCTTTCCATAGAACTAGAAGAGATACTTAAGGATGCCTTCAAGGAACTTCCAAAGGCCTAGGAATTAAATAGGTAGGTGGAGCTTGAGGAAACTAAATGAAAATAACTTATAACTATGGCATCCATAGAAAAGAATAAAGCATAGTTAGCATTGGTTCCTATGGGACCAAGGAAAAGACTAAGGTTAATCATCCCTCACCCCACAAGTGAGTTAAATTTATTTAGTGATGAATTCCCTATTTATAGACCAGTCATTCCTAACTGGTTAATTTATGGGAAAATACAAAAGGTTCCCTCTCTTTCCCATTCATGGGCTATAACAAGAGTTGCTGACATTGAGATTCAAGATGACATGAAGCCATGGATAAGGTTTATGGTGAAAGAGTAAGAAGAAAGGAGAATTATAGTCATTTAATAAATAGAAATAAAGAAGATGAATGCTCTAAGAGCATCTAGTGGCTTAGTTGTGGAGGTCCTAAAACCTCCAAAATTTAAGGAGCTAGTTACTACCATCCATTTTAGCCCTAAAATAGTTGGGTTAGAGAGAATAACAAAAAGAACAACTATGGTTAGTGTTGACCATTTTTTTGCCCAAAAGGCCAAAAAATGGGTCCCCCTTCTTTCCTTGCTATTTAGAGCTATTCAATTTTGGGTTACACAAGTTCATCAAGCATTGGTTCATCGCTTCAGTTCAATAACAAGTTTAACGGTGAGGTTCAACAGAGAAATAGTTAAATAGCAAGGTTCAATAGAAAAGCTAAATAATGACAAGCACGCAAACGTCAAATTTTATAGCAGAGGAATCATCGAAGGGAAGGAATAAGTGGAAACAACCACGTGTCAAATTTTGCATGACTCTCAAAGGACCCTAAAAGTATGTAGATGCTACCACATGTCCTTGCCCATCTCAGTGGAGTGTGACAAGTGTCTGCATCTGAGGCTTCAAGTTTCTTTTAAGATTTAGAGATAAGCCTCACTCGAAGTGTAGTGGAAGCTGCCAAGTGTCAACATCTGCAGGTTTCTCTTGTTAGCTTCAAAGAAGACTATTATGGGCCTAAATGAGTTACTAAAGACTACATAAAGCATGCCAAGTGTCACTATATACAAGAATCAAATGAGTCCCAAAGGTTTCCAAAGGCAGCTAAAGGCTTTGCAGAAGTGGCCACGTGTCACCTTCCATATAAATATCAAAATGCTTTGCGTAACCCACAAGGGACCCTCAAAGGTGAGTGGATGCCACCACATGTCCTTGCCCATCTCAACAGAGTGTGACAAGTGTCTACATCTAAGGCCTTAGGTCTCTCTTAAGCTTCAATAGTAAGTTTCTCTCAAGAGTAAGTAGAAGCGGCCATGTGTCAAATTCTACCTGACTCTCAAAAGACCCTCTAAGTTAAGTGAAAGCTACCATGTATCCCATCATCAGCTTAATAAAAGCTACCACATGTCAACATCTGCATTTCAAAGTGTCTTCTAATTGTCCAAGGAACCGATGGTGACACGTGTCTGAAATGGATGTGCTCTCAGCTAAGAGCCAAAGGAGTAGCAGAAGGAGCCAGAGGAGGCAAAGTAGCCAAGTAAAGAAATAAATAAAGTGATCCAAGTGGTGTGAGAAAGTGTTGATTCAAGGAGTTATTCTGGTGGTTGACATAGTACCTACCATGCAATCATCAAGAGGTGTAAATAGTGAATGGTGTGACCCATTTTTCTTCAATTTTGCATTGATGAACAGACAAATGGTGTGGCCCATAATTTCAAATCATGACAGGGGCTGACACAACATTATCTTCAAGCAAATTTCTCTTCCCAATGCTCGAAGGGCACATGGGTCACTTGTAAAAGGGAACCAAAATGGCCTCTTTCTTCCTCTATAAATTGTAAACTTCTCATTCTAAGAAGGGATCCACTCTCTTAGCCTTAAGGAAAAACTCTACCCCAAAAATCTCTCAGGCTTGTAAGGTAGAGCTCTACCAGATTTTACCTTCAATCAAGACTTAGCATTTTTACCTCCATCTGGACTTGCACTCATGCATATGTTTATGTTTTATTTTATGTTAAGTCATTGTTTTTGATGTTTTTCATCTAATGACTCCAACATGTCTAATGCATTGTGAAGTCTCCTTTTTGTAGGTCTGCCATAAGTGTCTATAGAAAGAATATAGGTGCCTATGAATAGGCTATCAAAGTGTGTCCCAGAACACCTTTGCTAGTTCCTTCCTCCTTGTACTTCCATAGACCCCTAGCTAACTATTTTAGATGAACTTCTGACTTCATATGAAGTATATGGGTGTTTCTTCCTGGTGAAAAGTGTATGTTTGGGCTGGGTGGGTCAACTTTTTTGGTGTATCACCTTTTCATTTTCTAGAATTAGGTTCTATTTTCATCATCTCTCTCTCCCTTTTCATCCCCCCTTTGTTTTTCATTTTATTTGTTAGTAGTAAGAGAACCTTGGCCTAAAAAATACATTAGAGGGAGCTAGCCCTCATCTAGAGAATCTCCCCTCTAGCTTCACTGGTCCCATAGGTGAGAGGGGAGTTTCCATTGTTGCATGTGGAAGGGTAGGAGCTAGGTGTCCTGCCCCAAGTGCAATCCACTACATCAACAGTTTTTGGCACACCCAGTGGGACCAACTAGGACAAGTTGTGTCCAAAGAGTTGAAGAATTATTGGTGTGTTCTTTAACTGACCAGCCTTTGGAGGCTTTTCTACCAACACCAATGGTGACTCTGAGTTGAATCAACTAGTTAAGCAGTTCTGGTGCCATCAAGAAATAGTATCTTGGTCCAATAAGACTAGTCTGACCTATGCTTAAAATCACCACACAGTCTGCTACTAAGGGTGTCCCTTTTGAATTCATTGAATGGCCTTTTAACTCAAAAAAGTGACTAAGGTTTGAGAGGACCCATCCTTATTCAACAAACCACTTCCCTAAACCTGCTATAAAGAACACCTATGCTGATGAGCTAAAGTTGGAGGAGAATATATTTGAAGATCTAGAGATCTAGACCTTTGAGGAGGAAAAGGAGAGGCTGGTCTCCCTTAAGGGAAGCCTTGAAGAAGAAAGCTTTGAACAAAGAGGTGATGTTCTATGGAATGAGCAATCAGTTTGTGATTCCATTTTAGACATCACCACAGTCATCCTTCTTCAAGAAGACCTTGAGGGAGCAGGAGACGAGTCAGACCATGATGCATTACAGAGGGATCATACACAACAAAGGGCTTTTGGTGATGAGCCATCAGCCATAGATTTCTTGGTGAAATGTACAAGAATGAAGGACCAACATTCAACAAGATTCCAAGAACAAAAGGAATACATGTATATTGGAAGCATGTTTGAATCTGATCCACTTAGATACAAGCCAACCTAGGTGGCAGGCAAGAGGAGCGGGTCACCAACTCTCCATTTCATTTAGCCACTTGTCTGGCACCATAAGTCTTCTTGCCAGGAAGCTTTTGATCCAAGAGGGAAGTACATGTACCTAGTTAGTTGTACATAGTAGTTTGCTTTCAGTTTCTTTTCCTACTTTCCCTAAGTGTAGTTTACACAAGTAGTGTTTTTAGTCTTGTGTGTGTTTTCCCTTTTGTCTAGGGTAAAAGGCTCATGATTGATTCTTAGATCTTTGGGGCTATTGCTAACCTTTATTCAAATCTACATTCTAACTCTGTACCCAATGGACTACAAGGCAACTAGTCTCTAAGCATAGCAGGCATGCTTCCCTTAGGAGTCACCAATTTGTTGACCATTTTTTGCCCAATAGGCCAAAAAATTGGTCCCCCTTCTTTCCTTGCTATTTAGAGCTAGTCAATTTTAGGTTGCACAAGCTCATTGAGCTTTGGTTCATCTCTTCAATTAAATGGCAAGTTCAACAAAGAAATAGTTCAAAGGTGAGGTTCAATGAAAAAGCAAAATAATGATAGGCACATAAATGTCAAATTTTGCAGTAGAAGAATCATCGAAGGGAAGGAATAAGTGGAAGTGGCCATGTGTCAACTTCTGTGTGAATCTCAAAGGACCCTAAAAGTAAGTAGATGCTACCACATGTCCTCACCCATATCAATAGAGTGTGACAAGTTTTTGCATCTGAGGCTTTGGGTTTCTTTTAAGCTTTAAAGATAAGCCTCTTTCAAAGTGCATCGAAAGCTACCAAGTGTCAACATCCACAAATTTCTCATATTGGCTTCAAAGAAGATTGTGGTGGGCCTGAATGAGTTACTAAAGACTACGTGGAGCATGCCAAGTGTCACTATCTACAAGAATAAAATGAGTCCCAAAGGTTTCCAAAGGCAACTAAAGTCTCTGTGGAAGCGGCCATGTGTCGCCTTCCACATAAATATCAAAATGCTCTGTGTAACCCTTAAGGGACCCTCAAAGGTGAGTGGATGCCACCACGTCTCCTCACCCATCTTAGTAGAGTGTGAAAAGTGTTTGCATTTGAGGTGTTGGGTCTCTCTTAAGCTTCAATGGTAAGTTTTTCACAAGATTAAGTGGAAGCAGCCACATGTCAAATTTTGCCTGACTCTCAAAAGACCCTCTAAGTTAAGCAAAAGCTACCACGTATCCCATCATCAGCTTGGTGGAAGCTACCATGTGTCAACATCCATGTTTAAAAGTGTCTTATAAGTGTCTAAGTAGTGGACTATGACATGTGTCAGAAATGGATGTGCTCTCAGCTAAGAGCCAAAGGAGTAGTAGAAGGAGCCAGAGGAGGCAAAGTAGCCAAGCGTAGAAATAGACAAAGCAATTCAATTGGTCTAGAAAAGTGTCGATTTAAGGAGTTATTTTGGTGGTTGACATAGTACCTACCATGTGATCATCAAGAGGTACAAATAGTGAATGGTGTGACCCATTTTTCTTCATTTTTGCATTGATGAGCAGAGAAATAGTGTGGCCCATAATTTTGAATCATGACAAGGGCTGACATAGTATTATCTTCAAGCGGCTTTCTCTTCCCAATGCTCAGAAGGCACATGAGTCACTTTTAAAAGGGAACCAAAATGGCCTCTTCCTTCCTCTATAAATTATAAACTTCTCATTCTGAGAAGGGATCCACTCTCTTAGCCTTAAGGTAAAACTCTACCCCAAAAATCTCTCAGGCTTGTAAGGCAGAGCTCTTCCAGATTTTACCTTCAATCAAGACTTAGAATTTTTACCTCCATCTGGACTTGCACTCACGCATATGTCTATGTTTTATTTTGTGTCAATTCATTGTTTTTGATGCTTTTCATAGAGTGACTCAAGCGTGTCTAGTGCATTGTGAAGTCTCCTTTCTGTAGGTCTACCAAAAGTGTCTACAAAAAGAATATAGGTGCCTGTGAATAGGTTGTCAAAGTGTGTCCCAGAACACCTTTGGTAGTTCCTTCCTCCCTGTACTTCCAAGAACCCCTAGCTGACTGTTGCAGAAGAACTTTTGACTTTATATGAAGTGTATGGGCATTTCTTCTTGGTGAAAAGTGTATGTTCAGGCTGGGTGGGTCAACTTTTTTGGTGTATCACCTTTTCATTTTTTATACTTAGGTTCTATTTTAAGCATCTCTCTCTCCCTTTTCATCCCCCCCCTTTTATTCATTTTATTTGTTAGTAGCAAGAGAACCATGGCCTAAAAGATACATCAGAGGGAGCTAGCCCTCATATAGAGACTCTCCCCTCCAGCTTCGCTGGTCCCATAGGTAAGAGGGGAGTTTTTATTGTTGCGTGTGGAAGGAGAGGAGCTCAGCTTCCTGCTGCCAGGTGCAATCCACTATGTCAATAGTTAGAATAAAGGAATTCACCTTTCAAAATGTGGAACCCTTTATGGGGTTAACCCCAGTACCAGGTCAATATCTTGGTGAAGTAGAAATTCATGAAGAGGATGTGGAAAGTCTAATAGAAGCCCAGTCTGCATAAGCTAAAGCTAGAGTCCAAGGCTTGAAGTAGAGGATCATAAATTTGTAAAAGGAAAAGGAAAACTTGCAGACATAATCAATTTGTTAGTGCTTGAGGCAATGACCAAGATCTTGATGAGTCATTTTATGACATGTTTGAAGCACTCAAGCTAATGAAACTAAGATAGAGTGTATTAGAGGGGCAGTGTGTACTAGCCATGAGTTGAGTCACCTATTATCAAGCCTAAGAGGACAAAATAGCCAAACTCCTTAACATTCAAGCAAAACAATAGATCCCAAAATTTAAGACCATCAATTTGGGACACTTAAGTGAAATCCTAATATTTTTTGTGGATAAGATTTAGAATTTGATTGTATGGCATAATAATGTGAAAAGGTTCCTGAATGATGATAAGGGGCTAATTAAAAGAATTGAATAACTTCTTGGAACTATGCTTATAGAGCCTAAACAACTTGTTTCCCTTGGAATCATAAGTGATGAGGAATTAAAACATAGGGATAATTTAATGACCCAAGAAATCAAAGTGAAGAGCCAAGGCAAATCTGAGGCCAAAAATAGTAAAATACTAAACATGATATTCAATGCTAGAGAAAGAATAAATGAAGCTAGGAGTATTAATGAAGCCGTGGATAAGAATAATAGGAAGCTTGATGACTTGGTAGATCAAGAGGGGGAGTATATCCTAAATCTTGTAGTGGACCTAGAGATAGTTGATGAACAACATGTTAAAGCCATGAGCATCCTTCAACAATAATAATCAGAGGCCCCACCAAAAAATTAAGCAATATTATATTTTGTAGAATTTTGTAACTTTTAAAATAGAATATTCCATTGTAAAGGCATATGCTAATTTTTTAGCATATTTGCCTCTCGGTCAGTATAATTGTGAAAACCACATGTATTTTAGAACTTGTAAGGATAGTTGTCCTTATCTTTGTACACCTATTTTTTGTAACTAACTAGTATGCTTCCTAATCTTTCTATAAAGGCATCTATTACCAATTGTAAAGGGAGAGAATTTTGAGCCAGTTTATATAATTTTAATTAATTAAAATAATCAAGGAATTATACAAGGATTGTCCATTTTTGATGTTTCAATTGCTAATATAGATTTTTCTCTCAATTTCTAGTAGAGGTCTTGAATTTGAATGGTGTCTTCGAATTCTGAGTTGCATTTTCTAATCACAATGTTTTTAATGTATGATTATGATAGATTAGTTGGAATTTCTTAGGTTTTGCTTCATTTAATTTTGATATGTATTTAGATGTGCAATTTCTATTTGATTATATTAGTAAATCTTTAAATTAGACATGGTTCTTACTTGTGACTTTTTACATTTTCCTTGAAGTTTGCTTGATATATAGTGGGATTTGAGATTAGGATATGTTGCATTATATATTAGTTAAATACATATTAAGTTGTAGTTAATGCTTTATCATAATTCTTGATACTAAAATTGACAATCACTTATTTCTTTTCTACTCTACCATTCTCTTTGCTCCTTTTTACATCAAGATCACTTTAGTTTTAGCTTCATTAAAAATATCTACTTAGATTAATGTGGAGGATAATTCACTAAGTATTAACATAGATTCTCAAAAATTCATGAAGAATGGACCAAGGTGGCTTTCAACCACAAAATTATATAAATGTTGTAGAACAATTTATCTTGCTCTACTCCTATTTCACCATAGGCAACTAGATTGCCGAAACCTACAACTCATGCCTTCAATTTTCTAAATTATAAAATGAGAAGTGTTATTTAAACACTAAAGATCACTTGTGGTTCATTTAGAAGCATCAATAGGTCCAATAATTTATTGACATCTAGGTGGTAGACATTCTTGATGCTTCTGCCTTACTATTAAGTAGAGAGTGGACAAAGGCCCTGAATGGATGTATTACTATTGACTATTCTCATTTTTAGTTGCCATGGAAAAGAGTCTCAAATTAGATCAGGGTGGAAAGAGAGCCTAAAATGAAACACATGATCATAGAATACAATGTTGTAAATGAAAGGGTTAACATGCTAGACTTTGATGAGATCAACATGATGGATTTTGAATTGGGAGTTTATACTCTTGAGAATTTTAAGGTATGTAATTCTAAGACTTCTCATGATTTTCATAGAATTTGGAAATTACATTTTGATGGTGCTAAGTGTAAGTCTAGGTTTGGAGTAGGAGTTATTCTTAACAATCATATTGGGAAAGAATTAAAAGTTGCCTATAGACTTTAGTTTCCTTGTACCAATAATCTTGAAGAATATGAAGCTTTGATTTTAGGATTATAATTTACCATTTTGCATAAAGTTATGAAAATATTGGTTCATGGTGACTTAGAACTTATATTCAATCAGGTGAGGAGTAGGTACCAATGTAAATTATCATATCTCAAGAGATATAAGTTTAGAGTTTGGGATTTACTAGAATCTTTTTATGCATTCAACATTGTGTCCATCCCTAAAAAGGAGAAAAAGGCTTAGAACTTAGAATTTTAACATTTATTTGGTTACATGCGCTTCAATCTTAGATAATATAAACCATATGCAATTTTTTAATTATGACCAAGAAATCTTAGATTTCATGACCAAATTAGGATTATTTGAGGCCCATGTCATAGACGAGGCCAATGAGAACACTCTTGAATAGGATGGCATATTTGATAATAAATTCATTTAGTTGAATGAAAACAAAATTCTAGAAGACATGATTTCCTTGGAGAGGTTATTTAACTAGGATAAGCTAGTGGAGAACACTAGGATTCCCAAAGTGAGTGGGAAGGATTATAAGGCAATTGATCTTGGACATCAAGATCAACCTCAACTATTTAATATTGGGACAACATGTATGATCATTGAAGATAAAAAATCCAAAGACTTGTTGACAAAATATAAGGATATAATAACATGGTCCTATGATGGCTTAAATATTTTTAATCTAAGAGTGATCACCCATACCATACTCTTGAAGAAATACTACAAAACATTTAGATAAAATAAGAGGCATATTAACCTTGTTTTAAAACTCATCATTTACAAAGAAGTAAAAATGTTTTTGGATGCCAACATTGTATTTCCCATTAGGTACTCTACTTGGGTCACCAATCTAGTCCTAGTTAGAATAAATAATGGTAAACTAAGATTGTGCATTGATTTTAGGAATATAAATAAGTCATCTAAAAAAGACAACTATCCTTTTCCTTCTTTAGACAAAGTTATACAAAGTTTTGGGTTCTGCTATGATGTATTTTCTTGATGGATTTTCAAGGTATAACAAGTACTGGTAAATTAGGAAGATAGGATGAAGACTAATTTCACTACCAAGTGAAGAGCATTTACATACATGAAGATACCATTCAAATTAATAAACATAGGAGAAATGTTCTAAAGGGCCATGGATCATGATTTCCAAGGCTTGGTAGGTAAATGCATCATTATATACATGGATAATCTAATTTTTTTTCTAAAAATAAGGAAGACCACATCATTCATTTACAATAGCTATTTGAAAGGTGTAGAAGGTATGGGATTTACCTCAATCCAAAAAAGAGAATTTTTGTGTTACTGAAGAAAAATTGTTGGGCCATGTTATAACTAAGGAGGAAATCTCTATAGATTCAAATAGAGTATATGTTGTATCAAAGATATAGCCTCCTAACATTACGAAATAACTAAAATCATTATTTGGAAAAATTAACTTTGTAAGAAAGTTTATTTATAGATTTGTAGAAATCATCAAACTATTGAATGACATGTTGAAAAAAGATGACAAAATCACTTGGAATGAAGAAACCAAGAAGGCCTTTAAGGACATCAAGGAGGCAATTGGTCAAGTTCTAGTCTTGATAAGTCCATATTTCTCCAATGATTTTTACCTTTGCTTCTAAACAACTATTATTATAGTTTTAACTTAGAATATTGATGGATGTGACCATCCAATTGCTTTCATGAGAACAAAATTTTAAAATGTTGAGTTAATTTATTGTTTAATTGATAAAAAATCATTTTCATTAGTAAAGGTAGTGAAAATTTTAAGAACTACATTCTTAGGATAAAGTTCATGTTATCTTACCTGACCCTGCCACCAAGCTCATGTTCACCCAGAATCAACTAGGAGAAACGAGTGGTAAGTAGATGTCAATGCTATAGGAATGTGACATTGAAATCAAGACTAAAAAATTTATAAGATGATAAGGTCTGATTCAAATGATTTCCAATGCTAACCCCAATCTTAATGTCATGTAGGTTGAGCAATAAAATTTTCAATTCAATGATTGGTATGATCCTATCACTCATTTGTTGGTTAATGGTACTTGTCTTCTAGGATTGAACATGGAGCATAAGAGAGATTTAAGGCTCAAATTATCCCATTAATTGATCAAGAATGGAGAACTATACTGAAATAACTTTGAAGGTGTCTACCTAAGATGCATTTTAAAATAAAAAGATATCTAGATAATAAGAAATTTTCATGAGAAGCTGGGAAGTGGGCATCCATAAAAAAGAACCATATCTCACAAAATTCTAAGACCTATTTACAATTGGACCACCATCTTCAAGGATGATAAAAATCATGTGAGAGAGTCCCACTCATGTCAAGTCTTCAGCACAAAAGAGCCCAAGGTACACATGCCACTATAACTAGTGATGATTGATAAACCATTTACCTGATGTGGGATAGATTTCATGGGGGTAATAAACCCCAACTTATTAGAAAGTCACAAGTACATTCTAACTTCTACTACCTACTACACCAGATGGACTGAGGTAGTGGCTACTAAATAGTGTAAAATTGAAGAAGTGATATGTTTTTTGGAAGAAAACATATGCACCAAATTTTGGACTCTATAATCTCTAGTATGTGATAATGGATATGATTTCACATCCATTGAAATGATATAATGGGCATATGATAAAAATATTAGTCTCAAGTTCTCATCCAACTATTATCTTCAAGGTAAGGGTGTATCCAAATCAACCAATAATTAATTTATGAAATAAATAAAGAAGTCTACAATAAACAAACCTATAACTTGGCATAATATTATCAAATATGACCTATGGTTAGATAAAACAAGGGTCAAGTAGGATCTCAAGGAATCACCCTTCTTACTATTATATGGTGAAGAGCCCATATTCCCCATTACACTCAAGCTTCTAACATACCAGTTCATGCATGAGTATATGGAAGAAGATTAGGTATTAGTCAATTTAAGACTATTAGACATTGTTCAGATGGAAGATGCTAAAGAAGAGGAATTTTCTAGCTTTACAAGAATGAAACCACATTGAAAAGGTGGTTTGATAAGTGATCAAAGATAACGGTGTTTATGTAAGGAGACTTATTTCTTATTTGGGACAAGACATCTGAGCCTAAGGGTAAACATGGGAAGTTCACACCTTTGTGGATAGGTCCCTATCAGAATTTTTAGACACATGGAAAAAACACCTTCAAATTGAAAAACCTACAAGGAACTGAATTCACTTTGTCCACCAATGGGTAGTACCTTAATCATTAATTTTCTAATGCTCCCCTTGGGGAATTCATAGAGTAAACTATAAAAATAGTTAGGGTTAATGTAGGTAGGCTAGTTTACTTTCTTTCTTCTCTTTCCTTCCTATCATTTGTTTGTATATATGCTTGTATATATTTGTTTACTTTTGTTTACTTACCTAATTTATTTACTTTTCATCTATGTGTTTACTTATTTTTCTTCATTCCTTGCTTATAATAACTCCTTTTAGACAACACTCAGTTCAAAGTTCATTTAAAAAAACTTAGGAACTCCATATTTCAAAAATGCAAGTATGAATATCAAGCATTTGTTGATCATGGGTTTGAAATGTAAGCTTATATTATAGTTTAAATAAATTGGAAATGACTGGTAGACATGTCAACTATTCTATCAGAATTTAAACATTGTTTTGATATAAATTTGGTTTTAATAAGAATTACACATGTGGGATGAAATCTTGAATTATTAAGGCATAGTCAAGTTTTCACTTAAAAAAATCCTTGCCTAGGACAAATTTGTAACCATAAGTGATTTTATGAGGATCAAACATTTGACCAAATCCCCAAAAACTAGCTAACTTGGTTCCCAACCTTTGATATAAAGCCTAAAAGATCCAAAAAATAAGAGATTATTACAAAATCAAAATTTTTTCAAGCAAAGGTGATTCTGGTAATCTCCATCGAGGTTATGGATGACTATTTGGCATTGGAGCAAGGCCTTAATTGGATTGAAAGACATCTTTATCAGGGCTATGGATGCTTAGCTAGTAGAAGAGCAATTCCCAAGCCCTCCTTGAACTAAATCAATGTTAATGATTAAGGACATGAAACTATAATTTTTCCCCTGAATCCCATATAAAATAGTTAGTGGAATCAAATCACAAACAAAACATGGATAGGTTTTGATATTTAATCCTAATTTTGTAAAAGCAAGGTTTGTCTTAACCATAAACTGATCTTGATAAAGGTACTGATCAAGTAGAATAAGTAATTTAGATATATGCCTGAACCATAGTCTCTATATTCTAACATATACTTATGGTTTCCCTAGAATTTATCATTTGTTAAGGTTAACATACCCCCTATTTCTAAAAATTGGGTACCCATTTGTTAAATTATGTAATTTGTACCTTAAAACTAAAAATTCACTTGATCAAAGTGCCATTAATATGTTTACACATTATTCATATTTGAAGATCATCCACACCATGTTTTAATTAGTCTGATTATTCATGGCTCTTGTTTAACCTTATCCAAAGTTTTCTAACTTTGGACCTTCTTGTTTCAAGTTATATATTTAACATATGTCTATTAGAGGTAGAAAATATTTGGGTTTCATAGTTTTAATGATTTTATATAAATCTGGCTTTTACTAGACTTTAGTTTGAATAAATCTAAGTCCAATCCATGGTTAAATGTCTTGGATGTTACCCTTCAAAAACCCTAGCATAAGTTTTTGAGCCAAATTAAAAATTGGTAGGATTACTTTTAAAATGTTGTGGACTTGAGCTTAATTTTTTATACCATAGCTTAGTCATGGTTTTCAACTTGACCAAACCATATCCTAAAAATTATATGCATGGTCTTATTTATATATTTCCCCCTTTATTCCCTTTATATTTGTTAATGGTCTATATTTAATTTTTATAGGGTCATTTTATTACATTCTAAGCATGATCCAACCTTTGTTATTTACCATGGTCCCTCTTGTTGCAACTTAGACTAATGCCTTGGTCCTAAATCCCCATTCATGTTTATTAACATAAACAAGACCTTAGTCTTAAGAATTTAACCTAAGTCTTATATGCCCCTGAGCCCTAACTTAAATCATGTGATTTTTATAAGATCAAAGACCTATGTTTAATTAGGCAACATTAATCAAATGTAACAAGGTGGACTTGATGAATCGAAAACTTTTATCCATGGAGCCAATCTCACTCAATGACATAAATCATAATCAATTATCTATGATTACTTGTATAAAATAAATTAAATGATGCATATCAATTCAAATTTCATATGGAACTTACTATTCATGGGACTTAAATTTAATGCTCTCATGCCTTTCAATTGATGTCTATGAAGCCATCATTGACATCCATGAGGCCATTAAATTTTAGTCACTATAGGTAATTATGAAAGCTTAAAATTGATGTTCTCATGACCATAAATTGAATTTTTCAAGGCCATCATTGAAGTCTATTAAATCATCAAATTTTATCCCTTAGTAATAATTATACGAGCTTAAATTTTATGTCTATGTGATCATCAATTGACATCCATGATTTCTTCATTAACGTCCATGAGACCATCAAATTTTATCCCCTATGAATATTTATATGAGATTAAATTTGAAATTATCATGATGATCAATTGATGTCCATGAGGCCATCATTGATTCCCATGAGACCATCAAATTCAAGCTCAGGAACTAATCTCATTTAGATAACTGAACATGTTTGTCTTCATGTTGTAGGATCAATGGAGACCCATTTGTAGAATGAGCATGATTATATTTTTGTGCTTCAATGATAAAATTTTCCTTTCATTTAGCCTTTAAACCATCATATAATAAGTTCAAATTTTCATGGGATCGATTATAAACACCATGAACCTAACTCAAATTTTATCCTTAAGTATGGTCATGTTTCTAAACATTTGACTAAACTTTGGCCTAAAATATCACGCTTGGTCCCCATATGTCCCATGATCTTATTTGGGTCTATTATATTGACATAACCTAACAAATTCAAGGTTCATTTATTAAAATTTAGGTTATAAATTTTACCCTAAAGTTTTATTGTATTTATTAATACAATAAAACCTTAGGATTAAAAAAATTATACTCATTCCTTTATTATTAAGGGTCTCCCTTTTATCATGTTCTATAATTAGATTAAATAATTTATATTATGGTTTATATCATGTAAATTAACATTAAATAAACCATATCCTAAAGTCTTTAACCTATGTTTTTATATGTCCGAATGTTAACTTAAACATTGTGCACCTTTATAGGATCTACAACTCATGTGAGATCGGAGGAACATGATCAAATAGAGTGATATATCTATGGAAAATTCAATGAATCCTCTGAATACCCATAGGATATCCATGTATCAAGTATATTCCAACTAACATAGCTAATAAGCTATATAGTTTAGGAAGCCTTGTGGAACTACCAAATGGTGTAATCACAAGGCCTAGTATAAATAATGACCTATGGTGTGTAACTCATAGGATTGATATAAATGACTTGCATTTATTTGTTTAAGATGATCCAATAGAGTGAGAACAAGAAATATTTTCAAAGTGAAATGTTTTTTTTTAACATTAATGAACAAACTGCCATGAAAGTTCTAACTAGATGCCACATAGACACCACCTAAGCAAAAAATGACAAAACCAAAGATTTTGTTGGCACAAAAAATCAAAGTTATAAAGGTAAAGATCTAAATCAAATATAAATAACCAAATTAATTTAAGCCCAAAAAAGTGTCATCATTAAGTCCCAAAAAAAGACTTGTAAAGAAACCCTAGTGTTGATAAAGCCTTTATTTGATCTCAATTTAACCATAGTCAAACCAGAGAGAACTCAATTATCATTTAAGCAAGTGCATATTAATCTAAAGTAAATTTGTAGACCACTAGTGATCAATTTGTAAATCTCACAATCATGGTAATACACAATCAACATAGAAATTATATACAGCTCTACTTAACCACAAATTTAGAAGGAATGGTCTTTAAGGATTCAATATTTGATACTATGGCATCAAACATTAGAGATAATTATTGGTATAAGATATTTTGGAAAATTGAAGAGATGAAACCCATAACCATGGAGTATGAGAAAATAACATCCTTTAAGATAAGATATTATGACATAGTTGCAGCATAGTTGATGATCCTTCACCATACATCAGTAAAACCAGAGGTACTTCATTGTATCAATGTCCCCTTCCTTATTTTTAAAGAATGTAAAATTGAAAATAGTATGTTGATCAATGAACATACTTGTAAATGCATTTATTATGTGTCTCCCATTACTTTTGAGAACTATTATAAGTTAGCCAATACCTAATTAGATATACCCACACTTAATGAATGGGCTAAGAAAAATGATCTCAAAACCATCCTATTCCCATGGTTGTATTCTAGAAACCATGTGATTTATGAGCTTAGTGTAAACATTCCCATTAGACAAGTTTGACCTTGAATTAGAATGATAATTACCTTGATGAATAGGTTGTGGAAACCATACTATCACTTATGTTGATAGTAAATGGGTACCACTATTATACTTTATGATTTAGAAGGAGCTCACCCCTCCCACTAGTGAAGTCATCAGTACATGTTTATGTACGTAGATATCCACAATAAATAAAGGATCTAGGAAAAAAAATTATATAATGTATTATCTCTTAGATTCCCTATTTTCCACAATTGATATCCCCAAATTTAAGGGTTGGCCTCCTGAGAAGACATAAATAGTGTCCAAGTTATCTTTAAGTATAGAGACCATATTTAATTTATCAGTGATTATATCTATCTATCCTACCCTGAATGAGGCTATAAAAATATGCACAATGACAAGAGTTATCCCATTGATAATGAAGTCCATTGATTATATTTGGGGCATCTAGTTTTATCTATACTACATAATCATCATGATTGAAGGAACATAGTGCACTCTACTTAGACTGTTAGTCCATATTACAAACAAATTGGATAAGAAGGAAGTTACATTCCAAATATGAAATAGTATTGATGGTATTTTGAGGGGTAAAATGAAAGGACTACTACATCCTCCACCCTTGGCTATTGGTAGAACCATCTTTCATTATTGGGACAACATTGAAGACACTCTTAGGCATAGAGCATATTTCAAGTTGCAACATGATGGATTTAGATAGTGGGACCCAAATAATAGAGATCTTGAAGACCTAGCTAATCAAGAGGTTAAACTATTACTTGAAACTATAGTTAATTTGAGACTTATTGATGAGTGACATCAAAATTTAGTAAGGCTAATTTAGAAGAACTGAAGGACTTCATCAACACAAGGTCCACCAATTAGTTAGGAATATTCTCTTTTATTGAAGCATTGTAAATTTTGAGAATAGAATATTATTTTATAAAGGCATGTGAATTTTTTTATCACATTTTCCTATAGGTTAGTTATTTTTGAAAAGTCTAGTTTATTTTATAAACTTAATAGAAAGGACAACTATCTTTCACATTCATACACTTGTAAGTTACAACAACTGACCGACATACTTCCTTGTTTCTATAAATAGAGTATTATCTATTGTAAAAGGGAGTGAGTTTTGAGCTAAAACTTTTATAATTTTGAGCTATTAATTCAATCAAGGAATTATGAATATATTGTCTAAATTTGTTTGCATCATTTGCTATATGGTTTTTCTCTTGATTATTTATTCTAGTTCTTAGATTTGAATAGTTTTTATGAATTCTTGGCATGTACCTTTTGAATGCATGATTGTTAACTTGTGAATATGATAGTTTAATTAAAGCTTCCTTAGTTTAATTCATTTTATTTTCTCTACATTTGTATATGTGCATCAGCTATCTGCTTAATGGAGTAAACCTTTAGATTAAACATGGTTTCTATTTGCATTATTTCTTATCTTCCTTAGAAGTTTGGTAGATATATGTTGTGATTTGATCTTAAGATATTCTAATTCATATATTGGTTTTAATTGAATGCATGGGAATCACTTTAACTTTGTCATGATGTCTGAGATGAAGATCAATAACACTTTTATTCTCTACCTTACCTTACCTTTTTTACTTGTTTTTTAACCATTTACTTTAGATTAAAGTTTCATTATATATGTCCATCTGAGTTTAGATTTAGACTTAGAATTGAACTTAATTCAAAAATTATCATAGATCATCTTCTTATTTACAAAGATTTTCTATCCATGGTGGATCTCAACCACCAACTAATATAAATATTATGGAATAGTTTGCTTGCTTCATCACTATTTCATCATAGTTTACCAGATTACCATAACCTACTACTTATGCTCTGAATTATTCAAATTATAAAATGAGAAGTGTTATTTAAACACTAAGAGAACATGTGGTACATATTTAATCATTAATATGTCTATCTTATAAATGGGTTAAAGTTTACAAGTTTTCCAAATAGACTAATTTTGGAATAAAGCATGTGAATAAGGTTTATTATGCCAAATTAGGTGTCTATAGGGTTCAAAATTTTTGTTTACCCTAATTATTATTTTACATAAAATAAGAATAAATATAAATAAATATGATAATGTATAATTAAAATATTTTTAGATATAATAGGCTAAGTAACACAATAAAACCCAAACATTACAAAACTAA
The DNA here is from genome assembly GCA_037957365.1 of Torreya grandis. Classification (NCBI taxonomy): domain Eukaryota; kingdom Viridiplantae; phylum Streptophyta; class Pinopsida; order Cupressales; family Taxaceae; genus Torreya; species Torreya grandis. Next base: position 729,457 of record JARHVA010006869.1, read on the forward strand.
GCTAAGACAAAGAAATGAATTAACAAATAGGTTAAGAAATGATCACAACTTGAATATTATTGAAGTCTAAGACTTTGTTTTGATGGTGTGTGTACGTTTAACTTGATCCTAAATTCCTAGACTTACATAATTCTCAATGATAAACATGTACCAATATGGTCATATCATGTGCAAACCCAATAATTAATACCTCAACCACTTCAAATTTGACACTATTTCATTAAGTGCATCTCTATGTCACTAGTTTCATCTCTATAGGTTTTCATGATTAGGTTTTTATAGTGATTGTGTGGTGTGTCCTCTTAATTTAAACTATACCTTCACTTATTAGATGTGCATGGTAGAATACACTATGTGGTTAAATTCTCACTTTTACCTTTATTGCAACTCTAAAATAAGACAAAATTAGTATATTTAAGAAATCACTAAATTAGGTTACAAAATAGGCATGTTGCACACTCGAAACTAGACCTATATGTAGTTAATGCAATTTGTGATTGAAAATATAGTGTAAGGATTTTAAAATTCTCTTCCTTAAAAGTGA
>JARHVA010006869.1:737500-775000 GCA_037957365.1 Torreya grandis
ACATTTATATGCTACTACTATAATGATGCACCTTTTATTCCTTAAGGTGGGAAAGGTTGTCCTAATGTTTTACCTTAGGTAGAAATGATAGTCATATTAATTTTGTTTTTCATATTTATTTGGATCCATTATAATTTAATTAAACTCCATATGCCTTAATTTTCACTTATTGATATTATATATATTTAGCCTGCATGCATATTATTTTCTAGAGCATCATATTTATACTAAGTTATCTTGAGCCATTTATTGACTACATGTAATATGATGAATCTTATTTCATAATTCAAGTCTGAGTAAATCCTTTTCATATACTTTGATAAAATTATGAAAAATTTGTCCATTGATACTTTAAAATTTATGCATCACCCTCTTGTACTAAAATAAGGTTCTATTTTAATTGCACGTAGTTGATTCTCCACATTTAAGGAAGAAGAGGTGCAATATTTTTCTTAGAATTCCATTCAAACTACTTGAGGTATAAGTTTATCATGTGAGATACATAGTGTATTTACCATAATGTTTTCCCAACCCATAAATTTTTTCAATAATGAATTGATGGTAAGGCAAGTCAAAAATAAGGATGAATATAATCATTTTGTAATTATACCCATGAAATCAAAGAAATGTAAACAAATACATGTATGCCATCTAGATATAAAGTGACATAGGATAATTAGAAATATTAAAGTGATTAGATTATGAAATTAATAGAGGAAGACATGAATGGAAATCAAAATAGGTCATCACCATTCCTACTTGGGACACGAATGACATAGGAATTGAACATGTTTATGTAGATTTAGCACATAAAATCTCACATAGACATATATTAATTTACATAAATCAATTTTACATTTAAAAAAATAGAGTTCACTAACATGTGATTGTTACATAATATTTCACCTCTTTTCTATATTAAATTATCAATTAATTTTTTTCCTTTTGAATGCTTACTATTTTTAACACATAAATCTAGGTCTAAATTCTATTTTTATAATTTAGCATATGTTGATTCCTAGTTGTACACAACATATGCTTGTCCTTACAGACTTTAATAAAATGGGAAACTAAGGTGAAAAACCCACTAGTATGTTATTATAGCTAATAAAGGGTTTCGCATCAAAACTAGACCCAACTCAAAAAATGATTTAGAGGAACCTACAAAGGGTATGGTCAGCTCCCTACTACTTTTGGCTCTATTTGAGCTAATGTGAAATGACCTATGGGGTAGCTTGCTCACATAGAAAGATTATGCAATTCAACCTCCATGGGGATTTTTGACACAAGGAAGAAATATGACTAGGGCATAACCAAGTTTACACACTTCATATATGAAGGGATATCACATGAAATTCACAAATGATCTAAGTCATATACAAGATACTAAAGATATATGGGAAAGAGACTGTAATATTCATTCTATAAAATCTTCAACAACAAGGGTTGAATGAAAGAATATAATGTTAGAATTTAAAACACAAACTATAAACACACTATAAATATGCAATATCTTATGCATTTGCATTAAAAATAACACTTATAATATACAAAGGGTGTATTATGTATAGGGTAGGATAGGGTAGGACAAGTTGGATAATTATAAAATGGAGGGTGGCATGCTGGGGACCTTCAAAAAATAGGGTATCTTATAGTATTTCATGACAATATTCCTTAGCAAGGATGCATGAAAACTCAAATGAAAGCTAATGAGAAATACCAAGTTATCCTTGAAAGACTACAACATACACTGAAACTAATTTTTCAAATTCTTTTCCTTGTTGAATCCATAAACCTAGGGTACCATAATAATTTATTCAACAATAGACTCTAAAATAATGGAAAAAGGGTTTTATAGCCTAGATTCATGCTCAAATTGATAACCAATAATGAACATAAAACTAGATATCTAGTCAACAATATTTGCAAAATAAATTTCTACACTTCATCAATAGGAATAGTAAAGAACCATAAATATTTTCACTAACTTGAAAAGAAATATTACTAAAATAAATATTTCAAATTTATTCTATAGGGATAATTATGGTGAGATTGTTATTTTGACAAGGGATACATAAATATGCTCTCAAATTTGACTAATAGTTGTACATTTGCAACCACCTTAGCAAGAGAGATAAGATCTACACATATAAATTGATCCCATAAAGTTTAGTAGAACCTAGACTTAGAGAAAATGAACACCAAAAAAAAATGACCAATAAAAACCTTGAATAGAGGAAAAGCCCCTTATTATACATTTTCAAATCTATAAATTGTGGGTCACGTATGCAATCACAAATGCATCATGTCCATAAATCAATCTTGGATCAGATGGGATAGAGCACACCTATTTTCTAATTACGGGGCATATAATTATTAAGCAGGAGCATGGACAATGTGAGGATACACTAGACCTAATTAGGGGATCACTTGCCACAACACACCATGTGGGATAGGGTTCGAAAGCCTATAGTCTAACATAATCACATAACCACCCTAAAAAAGTCTTATGATTTAATATTTCAGTAATCTAATAACAAGAAAAGTAAATATAATCTAGTGTGCACCAAAGCTTATGGCAAAAAGTGGGGGTTAGTAAAGCAAATAAATCAAAACATGTATAGAGAACATCAAATAAATTAGGATAAATAACACTCTAATACATGGAATATGAAGAGTAATATTATTTGAGCCAAAAATTATGCTACTTCTATCTACTAAAAGAGAGGATAACAAAGTTAGAATATACTTATCTTAATGTGAACCTGTTGAGACTCAATCTCTCCCTTAGCTAATGGGGATTTAGAAGAGGTTGTTATGGTTTGTAAGGATCAATTTTTTATGCTAAAGAATCCAAGACCTATCCACAAGACTATATTATTTAAAATAAGAAACCTAAGCTAAGTCTCCTCAAGTAGAATGGTGGAATATCAGATTGTGAAGAAGCAAGAGTGAATAATAAATCTTGATTGCATATTATTAATAATGTCTAAAATGAACTTATATATATAGGTGAACCTTATCATAATTGTTTTTGGGAATGTCAACTATGCTAGGTTGACCTGATAGACCTAGCATGTTTTTGGGCTAACTCACTAGGTGTGTGCTAGGTCAACTGAGAGGGTAACAAAGAAAAAGAGAGAAAAGGTTTAAAAGCTATACTAGGTTAACCAGGTTGACCTATTATGCTAAATAGGTCAAAAGGGTGCCACTTAAGGAAATGAAGGATAGATAGATAAAAAAGACTAGAAGACTATGTAAGGGAGGATAAACAGATTAGGAAAAGGTTTTAAGAACTAGTTGGATTGTTAATAATGAGTCAAAAGGGATAAAAATCCTATGAAGCACCAAAGGTCTACCCACCTCTTTCCCTTAAGGTTTGAAATTAGAGATATTCAGTCTTGATGGGTTCATGCAAGATGTAAAGCATCAATAATCAATAAAAGTGTGAAAATATTATATGTATACATATGACCCACTTGAATCCCATCATGTGTCACTAAGTTTTAATAGGGGATGGTCCTTCAAGAAAGAACATAAGGACACATACAATGTTGATGCTAATAAAATTTGTAGTATTTTAAAAGCATAGAATAACTGAAAGTAAATGATTGAAAAGGAAACTAGTCTAACAATTAAATATAATACATACCTTGACTTACCATTTATCATGGGATGGTTGTCTATTATATTGTTATTTTTTATTGTGTAAGTCACAAAGACTACTTTTGGCAAACCTAAGAATACAAAAATAAAGAGAAAAAACAAATAAATGTAAGAAAAGCCAAGACAATTAGTGATATGAGGACATGACATATTTGGTAAATTTGGCAAGCTGGGGTGACAGGTGATATATTAGACCAAAAAACCAAGTTAAATAAACAAGAGTAAACTAGGTAACCAAAAATCCAAGGCTAATAAAGACCAAAAAACATAGACAAGCTATCTTATAGTAAGAAAGACAAACTCACCAAGTCAAACTAAGGATACATGTCAAACAAGATGGAAAACCAAAATGAAAACAAATGGTGAAAAGAATAACTAAAAAGAAAAAAATGGTAAAACAACATTGATGAGTGAGAAGCAACAATCCACATCTCAATCATCAATGGAAAAAATTCATAAAATGGAAAACAACAATGTCACGTGAGTAGTAACAAACCACATATCACTCAATAATGGAAAAAGGGCATGGACTTAGGTGTCTATAACAACAATATAGTAAAATCAAGATAAATGGAAAAAGAAAAGTAAAGTAAGTCTAGTAAATGTGAAATGATGTAAATAAAATGATCCAAAGTTAGTCAAACATGTTGTTTTGTTCTAAGGATAGATAAAATCAAAACAAAGTAGTGCTAGCATGTTTTTAAGAGGTGAAGAATAAGGAATTTAAAGAAGATGTAAAATAGATTTGGAATCATAATTTGTCTACAAGGGAGGAAAATGAAATGGGTGGAGGGGATAAGGAAGGAAAAATCAAGGTAGAGAGAAATATTTATCAAAGTCAAGACACTCAAATTAGGTTTTTTAAAATAAAAGGACTTTCTACCTTAATAAAAATGAAGAACTTATCTTAGTGACATAATTCTTGGGTAAATAAATGTAGTCTATAAATCATCTCATGAAGGCTATATGCATGAAAATTAAAATGTAACAACATCCCCACAATGTGTTCCCCATTCTTCAAGACCCCTTATAGATTCATTAGTCTACTATGAAAATTGGGTACTTGCATGAGAAAGTAGGTATCACCATTTTTTTTTGAATTCCCCTATTACAATATACTAGCCTACCACACCCCAAAGGACTTAAGTTCTATGTGAAGCTGACTATGGAGTTTGAAATTTGATTGCAGACAAAATATGTGCTTTTAATCACATTTTTTGGTGTGAATTTGAATTTTGAGATTTGTAAGTTACCTTTTAAATATCATTATCTTTTGTTTATGATTTTTTATATTTTAACTTTATTTTGATGGCTTTTTCTATTCATCTTCCATATGGATTTGTAAAACCAAGAATAGGTGCTAAAAATTACTTTCATTTGAAAACTTGGGACAAGGTAGTTTAGAGAGAAGCTTCAAAAATCATGAGGTCTAAGAGTCTCATAAATCTAGGTGAAATAAAAGTGTTATCTTGACTTTGACCTTGTTTTATCCAATGAGGAGATGAGAGAAAGGGGAAATCAAGAGGAATGACACATGGAACAATTTTAATTACTTCAAATTTCAAAAATGTGACAAAGTGAAAAAATAAGGATACAATGATAGTAAAGTGTGACTAATTATCATGAGAAAGAGGGAAATGGAGGAAAACATGCTAACATAGATTGTTGTGAAAATTCCATCTAACCAAAGAAGAAAAAGCTAAAGTTTACGAAAAAGGATCAAGAACATGAAAATAATGATAATTTTATGAGGAGGGATAGCTCCTATCTATAGTATTACAAATCGACTCATAAAAGAGAGACCCATGAGGGTGATATAAGTAAGAGAAAATCAAAAAGTGAGGGATCCTTTGTATAAAACACCTCATAAAGAAAAACCCAAAGGATGCCAAAATAACATTGGTAAGTAGAAAATAATGAGATAACATTTTAACAAAGCACCTCACAAATAAAAACCCAAAGGATGACAAAATAACATTGGCAAGTATAAAAAATGAGGGATCCTTTTAACAAAGAACCTCACAAAAAAAGACCCAAAGGATGCCAAAACAACATTAGAAAGTAGCAAAAATAAGGAAAAAATGATTAAAAATTTGTGATTTTATGAGGAATGTCAGGTCCTATCCATGGTATTACAAAGAAAATCATAAAATAAAAAGCCAAGGGGTGTGAAAAATAAGAGAAAATGCAAGAAGATAAGGAATATTATGGTACATCAAGAAACCAAAATACCAAAAGGTAAGACTAAAGGTTTGTGAAAGGAATGAAACTTTTGTAGAAGGATAGACCCATGCTTAAGTAACCTAAAAAAATATGTTAGAAATATATAGGTAGAAAACATGGAAAGAAATATATGTTTAGGCAAAGTAATTTTTAAGGAATTGAGTATTGGTAGGCTCTTTGAAAACATGGCCTTCATTAGTTTGAAGATGATAAGTGCTTAGACCAATAATGTATTTAACTAAATATGGGTCCCACCATTTTTTGGCATATTTTCCTTATTTATCATTTGTGTAGTATAGTTTAAGGACAAGATCACCAACATTGAAAGTGTGGACTTTAACACATTTGTTATGTGGTTTGACAATGCGAGCCTTATGTTGGTGGTTATGTTATAATGAAGAAAGATAACATTCATTGAGAATATCAAGGGCATGAAGGTGAGCTTAACATAATTGTTCCTTGGGAATAATGTGATGAAGAGATATACATAGAGAGGGAAGCTCAACTTCTAATCAAAGGACTGACTTAGAACCATAGATTAACAAAAATGGAGTTGCCCTAGTGACAGTATGAATGCTAGTCTGATAAGCCCAAAGTGCAAGGTAAATATGAATATGCCAATTCATGCATGTTTCATGAATTGTATTTTAGATCATTTTGTTGATAATTTTATTGGTGCACTTAGCTTGACCATTGAATTATGGATGATAAGGCATAGAAAATTTGTGATTGATCTTGAATTTAGTACAAAGTTTTTTAACATGTTTATTTTTGAAGTTATCACCATTATATAATTTGATGTTATGGGGAACACTAAAGCAACAAATAATTTGGTTAAGAATGAACTTAGATATGGTAGAACTGGTACCATTAATAAGGGGCAAATTCTACCCACTTGGTAAAGTAATTAATGGTAGTGATCATAAATATGTGCCCATCTTAGGAATGAGGAAGTTCACCAATGAGATCAAATCCCCATGTGTAAAATGGCTAAGGAGATTCTATAGTTTGAATATTGATAAGATTTGAATGGATAAGATAATTGTGAAGCTAACAAGGATTACACTTCTTATCAAATTTAATTACATCCTTTTTGAGAGTAGGCCAAAAGTAACCCATATGTAGGCATTTGCATGTTGTAGCATGTCTAGTACAATGACCACCAAAAATTCCCCCATGTGCTTACTCAAAAAAAAGAGGAACCTCATCTTACATAACGCAATAGATCAAGGTACCTTTAGTGTTATGATAGTAAAGGATGTTATGTCTAAATAAATAATTGAAAGATTGTTTATGAATGCATGCTTTTTCATGATAATTTAGATTAAGAGGATAAGTTTGATGTTCTAAGTAATGAATGATATCTTGATACTAAGAGCTTTATCTAGTATTCATAGCCTTGATTTGACATATGAGAGAATCAAGTGGTTGGATAGATGATGGAGATTTTTTTATTTGAATAATAAAGGAAGGATAAAAAAGAACTTGATGAGGATGAAATAGAGAAGCTAAAGAGTTAAGAGAATTAACAATGGACTTTTGGTCTCAATGAAAAGGTTTGATAGTGAAAGAGACAAAGTACTTAGCAAGAGTGGTTGAAATTTGATAATAAATAATGAGGTTATCACTTTTACATTGATAATTGCCATTAACTTGATGACAAATGATTTGAGAATCTCTTAAATAATGAATATACTGGATGTCTAGGTCAAGATCAGCTCGTATGCCTATGATAAGATATTCCTATTCAACCATATTATCGGTGACATCAAAATTGAAGTGAAATGCTAAAGGGATGATCTTACTAATAGGACTAGTGTGAATGCAACCTACCCCAACTCCTTGAAGGAATTTATCACCATAAAAATGGAGGGTACAATTATCCTTTTGTAAGTCAATATTAATTTCAAGGAGATCCTCGATAACTACCTCTAGTTTAGTAGTATTGGATGGAGGGAAAGATTATTAAAGTTGATTGGCTTCAAGATCAATAGTAAAGCTATGAAAATAGTCTTTAAGGGATATATCTTGATTAAGACCTTCAATGTAAAATATATTATCATCGAGAAGGTCATATTGAAGGGAAGAAGTGGTTGGAATGGGAGTTACATTAATTTGGTTAGCTATGACTTTCCCTTTAACAACTTTTTATGTGATGATGTAGAGATCAAATTCTATAAGTAAGACCATCCATTTTATAATTCTATCTCTAGGAAGAAAGTCTTTAAGAAGAAATAATGAAGTGGGTCTAAATGAATGATGACATAAGTAATTTGTTATAACATATAATTATGAAGCCTTTTAGTCATAAAATAGATAATGAGGCAATCATGCTCAACTTTGGTATAACATGTCTCATAATCAATAAGGCCTCAGGTAATGTATTAAATAGCATACTCTCTTCCTATATGATCTTCTTGGGTAAAGTTTTACCTTTATTCATAAGGTAATTGATAAAGTGAATGCAATAAGCCATTTTTGAGATAAATCATCTAATTACCCCAAGTTTTCCTAAATAAGTAAAAAATTTAGGAACAAATAGAATAATGGGCATGCTAACAATAGAACTAATTTTGGCTGGGTCAACATCAATGCAATAGAGAGAGACTAAAATCCTAAAAAATTGATAGATGTGACTCCATAAACACATTTTAAGTATTAAGTATTACTTTGTATTTAAATATATGGTAAAATATGATATCAAGATAAAAAATATGGTTCTTGTGATGTTTGTATTTAGTAATTAGATCATCCACACAAGTTTCATAAAGTTTATGAATGAGATCATGAAATATGTGAGTCATAGCATGTTGGTAGGTAGCTCTAGCATTATTGAGACTAAAGGAAATTTTGATGTAAGAATAGGTGCCCCATTCCATGGTGAAATTAGTATTATATTAGTTATTGAGAGTGATGTGAATCTTATTTTATCCTAAGAATCCATCCATAAGAGATAACATTTCATAACCAACTATGGAATTGATGATGTCATCTATTGAAGGTAAGGGGAAGTTATCCTTAGGACATGAAAGATTAATTTTATTAAAATCAATGCAAATATATATGACCATAGTGACATTATTCCAAATTGGAATAATTTTAGAAACCCATTCACAATAATCCACTAGTTTAATGAATTTAGAATCTAGTAGTTTAATGATTTAAATATGACATAGATTAGTGATTTCAACTAGGAATTTTCATTTCTTTTGATTTATTGGATTAGCATAAAGATATGTGATAATGTCATGGACTATAATATTAAGGTCAATGTTAGGCATGTTTTGGTAGGACCAAGAAAATGCCTCATGATATTTATCAAAAAATAGGCTATGTTGTCATGCTCAGATGGTGAGGGTTCACAAAAAATTTTGACTGGTAGAGGATAAGATGGGGAAAAATAGTAAATAAGAGTTATTTATTTAATAAACATGGAATTTCCATCTTAAAAATGGGAAGGTGTGTTAGGTAAGGCAGAAATTGGATTTGTTTTAGGATCAATGCTAGTGACAAAGTTATTAAAGCAAAGAGTTTTATTCTTGAAAATTCCAATTTTATGATGTTTCTAAGGAAGTTGAGGTTCTTAGGCATGAATTAACTCAAGAATATCTTCATCACTAGGTAAGGTAGGAAGAGGACCATAATATTCAACATCTACTTCAAGGTCTAGAATTTTATTTCCATTGTGATCATATTTAGAATGAATTTGACAGACATTAGTTGTCTTGGCATATAGTGTAATTTAAAAAGTAGATGAAGAGGATGGATTCAAAGAGATAGGAGTATTGATATATTTAATGATGGGATAAGGATGTAAATAAATGATAAGATCCATAAGAGGTAGAGAATATGTAGGAGTGTTTAAAGGTTTAGAAGGTGTAATTTGTTCTACCACCCAAGGAGTATCGATAAGAAGATTGGTGAGAGGTACATGACCCTCATAACATAAGTCATGTTGTGTAGGTATAATATGTACATATTTATTGAAGGAATGAATTTGGGCTGAAATATTTTTATAGTGTTGGACATACAAGTCTCTGGATTGAGTTTGGGCCATGATATAATTATCATCATATGTTAGAGAAATTGTACATGCTTGCAAATCAAGGGGAGTTTCATAAGGTGAAATCCCAACGTTGATAAATGTATGAGGGGACATAGTGAGATAATATTGGAATAATTTATCAACTCAAAAATCATAACAAGTGAAGGCATATTTAGGTAAAGATGGCTCCTAAGCATTGCATGGAGGGGAAAAGCCAGTAATCTCATCCATGATAGGAATAGTATGATCTTAGGGTAAGAGAGAAGGATGAAGCCAATCTAAAATATCTGGTAGTAGCTTCCTATTATTACAAATGTGATATAACTCATTTGGTTCATCATCATCAAAATCTGAAAGAGTAACTTAAATATTAGGATTCATGTTGATGAACTCAGGTAAAGGATCACTATTGATTTTAGAAATTGTAGGAATTCAATATTAAGGCTTAGGATTTGGAACCTAGATGCTCCATGGATTTGTATTAGCTTCATGTTTTTAACATTTTCCATTGTGTAAGAATTTAATAAACTTACTATTAGAAGAGGTGATGGACCTCATCCAATGAGTCCATGGATGACCAAGAAAAATGGTATAGGATAAAGTAAGATCAAGGACCATAAGCTTTGTTCTGACAGTCTTAGGTCTAATGGTTAATGAAAGCTAGATGGAACCAAGTGGATTTTGATTAGTCTTGTCAAAGCCATGGCAAGTAAGGTGGGTTTGTCTAAGATGATCTTTATTATAAACAAGTTGTTAAATGAGCCATAAAGATGTAACATTCACACTAGAACCTTATTTAACTATAAATTTTTGGATAAGGGAGGTATTAATGGCTAATTTGATAAAGAAAGGCACATCATTGACATGAAACAAAATTTCTTCATTAATCATGTCCTCTTCAATAAATTCAATGGAAGGCTTGGAAGAAGGACACGTAGTCTCAATGGTATTGATATTAGTAGGTTGAGAATCAATAGAAGGTGGTTCTTCATCTATGGAAGATGGATCTTAAATTTATTGAAGTTATTTCATAAGAGATTTATGATGATAAGGTGATGTGCAAACCAACTCCATAAGAGGAATCTTACAAGGCATAGAGTTGAGTTCTTCAAGAAAATTACAATGTGATTTAGAAGAAATAGAATGAGGTTTATAAGGAAAATTATATTTAGGAGGTATAGATGTGGTGGGATGATTAGAAGGAGGAAGTAATTCCTCAGGTGCTTCTAAATCATCTTGAGTGGTATCTTTAAGCAATTGTTCTTATAAATATGGTTTATTAGGTTTGGTAACAAGATATTTGTGAGCCATTTTATGATGATAATTAACCTTAGAAGTGTTGATGTATTGAGATTTGTTATAATATACGTCATAATCAGCATCGATGACATAAACATCCTTGACATTTGATTGATTATTGCTTGAAGAAGATTTTGGATTGTTAGAAGTAGAGGCTTTAAAGTTTTGTATTTTTTGAGATGTGGTAGCATAATATTGATGTTGAGGTTTGATAATATCCTCATGGTTGAATTAGTCACCAAGTATATAATAAATGACATACTTAGTGAGCCCTCTATAAGATTCATGAGAATGCCCAATGTTGGCATGGAACCAATATAATAGATTGGAATCATACCATTTAGGAGGAGCATTGGGATAAATGAAAGGTTTCAAGGGTGGTAAAAATTATTTAATTTGTTGAACCAAAATAGGTGTATGAGATGGTAAAGGAACATCAGATTTGGCAACACTAAGCTTGGTTTGAGGAGTATTAATAGTGATAGCATTAACTATTTGAAAAGATGATTTAAGTTTTAAGATTGGTTTTAAATTAATTCATAATAAATTCTTGATGCTTAGCTTGGTCAAGATCTTCATTAAGAATTTGAGGAGAAAAGGTTTGAACCTTATATTGAACAATGGGAGTAAGAGCAGTAATAAAGAGTTTGAATAAATTATCATTAGTCATATTATGATTAGCTTTATGAGATAAATATTTCCATATTTTAATAAAGTCATGAGCCAATTCATTAGTATATTATTTAACATTTATGAAGTGAATAAGATTTTTTTTAAGAAGATCATTATTTTGAAACTATTTAACCAAAAGATTAACCAAATATTCAAGTTGCCAAATACAATGTTGATGAAATTGATTATACCATTCTAATACATCACTAGTGAAAGTTTTGACTAATAGCTTAGTTGTGTCAAATGCATTAGTTTGGATCCACTCTTTGTAAAGGTTACCAAATACTTTGAGAAATGAAGTAGGATATTTAGTCCCATCATATTTGATAGTTGGAGTTATGTTACCAATATTAATGGATACAATGAAGTTAGTTAAAGGCTCATTTTGAATGGTTTGAAGCATCTTGTTATTCATTATGGGTTGAGGAATAACATTACCTAAGGCATCCCTAAGAGGTGGAGGAATATAATTAGGATTAGATTAAGGATGAATAGTTGGAGGTTGATTAGCTACATTGATCAAGTGTTATTAAAGTTACGTAATTTGGTTGGTATTATAGTTTTACATGATGTTCATTTATTGAATGACTCGAGCTAAGAGCTAGATTGTATTGAGAGGTGAGTTACTTTTCACTACATCACTCCCCAAATTAGTGTTAGGGGAGGATTACTAGGATGGTTACTAGTGGGATTATTAAAGAGATTTATATTAATTACTCCCACATTGGTTTGGAGAGATTGAGAAGTGTTGCGATAAGTATGGAAAGGATTGGATCCATTAAATTAATCTTAAGGTGTTATTTGAACCATGTTATAGTTCATAGATGAAGGAGGAGAAGAGGTGCCCAAAGAGTGATGCTTCTCTTGGGAGGAAAAGAGACAAAGGAATGAACATTCCACATAATATCTATATGGATTTAGGTATCAAAAAAGATTCTAATAAGAGACCTCACTCTGACTAAACAAAGATGAACATGATGAAAACATGGAGAAATGGGAAATTATATTAAAAATAGGAAAATAAGGAAATAGAACTAGGTCAACTAGATTGACCTAGTGTAGGAAATAGGTCTTGTAGAATGTACTAAGTCAACTAGGTTGATCTAGTACAGTGTAAAAAAGATATAAAAAGTACAAAGTCAACTAGGTTGACCTGGTATAGTGAAAAAGGAAGACGAAAAGATTGATAGCAAGTTTGGAATGAAACAAGATGATTTGTAGCTAATATAAAAAAGTAAGTGTAGAAAGGAATACATTATCAACTGAATTGACATTGGCCAATTTAATTGATACACATAAATAAAAATCTTGCACTAAAACTAGGTAATGCAATTTTTTACACACATAACTAATAAAAAACCAAGAAAATAACTTGAAAGTAAAGCAAGCTACCTGATCAACCTAGAATGTTTGATTAGATTATTAAAAATGATTTTAAGTGTAAATGGAGATTGGCTATAAGCAAGGTACTAGATAACAATCTAAGGATAGTTTTAGGTAAGTTTAGGATGAAAGGGACTATAGTGGTAGTGATATAATCTTTGTATTTGGGCCTACCCCCTCCCTTCACACACCACATCAATAAGGGTAATGGGTCCTTATCCAAAAGATACAATTAACCATGCTTTATACTTGACTAGAGCATCAAGTCAGCTTCCCCCTTGGTGATGAAATCCAAGTAGGTAGACCTAGGTAGTCAAATGTTGAGATGATTGTTGATGTTTATGTGGTTTTTCCATGTGTGAAAAAGAATATAAATAGTATAACTAAAGGATTAATTAAAAACCACCTAATTAGACTATGTGATATATTCTAAGCATATAAACAACTAAAAAAAATATGTGATTAACATATATCATTAATTACAAATTTGAAACAAGGTATAGTTCATAAAATATATATAAAACCATATATAACATGGATGATAGGGTCAAACCTATATTTTGGAAGTAAAGTCTAAAAATGAACTAGGTCAGTCAGGTCGACCTAGTTATTTCAAGAAACATAGAACTAGGTTCACAGGGTCAACCTAATTGACTATGCATGGGAAATTTTAAAGACTATAAAATGTGAAAGGAAAGTATACAAATATAAAGATACAGAGAATTATAAACTCACTTGAATGGTTTAGATATGAAAATAGAGAAGATTGTTGATCAAGAACCTTAGAGAAAATTGATATAAACTTGCAAACTAGGTCAACTTGGTTGACCAAGAAATACAAAAACCTACTAAAAAATTATTAAAAATACACTAGGTCAACCTATCAACCTAGTTAACTTAATAAGAAGTTTGAAAATGGGCAAAACCTACATTGGGTATATCTAGTCGATTCAGTTGTTTAAACAAAATTATGTAAGTTATTGAACCTATACTAGGTCAAGTTGGTTGAGCTAGTTACCTATTCCTACAAACCTACTTATAAAGATAAATAAACTAGGTTGATACGATCGATCCAGCATAGTAAAAATATGATACAAATAATGATGAATATAAATGAAATAAGTGAAATAAATCTTGCAAGGTTTTGATTCATATTGGGTTCACCATAATGTATGCAATCAAAAATACATCATGTCTATAAATCAATCCTATATCGGATAGGATAGAGCACACATACACTTTTGATTAGGGATCATACAATTATTATGTGGGATCATGAGTAATGTGAGGATCCACTAGACCTGATTAGGGATAACTTGTCACAACACACTGTGAGAGATAGGGTTCCAGATCCTATAGTCTAACTTAATCACAAAACAAACCTATAAGAGTCCTATGATTTAATATTTTACTAATCTATAATAAGAAAATAAAATCTAATCTAGTGCACACCAAAAATTGTGGCATAAAATTGGGGGTTAGTGAAGCAAAGCAATCAAAACATGTATATAGAACCTCAAACAAAGTAAGTATGAGTAACACTCTAATACATGGAATATGAAGAGTAATATTATTCTATCCAACACTTATGTTACTTCTATCTAGTAAAGGAGAGGAAAAAAAATTAGAACATACTTACCTGAATGTGAACCCATTGAGACTTAATTTCTCCCTTAGCCAATGGGACTTTATAATAGGTTGTTGTGGTTTACAAGGATCAATTTACTAGGCCAAAACATCCAAGACCTATCTACAAGAATATATTCTCCAAAATAAGAAACCTAAGCTAAGTCTCCTCAAGTAGAATGGTATAATAGAAGATTATAAAGAAATGTAAGTGAATAATAACTCTTTATCGCATATTATTAATAATGATCAAAATGACCTTGTATATATGGGTAAAACTTATCCTAATTTTTTTGGGAACATCAGCTGTGCTAGGTTGACCTACTTGACCTAGCACATTTTTGGGCTAACTCACTAGGTCTGTGATAGGTCGAGCAAGAGGCTAATAAGCAAAAATAGATAAAAGGTCTATAAACTATACTAGGTTAATCAGGTCACCCTAGTATGATGAATATGTTAAAAGGGTTCCAAGCAAGGAAATGAAGGATAGAAAGAGGAAAGATACTATAAGACAATGCAAGGGAGGAGATACAACTTAGGAAAATGTTCTAGGAACTAGTTATATTGGTAATAATGAGGCAAAAAGGGACAACAATCCTACAAAGCACCAAAGGTCTACCCACCCCTTTCTTGATACACCCTTTAGGACTTACACTCAGAGAGATTGAGTCTTAATGAGTTCTTTCAAGATGCAAAGCATTAATAATCAATAAAAGTGTGAAAATATTATGTGTATATAGGTAACAACCTTCAAATTTTCAAAACAAACTTTCAAGCTCACCAGGATGCTTCTAGTTGGAAAATATTCCCTTGCCATTTCTAAAATCTTTATCCATTTTTAATCAAAATTATAACTCTAACTTCCTCTACAAGGAATGATGAATATTTAGACCACATTTTTTGATTTCATGGTGGGATATGCCTTTCACACAAGTTGGAAGGATAATATTCATGGTAGAGGGATGAATAAACTTTTTCAATATGTACAACTGCCTATGGATACTCTCCATTTATTGCCTTCATAATTAGAAACTTTTGGATAGATTCCCTCCCTCTCATGCATGCCATGGAACAACCTAATTCTTACATTATTCTTTTGGAATATTTTGGATCCATGTCCCTTTGAATTATCTTCTTTGGAGTGGCCCACATTGGATTTGCAAGCCTAAAATTCTCTCACTCATGGAGGAACTTGGACAAGCACAATAATGAAATAATGCAAAATACATAGGTCTTTTCTAACTTTTTACCTTTTGGCTCCAACTTATTTTTCACATTTTGAATTTTTCACCTTTCATTTTTTAATTCATAAATGCATTATTTTTAACCTTTTACCTATTTAGGTAAATCTAAGACACTCTTGAAAATTTGTAATTTGTAAATTGTCAAGCTATTATTAGTGGTGAAGCCCTACTAACTAGCTTGTATATAGTCCATGAATTTGATGTGCATGCCTATGTGGCATCAACATGTCAATCTATCCACTTACATGAAATTTGATCATTTGTTGTATTAGGATATGTGTCATTTCCTTAATGGTCCCAAGCCCTTTGAATAGTCCATCTCAACTCACACCATCATATATGTGTGCACGATCAATGTAGACCATCGATCTTCCAAAATACCAAGCACTATTGGTTTCTAGATATCTTTAGCCTCATGGTCATGCCACTTGGCATCCCCATGGGATTTTTTCACTCTATAATGTCAATCTTAGACTAAGCTATCATCTTTCTACCATGTGGTAGCTCCTTATTCATCTTGATCCCTTTGATAAGTTAGCTCTCATTTGTAATATCAATCTTGATTTATATTACCAAACATAGACTATCGATCCTATTTACCATAGATCAAACACCACTAGATGTCTATTATGGATTAAATTTGACATTTATATACCCATCATTTGATGTTTGTGTGCACGTCTTTGATGGGTGCATGACCATAAAATTTAAGCCCTAATAGATAATCATCGAGCTTAAATTTTATGTTCATGTCCCCATCATTTGACATCTACATGAACACCTTTGATGGGTATGTGATCATCAAATTTAATCCCTAACAGATGGTTACCATGTGTTAAATTTGAAATTCACGTGGCTATCACTTTATGTTCATGTGACCATCAATAACATTTGTGCGACCCTCAAATTTAAGACCTAATGTATAATGGTTGAGCTTAATTTTGATGTTTATGAAATTGTCAAAGGCATCTTTGCAAACATCACTCTACTTGTTCAAATTTTTGAAAGCTTATATCTTGAGTTAAAAATAAGAAGCCACTGAACTTACAAGAGATGTTGATGGAGTCAAAAATACTTATTGCTCATTAGGATTTTTGTCTTTGCCATTCTTATCTCGACAACAATTATTGTAAGATTTTTGATTCTTGGCACTTTGGCTCTTGGGCCCTTTGTTTATCAAGAAAATTGTTTCAGACATTTTATTCAAGATAATTTTATCTAAGTATTGAACTCTCTCAGACACCTCTCATAAAATAATTCATTCTTTGGCATTTTTGTCTTTATTGGGATAATTGTTTTAGACATTTTGTCTGAAATAATTTCCTTGAATAAATTGTGCATTAGACTTTTGCCAAAACATTTGACTTTTGTCATGCTTTTTTCTAAGAAAAATTCCTGAAGGAAATGGACTTATGTGCTTTTTTCCATAGATAAAAGGTCTAAAAAAAGTATTTCTTCAGCATTTGTGTGAACATTTTTCCCAAAACAAATAATCCTATTTCACACTAAGTAAAGACCAAATTACACTTATCTAATTTAACATGAACTTCACCTTTGAGTGAACATTTGAAGACAAAAACTGGGATAACTACTTAGGCATCTATACTTGACTAAAGCTGGACTTGAGAATTTATACTTGACAAGGGCCCAAGTGCTTCAATGTAATTTTGGGCACTAACATCATAAAATTAGACATAATTCATTATTTTAGTAAATTATATAATGGAAATGAATGTAATTAAATTTAACCAAAACATCACCCTCATCTACAACCTCTTCAAATGAGTTTGGATAATCTTCTATAGTTCCTAAGATGATTCTTCCTTCTTCACTAAGCTCATGTAACTCTATCTAGGTGGAAATGTTTTAGATAAAATAAGAAACATAAAATATTTTGTTTATTTTTCTAATTAAGGTAATTTTTATTAGTGTTGAGTATTCTCCTTAACTACTCAAACCTATAGTTTTACCTTCAAGGATGAGGTGGTTGATGGTAACTATAAAATGCCCTAAATGGAGAAATTTTGGAATAAATATCTCTTTTAGGTGGAAAATATTGTCATATCTCTAAAATATATTGAATATTTATCCACCTTTAATATAAGGTTTTGAGACCTTGAATTATTGTTATCCATGGATTGAGGCTATGTAAAATTTGGATTATGACTATGTTGTCTCACAGATCCACACTGATAGGTTAAGACATTAGTGACTAGTATATGGGGCTATTAAGTTAATTTTAATATTAATAATTTTATTATAGTATACATTATAGAAGTCAAGTATGTACTAGATTTATCTCCTTTCACTTCATACTACATGTTGTACATATTCTCTATATCTCCTTTGATTATAAACTACATGATGCTTACACTCTCATCTAGATGATACACTTTGTCATGTAATAAAGAAAACAACATATAATAAGTCCCATACTTTGCCATCTCTATCTATATCCTCGTTTTCATGATTTTTTTACTGTGTATGGATTATTTCTTGATCTCTATCTTGCAAACAAGTTAGTTGAGGTTTATCAATACAAAATTTAATTTTCACCTTTGAATAGATGATTTTAATTTGAGGTTAGCCTTAAATTTAAAAATTAAAGTAACATATTCCCAATATTTTTAAAAAATTTAAATAAATAATAACATATTCTAAAATTATGATTCAAAGAGAAAATTTATAAAAAAAACCATAAAATTATAGTACCTTACTTTAAAATTATCATATAAAGCTGAAAATTGCATTGTATCTTCCTTGAATAACACTCTAGATTTGTTTAAAAGCCTATAAATTTTTTATATGTTTTGTAATATATATGTGATTATTTAAAATTATGGGTTCAACCACATTATTTCCCAAATTGAATTTATTATACTAATTGTAATGAATTAATATTCCACCAATAGATAAAGATAAGATATAAATAAGAGATAAATATTTTAATATATGATGATCCACTTTTAAGGACCAATATCCAGATATGAAAAATACATAATTCATAATATAATGACCCAATGCTTACTAATATATCCTATACATAATATACTTAGGCTATGGATACTCTATATGCCAACCCTACTACAAATATGAAGATATAAAAATGATCATATGTTTAAGTAAAGGTTATGATAAACACAAGTCAGCTACACATATTTGAATACATGTCATAAGTGTTTTAACAAATAGTGATAATATGGTATATGACACACTTAAACATGATAAAATAATTGTATAATGGATATATAACATTTATCAATCCAAAATAGTAATCTAGATCTATCCTAATGTCTAAAAATAATAAAAGAACATGAATGAAGTAATTTAGCGTTAAATGACTAAGAAAAAATATAAAATATGAAATAAACAAACTTCCTTAAAACCTTAGGAATATGAGAGTTTATTAGTGATGATGAAGATCTTTATGAAATTTTGGATCTTGACAATCACTAATTTTTCTAAGTGGATTAGGATATAAAATATACTTCTATGTTATCACTATCAAATATGTTGTGTTGTGCCAATTATATACCATGCCTAAATCTAGATTCTAGGTTTTCTTGTACATGTGTGTTTTTTGATGTTATACAGAATTGTGTCTTTGCTTTCCTAAGTTTTAAAATAAAATGGTTTGATATGATCCTTTTCTTTTCTTGACATAGTTAACCACAAATGATTGGAAAGGAGAAGGTAATAATTTTACTATTTTAGGTAGCCTCAAGGGAGATAAAATTACATCTCATATTTTATAATTAGGCCCCATGTAGTTATTATGTAGTGTGAATGTGTAATTTGAGTGAGGATTTCAATCTCCTCTTCCTAAGTGGGGATGCAACTATATGCACATTTTCCTATATTTATTTTGGTACAAGATGCAACTAAATATTTTATGTGATTCCTTGAATGGGGGTAAAAATATGTAGAGTGTACCTACACTTGAATCTCCTTATGAATAGTAATTGGAAATTATTTGATACTTATTAATGTAAAAACATGATATGATTTTGTTTGTGTGTGTGCGTGTGTATGTTTGTCTATAAACAAACTTATAAAGTTCAAACTAAAGACATGTTAGCAAGAAAAATAACCAAATAAAAATTAAAAAACCTAACATAAATAGATATACACATAAAAATGATGTGATTAAGCATATAAGAGCCAGTAAAAGGACAAGGGATAGATTCAACAACTCACTAAATCTACCCAATGCATAGTGTACAAGACTCTCGAATGTGTCTCAAATGAAAAATCACTAGAGAATGAAGGCAAATAGAGAAAATAATCTTTCAAACACACACCAAAAAGAGAAAATAGTAGAACAATAGGTCACAAGATTACATAGAGAATAAGGATAAGAAAAAAACAAAAAAATAAGATATAATAAGACCCTAATTTGAACTAATAATTGATATTCACAAAACAATACTAAAAGCATTACAATAACAAGCCTTGTACTAAAATGAAAATACATAATTCCCATATTCAATATACATAAGTGAGTGAATGCGTGTGTGCATAATAATATATAAATAATAAATAATTATAGCATTTACCTTGAAATACCAAGGAAAGGAAGGACGAAGTATTTCCATGCATCCATCCGCATCATAAATGTTTTCAAAATGTAGGGCATAGTTAATGAGATTGTGGAATCTATCCCAAATGAATAAAGACAAAATAACAAAGGAAAATAGATAAAATAAGCTTAGGCACAAAATATAAAAAACAAAAAGGAAAATAATAGAATAAAAGACCATGGGATCCCAAGAATAAGAAGGAGAATGATGAAACTACATGCACAAGAATTAATAAGAACATAATTCAAACCAATGATCCATAAATACAAAATAAAAATAAAAATTATTGCATCAAAATTAGGTGTCCACATAATGCCCCTACTTTAATGTGTAAATAATTTCATGCATATGTGCATCAAAGTATAAAAATAATACATAATCGAGGCATGCAAATTTAATTTCCTAGATAACGAAGGATCTATTATTTTTTGTGTGTTCTTCCACACATTGATTGTTTTCAAAACTCTAGTGTGCATGTCATAAATTATATACCCATAATTAATCAATTCTATGTTAATTTAGTGTAAAAATTATAATAAATTTAATAAATAAAAAAATAATAAAAGAGCCTATGAATAATTACACCTATTTTTATTTTAACCAATGTTACCACTTTAAAAAACAAAATACTATTCATATTATGAGATGATTAGAAGTATTTATGTAAGCCCTTTACATAGTTAAGACTTCTCAAAGAAATATAATAATGCAATCTAGTTATTTACTAGATAAATATATAATTTGAACATTTATAATGATCTTATTTCACTCAATTTATCTCAAATTCACTCAATCCTTTTGTTCAATTTGTGTGCTCAATTTTGTTTCTCAATTATTTTTTATCTATTTTGTTTCCTCTTATTAATTTGAATAAAATGTATAGATATATTCCCCTCTTTTGTGGCAAGATATTTTAAATCTTGATTATATGATCACTCATCTCAAAATAAAGACTTAAAAGTATCATATGTAATAATAGTATACAACCAAAGCTTTAAAAATTCCTGTAAAATGTGTACAAGTTCCTATATATAACCATTATTAAATGTAATCATGTAAATCCATGAAAAATAATATGTAATGATTGTGAAATATCAACATGTGAAATCCTTGGAAAAAAAATATTTAACCATCACAAAATATCATCATATAGAGCTAAAATGTGAGATATAAAAGTAACATGTCAAAGTGCAACCACATAGAATTGAGAGCATCATGAAATGGTTAATGGAAACATATAACTCTAGAGAGTATGAATATTTAAAAATGGGGAAAAATTATATGCCCCGATCAAATTTAATAGGATATAAAGGCAATACATCCATGTGAAAACATATAGCTATCATTGAGTAAAAATTGATGTGTGTGCATCATGTTATGATTATGAAGTACTAGAGGAGGGGGGTCAAAAATGCCCCACTAATAAGCAATCAAATATATGTAAAAATAACATGTCCATATGAAACCATTGGCTAAGGATAACATAGTGCTAAGGTAAATATGGGGTAATATATATATATATATATATATATATATATATATATATATATATATATATATATATATATATATATATAATGTGTGAAAATCAACTATGTGTCAAGGTGTATGTAACATAATTACATATTCTAATATGTAAATGGTGAAAAATTTTATATAAAAAAGGGTGTAATAGGATCCTTAGGATATACATATCAATAAAAATTAGGAAGAGATATATGTGGATACCATGCCACCATAGGTAATGTATCAATGTAATGGAAAGATATTCAAATTTATTCCCCATGAATGGAAATGTTTAGATAAATTTTATCACTAAAGATCATAAAATAAGCATGGGTATATTATCCCCATAGGTAGTATTAAATGAATATAAGATGAAAAATATCAAGATAATAAGATATTATCTTTTGATTTATATGTATCTATTGAATAAATTATGAGAAACTTGTTGATATTATTCAATAAAGTGGTAAAGAAGATAAAAATGTATTCAATGAAGTTCATAGGAGAATATAGGTGAGATTCATGACCCTAAAATAAATAGGTGAGAATATATATAGACAATACATCCATGTGAAACCATATAGATATCATTTTGTAAATTTTGATATGTGTGTGTGTGTCCTATTATGATTATGAAGTACTAGAGGGGGGATGCCCCAATATAGAAGTAATAAGACATATGTATAAATAACATGTGCATATGAAATTGTGTGCTAAGGATAACATCGTGTTAAGGTAAATAGGTGGTACTATATATATATATAATGTGTGAAAATCAACTATGTGTCAAGGTTTACATAACATAATTTCATATCCTAATATGTAAATGGTGTAAAATTTTATATAAACAAGGGTGTAATAGGCTCCATAGGATATACATATCAATAAAAATTAGGAATAAATATATGTGGATACCGTGCCACCATAGGTAATGTATCAATGCAATGGAAAGGTATTCAAATTTATTCCCCATGAATGGAAATGTATAGATAAATGTTATCACTGAAGATCACAAAATAAGCATGGGTATATTATCCCCATAGGTAGTATTAAATGAATATAAGATGACAAATATCTAGACAATAAGATGTTCTCTTTTGATTTAGATGTATGTATTGAATAAATTATAAGAAACTTGTTGATATTATTCCATAAAGTGGTAAAGAAGATAAAAATTTATTTAATGAAGTTCATAGGAGAATATAGGTGAGATTGATGACCCTAAAATAAATAGGTGAGATACATAGTATGGATAAACATTGTGATAGAAATAATGGTCTCATCAGCATAAGTTATGGAAGGTAAAAATCTCATGATGAATTTGAAGGTATAATTCTCCTGTTGGAAGTGTATGATTAAATAGAACTAATGTGTACAAGATATAACCTTGTATATCTATATTATGATAAAATTAATGTGATAAGATGTGAAAATAGTAGGTAGGTCTTATGGGTCCATAAATGTAATAATATAAGGCACCTTGTTAACAAAACTCCATAGAAGTAAGATAATAACAGTGAGGCACAAATATCTAGGGTATTATGGTATAAAGGGAGTAGAGGAATGAAGGAGTGAAGCATGTGGACAATATTTGAAATTGGTTTTTTCCTACCTGGTTGGGCCCCCTAAGTGTGATAGGCAGGACCACAAATCCAATGGAGGTCACTACAGGCAGTAGTACCTCTAGGGATCTGTCCAAGAATATATTAGGGGATAGTCCATCCAATGGATGGAAGAAGGAACTCATAGGTGAAAATATGTGTCCATCAAAAGGCATGTCGAGCCTCCCTATTCTCTCAGAGGGTAAGGCATTGAGTATCCCAGATGATCTGGTGGAGGAAATAGTGGCATCCACGGACCTTACGCTGGTTGGTAAGCTTTTTTATTTCTGTCCTAATACCAAAATGCTTAGAAGATGGATTATGTCTAGGTGGAAAGTCAAAGGTAGTGTTTCAATCACAACCATGGCTAGAGGTCTATTCCTTTTTAGATTTATGAATAGGGAGGACATGATTGCTACCCTTGTTGGAGGTCCCTATCTATTTGGACCACATTCTCTAGCCTTATGCTCATGGAAACTAGGATTTGATCCTAACTAAGACCTTAATAAGACATCACCTACTTGGGTAAGATTACCAAGATTCCCTTTGGAATTCTGGGATGAAAAAATCTTCACAGCCATTGGCAATTTTATTGGTCAATATGTCACTTCAGATCATATAACCAAAACTAAGTCCAGGTGTGTGTATGTTAGACTCTATGTTAAAGTTGAAATAAATAAGACTCTCCCTACGTCCATTGAGCTAAACCCTAAATATGGAACCTGGACTCAGCCAATTACTTATGAGAATGCTACCACTATCTATCAAATATGTAAGAGGAAGGGACATTTAATGACATAATGAAAAGTGAAGCAAAGGGGGATGAAAGAGGATTCCCAAAATGTAGAGGAGGAACAAGTGAATAGAAAACAATAAATAAATAATAATGTGGAACTTCTTGACAATACAAGAAAAGGAGAGGAGGGGAAGGGAAATGAGGCTACCCCTAGTAGTGAAGGTGAAGTTGTCCCAAAGGAAAATATAGGATTAGATGATAGTTAGAAAGCTACAGAAGAAGGAGAGGAGGAGAAGAGAAAGGAGGATATCATCAGTACTGAGGGAAAAGAGATTCCAAAGGAGAATAAAGTATCTGATGATAGTCACAAAGCCACATTTAACATAGTCTACATTTAGAAAAATAGACTAATATGTTTAAGGAAGGTGCAGGAGGGGACCTTTTTATAAAGGAAGTGAATGAAGATGACAAAGTTTCAAGGATTGGATAGGAAGAAGTAACAACTGAAAGTCACATTCAATGAGTACCAGATCCACAGCCAAATACAAAATTATTTTGTGATCTAGAAGATGGAGGCTAGGTAGGAAACTACTTGGCAATAGGGGTAGTAGGACAAGATGGTAGAAATGAACAAGAAGAATGGGTTACCCCAAAGAAAAAGATCTAGAAAGGTAAAAAATATGTAGATGTTGGTACTGAGCCCAAACAAGGGAGGCCAACCCTAAGGGAAACAAGATAAAGAGAGATTGATAGGGAGATTGCAAGTGGAAAATAGAAAACACTAGAGTCCCAACCCTCCAAATTATCTAAATGATAATATTATCATGGAATTTGAGGGGCTTTAATAGTCCCTCAAAGCAATTTGAGGTTAAAAACTACATTTTAGATAATAAACTAAATATTCTATTACTCCAAGAAGTCAAGATGAAAGAGGAGAATTTTGCAAAAATTGCTGACTATATATGGCCTAAGGTGGCTTTTTGTATTAGTCCTAATAAAGGGGATTCATGAGGGATTATCACTATGTGGAATAGTGATAAAATCCAAGGATCTCTTATGGCCCATAATAATCACTTTTTGATTACCAATTTTTCCATGAATTCCTTGAACTGGATGTTGGTAAATGTTTATGCACTAAATAACAGAGCTTTGAGACAGAAATTATGGATATATCTAAGTAGATATAGGAATAATACTTAGAATTCTAAATGGATGATAGCTATAGATTTTAACACACCTTTATACCCTTTTGAAAAATAGGGTGGAATTATTGATTATTTAGACAACATGTTCGACTTTGCTGAATTCATCAATGATTGGGGATTATTGGACATAGAGCTACAAAACCAAAATTTTACTTGGACCAATAGAAGAAGAGGAGATCAAATGATTCAAGTTAAATTAGATAGATTTCTAATATCAAGAAACTATAATGATTATCATAATATGCAGACATAGGCTCTACCTAGAACCATGTTCGACCACTACCTGATTATCCTCAATTAAAGGGATCAGGGACATCACGGACCTCCTCCATTCCATTTTGAAGCTATGTGGATTAAACACAAAGGTTTTATACAAATGGTGGCTTAATGGTGGAATATTCCCATTCAAGGTACTCCCATGTTTAGAATAGTCAAGAAACTCTAACACATTAAACAAGAAGTTTATGGTTGGAATAGATATAGTTTTGGGTAGGTTTTCCAGTAGAAGAAAAATATAATGGGAAAACTCAAGGCTATTCAAAAACTGATTGATCAAGGGGATGACTCTAAGGGCACCTTAGAAGAAGAGAATAGTCTATCTTCAGAATGGAAGAATCTGATGGAAAGGGAAGAGGTTTTTTGGAAACAAAAATCCCATGTTCAATGGCTTAAAGAGGGTGATAAGAACACTAATTTTTTTCATCTCTCAACTATGAAACATAGAAAATCCAACTCAATAAATAAGCTTGTTTTGGATAATGGAGACATTATCACTAAGGATAATGAAATAGGGGAGCAACCCAAGGTGTTCTTTTAGAATTTGCTTATGGAAGAAAACAATAATGATAGAATTGATAGATCTATGAGTCAATTCATTGATAAAATCCCCTATTTGATAACAAAAGAAGAAAATATGGAATGTTAAAGCCTATATCTAATGAATAAGTACATGTTATTTTATTCTCAATGGGTGCTTTTAAAGCCCTGGGTCCTAATGGCTCTCTTCTTATATTCTTTCAGGAATATTGGGAGATTGTTGGAGCAAACCTCACGACCGCAATTCATGATTTTTTTAGATCTAGAAAACTTTTGAAACAAGTCAATAATACCTTCATTGTACTTGTTCCTAAAAAATCTCAACCTTTACACCTTGCTAATTTTAGACCCATTATCTTATGCAACACTGTGTATAAGATATGTACTAAACTGTTGGTTTTGAGAATTCAACCCTTGCTTGAAAAAATTATTTCTCCTACTCAAAAAGGTTTCATATCAGGTAGATAGATTCTTGATGCTATGATCACCACACATGAGACTATCCACTCCATGGATAAGAGTAGAATCCCTGGGATGGCCCTCAAGCTTGATATTTCCAAAGCTTATGATAGAGTCTCATGGACTTTTCTATTCCAAGTGATTAGAAAATTTGGGTTTAATGATAAATTATCTTGCTTATTATGGAATGCGATCTTTTCTGCTAAATTCTCAGTGCTGGTTAATGGTGTTCCTAGAGGGTTTTTCTCCTCCTCGAGAGTAATTTTCCAGGGAGACCCTCTCTCCCCATACCTATTCATCATTATGGCTGAGGCACTGGGAAGATACATACAAGCTGATATAGTTTCAAAAAAGCTAGTAGGCATCAAACCTGCCTCTTCCCTTCATCCTATGGTTATACAACAGTTTGTGGATGATACCATCTTATTTGGCATCTCATCAGTGATCGAAGCTAGAAGATGGAAGAATATACTTAATGATTATGCCAGAGACTCAAGACAAAGAATAAATTTCCAGAAAAGCAATGTGTACTTCTTCAACACTCACAATGAACTTAGACATATAATCATTGATATCTTAGATTGTGTTGAGGCTGGCCTACCAGCTACCTACCTGGTCTCCCACTCTTATTCAAAGAGGTATCTTTAGGTTTTTGGAATGGTATTGTGGAACGTACATAGAGGAAACTTCTTGGGTGGAAGGGGAAACTACTCAGTAGTGTGGGTAAGCTACAAGTTCTTTGGGCATCCTTGCAAGGTATTCCTACTTACTTCATGTCTCTTTTTAAAATTCTTACATGTTTTTCTAAAAATATGGAATAGATCCAAACAAAAATTTTATGTACAAGAGTGGAAGACAAATAGAGAATGTCTTTAGTCAGATGGGAAAAAGTGTGTCTCCCAAAATCTCATGGTGGACTTAATATAAGATCCATCAGGAAAATGAATAAAGCCCTCCTCTCAAAATTTTATTGGAATCTGATTCACAATAATAGTGTGTGGGGGGAAATAATTTATGCCAAATACATGCATAGCATTGATGATTCCAACTTTCTTCAACAAGTAGGGTTACCCCAGGGGTTTGTGATATGGAATAAAATGCTAAAAAGTAGAAGTCTTCTCAATCAGGGAATTAGGTGGAAGCTTGGAAATGGATGGCAGATTAAATTCTGGGAGGATAATTAGTTAAGGGACAATCCTCTCATCTCCCAAGGAAACTATGGAGAAATTATAGACCTGACTACTCAGTTCTTTGGTGATAGGGTTAGTGATTATATGAAAAATAACAATGGGATAAGGAGCTAGAAAAACCTTTTGGATTGCTATGGGCACAGGGTTAAGCTTATTCCAAGAATTCAAGAGATCTAGTAATGTGTTCAAGAGATCAGAATCTCGCTCTTCCCTCAGGAGGATGAACAATACTGGTGGCCAGATAAGAATGGATCATTCTCTGTCAAATCTGCCTATCATCTTCCTACACCTGAAGCTCAGAATAAGGAGGTATGGAAAAAGGTTTAGAATCATAAAATCATTCCAAATATTAACTTGTTTTGGTGGATTTCTACCCATAACAAAATCCTTACTTAGGACAACCTTCAAAAGAGGGGGTTTACTTTGGTCAATAGATGTTTTTTGTGTGGTTCTAGAGAGGAATCAGTTTCACACCTATTCATACACTGTGAGTTTACCCAAGATTTATGGGGCACAATACTTAAAAACTTTGGCATTGAATGGGTTTGCAATTTTGACCTTAAAGAAGTAATTCTCATCTATAACTTAACCTTCACACATCCTTAGATTAAGGAATTATAGAAGCAAGCTCTGCCATGCTTGAGCTGGACTTTATGGAAAGAGCGAAATCACAAATTTTTTAGGGACACTACTAGAAATGTTGCTCAGGTGTTTAAATCCTTTGCTAGGACCATCTTGGAAAGTGTTAAAATAGCTCATATTAGTGTTGTAGAGAAACCCCTATCTAAATTTGAAAGTCAAATTGATGCTAAATGGAAGGTTTTAAACCTTATCCCTAGGCATGATAGTTCCAAAATTCTTTAGAGACTTCATACTAAATGGATACCACCTAAACCCAATTGGATCAAACTAAATTTTGATGGGGCATCCAAGTTGAGTGGTAAATCAAGTGGAGGAGGAATAATAAGAAATGAAAAAGGAGGGATGTATGATGTCTATGCTGGTGGCATGGGTTTCGAAAGCAATAACTATGCTGAAGCTATGGCCTTACTTTTAGGATTAAAGTTAGATATATCCCTAGGAATTATAAATTTGAATATTTAGTGAGATTCTAAGTTGGTCATAGATGCCATTAATAAAGCATCTAATGTTGATATCCATCTAAAAGACATCATTACAGACATTTAGTTTCTTTTACAAAAGTTTTCTGAAGTTGAGATTACCCACACCTACAGAGAAGGTAATAGGGTCATTGATGCTTGTGCCAACCTTAGTCAACAATTATCAAGATGGAGGGTATAGCGACAAGGGGCTCATATACCCCCAAACATTAGAGAGATCATTTAGAAGGAGATGGCGGAGCATGAATGATGCACATTGATGATGAAGATAGCTTTCGAAGGTGGTCCACATAGAGAAGGCTATTGTGGATCATGGAAAATGATAACCTTAGTACTAACTTGATTTTCATGATTAGTTCCTTATATCATGAGGTGGAGGTGCAAGAGTCACATCATGAAAACCAAGGGGGAATTATTTGCAAGCATGAAAGTAGACGTCACCATAGTGGGCCATTTTGTAAATGGAGCCTTCACATTTGCATTCAGTACAAATGGAACCGAGGGCTTGTTACTTGTTTGAAGCTCAAGGTGGTAATTGGGGTATGAAGAGCTGGAAATTCAAGAAATTTTAGAGGACACTGGTGGGAAATAGGCTTCTCAAGTTTTTGAGGTCACTGAAGAGCAGGGTGTTGATTCTAGGGGAACTACTGATAATAAGGAGAAGATGCATGTAGAAGAAGCTGGTGAGGGTTCAGAGAATAAGAATGATTGGAAAATAGATATTGGGGCCTTGAAGGTCCACATTCAAAAGCTGGAAAAGGTCTTCGCCAAAGGCCTTTGAAATAACATTCTACTGAATATGACTATGTTGGAAGCAGTGGGTAATCAAAGGAATGCTGGCACTACAGACAATGAGAATCTTAAGGATCTTGTTAATTCTATAGTTATGTAGTTTCATCCTTTTTGGCTCTAGTATTTCCATTGTTTTGTTTTTCTTCTATTTTTGTTTCTTGGTTGTGCCATTGGTTCAGTGCTGGCATCTTTTGATTGCCAGCCTTCCTATCTTTTTTGATTGTGTAGGGTTCAACCCCTGGTTTACTACCTTAATTAATCAAAAATAATGAGGCACAAATGATGGGAATAAGAAACATAAAATCATTGAATGAATGAAATTTTTTTTTGGGGAGATGAATACAAAACCAAAATCCCTAACCTTCTTTATTGTTCTGGGTCATCGTCAATCCAAATTAGGCACCCAATTTTTAGATCAAGATGTTCATTTGACCAAAAAATAGATAAGTTTCTCTTTTGATGTAGGAATGAAAGAATTAGAGGTACAGTTTCAACCTATGATTTAGAAGGCTAAAGAAGCTCAAGATGGTGCTCTAACCTCTCATTATCTTGAAAACTTGGATGGTGAGACTAGTCTTCCAAGCCCCATATCTTCTCCATGTAAGGAAGATCAAGTGATGGTTATTAGGCATGAGATTTTGAATGCAACCCCATTTAGTTTAGAGATCCTAAATATTGGTGAGGACAAGGATTTCATATAGGAAACTATCAATCTTATTCAAGTTGTTTCTTTCTTTGAATCATGAGCTATGATTGGAAGGTTTACTAGAAAGTGGATAGAAAGTGAGGAAATTGAAGACTAGATAGTGGAAAATTAGGGTAAGAATATTGATATTAAATTCTTATCCAAAGGTTTTTTCATAGTTTTTTTCCCTTATAAAAATATTCATGACCTAGTCATCCAAAAATAGTTTTGAGCCTTACATGGTGATGGCCTCCAGCTTCAACAATGGAAACCTAACTTTGATGCAACTTTGAAACACCTAGGTAATTTTGGTAGTTGGGTTCATATTTATGGCCTTACAATTGAATATTGGAACCATCAATTTTTAATAACTCTAGGTAATATACTAAGATCCTTTGTGGAAATTGGTCCAAAAATATAAGAAGGTTGATTAGCATCATATACCAAAATTATGGTTTTGATCAATCTTTCAAAGGCAATCCTAGAAAAATATGAATCAAATCCCAAGGTCGAGGATGGTGTCAGATAGTGGATTTTAAAAACATTCTTTTTTGGTGTTACAAGTGTAAAAGCATTGGTCACATTTGAAAACATTACCCAGGCAAGGAATGCAGGATTCCAATGGCCTCTTTCCATCAAAGCTAAAACTATTTCCATCATCTTCATTAGCCTCTCATTTATGAAATTTGAGGATATTTTTATTCAAGTATTAATAGGCTCAAGATAAATATAAAGGGGTAATGGTTTACTTGAATACTATTTTAGATAAAGAGGTACCATATTCCTCTCAATCATAGGAGGAAGTCTCACCCTTTTCATCAGATTTTCCCATAGAGGGTTATTTACCCCCTAAAAATAAGAGGGTGAATATTCTTGAGATGGAAGCTCTATTGGAGAAGTTAGGTAAGTCATATTCACTCTCTCTAAATACTTTGATCAAATGGTGTGATTTCATTTTAGAACAATCCTAAGCTATCAAGAATATTATTCAGCACCTAGATCAAATTTTAGATAAATAAAATGTCTTTCCTAATAAGGAGTGCTTTGATCAAGAGGATAATACTATGATTGAGGTGTTAATAAGTGACTCAGATGTAGATGAGTTAAACTCAAATGAGGATTTGAATTCAAGAGAATGTCTAACCATTGTACAGACCCAAATATCTTTGCCAAATCTAAATTTTGGCACAGGAATATAGAGAGGTAGTAAGACAAACATTCACATGCTGCTAAGGAAGTGTCATGTGGAAAATAAAGCACTTTATCTAAATTTTTAAGCCCTAAGAAGTGGGTGGTGAAAGTCCTCCCACATAAGTCAAAAAAAATTTATCCTAGAATGTTAGGGGACTTAATGCCCCTAAAAAAAGACATTTGGTTAAACATCTGCTATCCTCAGAATGTTTTGATGTTTTGTTAATTTAAGAAACCAAATTAGTTTATAAAGATTCCACCTTTTTTATGTGTCTTCGATTGAAAATTTTGAATGGTTCTTTTATGGAAGTATCTGGGGATTTGGGTGGTCTTGTGATTATTTGGGTTCCCTATAAGTTTACGTAGATATTGTTGAAGCTATAACTCATTAGTAATTTTGTATAATTTATTTCCTTAAGTCTGATTTGAATTTCTTTTTATGTAATATCTATGGCCCTAACGATCCTCAAAATAGAATGAATATTTTGGCTGAGATGACTAATATTTGTGGCTATCTTTATAATGCTAACATTATTCTAAGCAAATATTTTAATGCTATTTTGAATCATTTTGAAAAATGTGGTGGTAAACAACCTGGACCTTTAGGTAATCTTGAATTTTCTTAGTTTAATACTATAAATGAGCCTCTGTATTTACATCCCAAAGTGGGTTTTCTTCAGAAATAAAATAAGTGGGGATCAAAATATTCTAGAATGCCTTGACAGATTTCCTGTATCAAGCTCCTAGATATCTCAAAACTATTTGACAAATCATTCATCTTATCCTCGACTAGATTTGATTATTTGCTGATTATTTTTTCTATTAGTATAGATCAGACAACCCACATTGTCCCTTCAAGTGGGAAAATATATGGCTCAGAGATCATTCTCTAAATGGGCTCATTGAAAAATGGTGGAAGAGTTGCCCTATCAATTCTCACTCTCCCATGTTTTGCATGGTAAAGAAACTTTAGTTCATCAAAGGACAACTTAGACAGTGTAACATTAACTTTTTAAAAATATTTTTCAAGAAAAAGTGAGAGTGGAAGCTGACTTGGAAAATATGAATTAAACCATTTTTCAAGATGGCATGGATCAAAGCTCTTATAGGATAGAAAATTCCCTCCTTATGGAATATGAGGAATTGTTCCAATGTGAAGATATTATTTGGAAACAAAAGTCTAGGACTGATTAGTTAAAATAAGGAGATAGAAATTCTACTTTTTTCACAACTTAGTCAAGATCAAAAATAACTTTAATCACATTTCTCAGATTAGATATTTGGATGGAATTTTCCTGAATAGGCAATAAGACATTAGAAATGAGGCAGTCAATTTATTCTCTGATCTCCTTAATAATACTATTTTTTTGATTTGTAGGCCCATAACTAAAACATAAGTTTCATCGTAAGATTAGTTACTCCAATCCAAAATGAAAAGATTATGCCCCCCTTTTCTCTTTAGGAAGTTAGAAATGCTATTTTTTACATGTAAAAGGATAAGGCACCTGGACTTCTTTCAGGATTTCTATGATATTTTGGACATTGAAGTCTTCTAGATGGTTAAAGAATCTAGAAAGAGAACTAAAGTTTTTGTAGATCTAAATGACACTTTTATCTCCCTCATTCCAAAAGGGGAATCTCAAAAATCATTTTGTGATTTTAGGCCTATCTCTCTATGTAATATGGTTTAAAATATTATCTCAAAGGCAATGATGTTAAGACTTTGGAAGATATTGATGTTCTTGATCTCAAAGGAATAGGTTTGGTTCATCCCTAATAGGAATATCTAGGAAGGTGTAATTATTTTTCATGAAATTATTCATTCCCTTTTAGTTACTCACGAAAAGGTCATCATGTTAAAACTCAACATCAACAAAGCCTATAATAGGGTAAATTGGCATTTTCTACTAAATGTCTTTAATAAATTTGATTTTAATAAACCATGGTGTAATAGGATTTTAGTTGTATATCTACTCCAAAATATTCCATTTTGGTTAATGGCAGTAAAACAAGTTTCTTCTAATCCTCAAGAGGTTTCACCAAGGTGACCCTCTATCATCTATCCTTTTCATTTTTTGGGCATAAGCTTTAGGAAAAGTGGTGAAATCTATAAGATATGCATCCTTGCTATGTGGAATTTAGGTGTCTACATGTTTGGACAATCTGATCTATCAGTAATTTTATTATGATACCTTTATTTTTGGTCAAGCATCAGTTAGGGAGGCTCAAAATTTAAAATATATTCTCTCCAGTTATGAAGCTACCTCAAGACAAATTGTAAATTTAAGGAAATATGAAAATTTATTCCTAAATTTCTCAGAGTAGGCATAGTAAACAATTTCCTTCATATTGGGATTCAATATTGACAAACTACCCTATAGATACCTAAGGGTTTCTCTTTTATTTGGTATCTCATGCTTGGTTAATTTGGAGAGTTTGGTTCAATAATTCAATAATATCCTGGCCTCTTAGCAAGGTAGATGGTTAACACTAGCAGGCCACATAACACTCATCAAATTAGTTTTGAGTACCCTCCTAATCTATTAACTTTTGGTCCTTCAACCTCCTAGTCATATTGTCAAGTAGCTAAATAAAATCATGAAAAAAATCTTATGGAAAGGAAAATAGAATCAAATGAGAATCCCACTCTTGAAATGGGAAAGGGTCTATAAAATCAAGAAAATGGGAAGTCCTATTGTAAAGGATTTAAACTTCTAGAATAGGGTTTTTGGAGTAAAATTAGTTTAGAGCATGGTGTCCAAATCAAAATATTTATGGGCCAAGGTGATTTGAAGTAAATATACACCCCTAGATTATCCTTGGAGTATCATTTTTGTTATAAATCCCCTAAAACGATCTAAGTTTTGGAATTTTCTTCTAAAATGCAAACCCATTATTGTTGAACATGTCTCTTGGATAATTAACAATAGATGGACTATAAAATTCTAGGACGACTCTTGGAATGGTCATAAACCCCTCAAAAAGACTCCATACTTCTTGTATTATAATCATATCCTCACCACTACCTAGGGAACTTCAATAGAAAACTATTTTTAACTATAGGTCAACTCTAATTAAGATTGTTGGGTTTGGAAAATTTTGGATGGTCTACATATTCTATCAAACTAGGTAACACACTATCTATTATGAATTAAATTTTATATATGCATGCATACCATTTGAAATTCACATGCATGTACTTAATAGGTAAATCAATATCAAATTTATTCCCTAATAGATAATTATTGAGATTAAATTTAATATTTTTGTGTCTATCATTTGACATCCACATGAACATCTTTGGTAGCCATGTGATCATCAAATTTAAGCCCCAATATATAATTATCATGGCTTAAATTTGACATTCACATGGCCATCACTTGATGTTCACATGAGCATCAATAATGTCCACATGAACATCAAATTTAATCCCTAATGGATAATGGTTGAGCTTAATTTTGACAACTGTGTGATCATCAAAGACATTCATGTGGCTATCACACTACTTGTTCAACTTTTTGAAAGCTTGCATATTAAGTCAGAAAAAACATACAGGCACCAAACTTGCAAGAGATGTTCATAGAGTCCAAAATATGTATTCTATGTGATCCTTTGACCATGAGAAATTTTTCATGTGAACTTTTAAAAATGCATAAGTACACTAACCTTTTATGCCTTGTGAGCTTGACATTTATACAATTTAAAATTTTCATTTGGGAATTTACTCATAAAGATTTTTGTCTTTGGCATTCTTGTCTTAGTAGCAATTGTTGTGATATTTTTTTATTCTTAACACTTTTATTCTTGGGCCCTTTGTTTATCAAGAAAATTGTTTTAGACATTTTATTTAGGACAGTTTGCTTGAAGTATTAAACTCTCTCAGACACTTCTTGCACAATAATTTGGTCTTCAACATTTTTATCTTCATCAAGATGACTGTTTTAGACATTTTATCTAAAAAATTTTCCTTGAATAAAGTGAGATTTACACTTTTGAAAAAATAATTGACTTTTTTCAAGCTTTTTTCTAGGCAAAATACCTAAACAAAATGGACTTACAAAATTTTTATTGTGGATAAAAAATATGAAAAAAATAAGTCTTCATAATTTTCACAAACATTTTCCCAAAATAAATAAGGCTATTTTATACTAAGTAAAGACCAAATCATTCTTATCGAATTTAACATGAACTTGAACTTTGAGTGAAAATTTGAAAA
This sequence comes from Torreya grandis, assembly GCA_037957365.1. Classification (NCBI taxonomy): domain Eukaryota; kingdom Viridiplantae; phylum Streptophyta; class Pinopsida; order Cupressales; family Taxaceae; genus Torreya; species Torreya grandis. The sequence continues at coordinate 773,757 of JARHVA010006869.1, forward strand.
TAGAAATTGGGCTAAGGACTTAGGCATCTATACTTCACTCAGGTTGAACTTAGGAATTTATACTTGACAAGGTCCCAATTACTTCAGTGAAATTTTGGGCACTAACATCATAAACTTAGACATAATTCATTTATTTAGTAAGTTATATAATGGAAATTAATGTAATTAACTTTAACCAAAACATCACCCTCATCTACAACCTCTTGAAATGAGTTTGGATAATCTTCTCTAGTTCCTAAGATGATTCTTCCTTCTTCACTAAGCTTATGAAACTTTATCTAGTGGAAATGTTTTAGATAAAATAAGCAACATAAAATGTTTTGTTTGTTTTTATAACTAAGGTAATTTTTATTAGTGTTGAGTATTCTCCTTAACTACTCAAACCTATGGTTTTACCTTCAAGGATGAGGTGGTTGGTGTTGGATGGTAACTATAAACTACTCTAAATGGAGAAATTTTGGAAGAAATATATATTTTAGGTGGAAAATATTGGAATATACCTAAAATATATTGAATATTTATCCACCCTCAATAGTAGTTTTTGAAGCCTTGAATTATTTTTAGCCATGGATTAAGGCTATGTAAATATTGGATTAGGACTAGGTTGTCTCATAGATCCACCTTGATAGGTTGAGACATTGGTGACTAGTATATAGGGTTGTTAAATTAATTTTAATATAAATAATTTTATTATATTATACATTAGAGAAGTAAATTATGTACTAGCTTTATCTCTTTTCACTTCATATTGCATGTTGCACATATTCTCCATATCTCCTTCAATTTTAAACCACATGATGCATACACTCTCATCTAGATGGTACATTTTTTCATGAAACAAATAAAATAACATATAATAAGTCCCAAACTTTTTCATATCTATTTATATCCACTTTTTTATGAGGTTTTCTAGTGTGCATGGATTATTTCCTCAATCTCTATCTTGTAGTCCTATCAGTTGAGGTGTGTTAATACAAAATTTGATTTTCACCTTTAAATAGATGATTTTAGATTGAGGTTAGCCTTAAATTTAAAAATTAAAATAACATAATCCTAATATTTTTTAAAATTTAAATAAATAATAACATATTCTGAAGTTGTGCTTCATAGAGTAAATTTATAAAGAAAACTATGAAATTGTAATAACTTACTTAAAAATGATCATATAAAGCTTAAAATTACACTCTATCTTCCATGAATAATACTCAATTTATTTAAAAACCTATAAAATTTTGTAATATACA
>JARHVA010006869.1:782500-812879 GCA_037957365.1 Torreya grandis
TTTTTTTTAAAACACCTTGATATATTTCTTGTTTTAATCTCTTGGATATCTCAAAATTGGTTGGCAAAATCTTTCATCTTATTACTGATTGTTTTGTCTATTAGTATGGATCAGACATCCCCACATTGTTCCTTCAAGGGGGAAAAGATGTGGCTCAGAGATCATTATATAAATGGGCTCATTGAAAAATGGTGGAATAATTTCACTATAAATTCTCACTCTCCCATTATTTTCATGGTAAAAAAACTTTAGTTCATCAAAGGATAGCTTAGATAGTGGAACATCAACTATTTCAAAAATATTTTTCAAGAAAAAGTGATAGTGGAAGCTGACAAGGAAAATTTGAATCAAACCATTTTTAAATATGGCATGGATAAAATATATTATAGGAAATAAAAATCCCTTCTTTTGGAATATTATTAATTTTTCCAATTTGAATATTCTTTTTGGAAACAAAAGTCCAGGACTGCTTGGTTAAAAGGAGAAGAAATTCAGCCTTTTTTCACAACTCAGTCAAGATCAAAAGGAATTTTAATCACATTTCTCAGATTAGATCTTTGAATGGAATTTTATTGAATATTCAACAAGACATTAGAAATGGGGTAGATAATTTATTCTTTGATCTCCTTAACAATGCTAATTTTCTTGATTTGCAGGAACATAACCACAACTTAAGTTTCATCCCAAGACTAGTCACTCTAATCCAAAATGAAAAGATTATGGCCCCCTTTTCTCTTCAAGAAGTTAGAGATGTTATTTTTTCCATGAAAAAGGATAAGTCACCTAATCTAGATGGTTTCCTAGTGGACTTATTTCAAGCTTTCTGGGATATTTTGGGCATGGAAGTCTTGTAGATGGTTGAAGAATCCACATAGAGAACTAGATATTTTATAGATCTAAATATCACTTTTACCTCCATCATTCAAAAAGATGAATCTAAAAAATAATTTTGTGATTTCAAGCCTATCTCTCTATGTAATATGAGTTATAATATTATATCAAACACAATGGAATTAAGACTTAGGAAGATCTTGATCTTTTTGATCTTATAGGAACAGACTAGGTTTGTCCCTTGTAGGAATATTTAGGAAGGTTTAATTATTGCTTTTGAAATTATTCATTCCATTTTAGTTACTCATTAAAATGGTATGATGTTAAAACTCAACATCAATAAATCCTATGATAGGGTAAATTGACATTTTCTAATAAAGGTCCTAGAGAAATTTGGTTTCAATAAACCATGGTGTAATTGGATTTTTAGTTGTATATCCACTCCAAAATATTACATTCTAGTTAATAGTAGTACAATAAGTTTTTTCAAGTCCTCAAGATGTATTTACCAGGGTGACCCTCTATCATCTCTCCTTTTCATTCTACTGGCAAAATCTTTATACAAAGTGGTGAAATCTACTAAAGATGCATCCCTACTATGTGGTATTTAGGTGTCTACAAGTTTGGACAATATGATGCACCAGTAGTTTGCTGATGATACTTTTATTTTTGGTCAAGTGTTGGCTAGGGAGGCTCAAAATTTTAAATATATTCTATATATTTTTGAAGCTACCTCAATACAAATGGTCAATATAAGTAAATCTGAAATATTATTCCTAAATTTATTAGAGTAGGAACAATAAATGATTTCCCTTGTACTGGGCTTCAATATTGGAAAACTACAATCTAAATACTAAGGGGTCCCTCTTTTCTCATGTATCTCATGTTTGGTTCATTTGGAGAGTTTTCTTAAATCATTCAAGAATATCATAGCCCCTTATCAAGGTAGATGCTTAACACTGACAAGCTATATAACACTCATCAAATCAAATTTGAACACCCTCCAAATCTATTGCCTTTTGGTCCTTCAATCTCCCAATCATATTTTCAAGTAGCTAAATAAAATCATTAAAAAATTATTATGGAAAGGAACTATAAAATCATTAAAAAATTCTTTTGGTCCCACTCTTGAAATATGAAAGGGTCTATAAAATCAAGAAAATGCGAGGTGTTGGTGTAAAGGATTTGAACCTCTAGAATAGGGTGCTTGGAGTATAATTAGTTTGGATCACAATGTCGAAAATGGATGATTTATGGGCCAAGGTGATTTGAACTAAATATATATCTCTATATGATCATTAGAGTATCATTTCTATTTCAAATCCCCTAAAAGGATCTCATTTTTAGATTTTTCTCCTAAAATGAAAACCCATTATTGTTGAACACATCTCTTGGAACATGAAAAATGTATGGGCTAAAAAATTTTGGGATGACTCCTGGAATGGTCATAAATACCTCATAAAGACCCCACACGTGTTGTATGCTAAGCATATCCTCACTGATACTTAGGTCACTTTAGTGGCAAACTATTTTGAATTATAGGTTAACTCTAATTTAGATTATTGGGGTTGGAAAATTTTGGATGGTTTGGATATTCCAATGAACTAGGTATCACAGTATCTATTATGGAATAAATTTTATGTCTTTATGCTCATTATTTTATGTTTGCATACACATCTTTGATGGGCATGTGACCATAAAATTTAATCCCTAATAGATAATCATTAAGCTTAATTTTAACATTTGCATGATCATCATTTGATGTCTTTATGAATGTCTTTAACGGGTGCATGATCATCAAATTTAAGCCCAAATATATAGTTATTATGGATTAAATTTCATGATCATGTGGCTATAACATGATGTTCATGGTACCATCAATGATGTCTGCATGACCATCAAATTTTATCCCTAATGGATAATGGTTGAGGTTAATTTTGATGCCTATGTGACCATCAAATATCTCTACGTAGCTATCACACTACTTCAATTTCTTGAAATCTTGCATCTTGAGGTAGAAAAAACATAAAGGCAACAAACTTTTAGGAGATGTTCATGGAGTCCAAAATACTTGTGTTATGTCATCCTTTGACCATGAGACACTTTTCATGAAAACTTGAAAAAATACATAAGTAAACTGACCTTCTACTCCCTATGAGTTTGACATTTATGTAAATCAAGAATTTCATTCAGGAATTTACTTATTGGGAATTTTGTCTTTGTCATTCTTGTCTTAGCATAAATTATTATAGGCTTTTTGATTCTTGGCACATCTGCTCCTAGGACTTTTATTTATTGAAAAAATTATTTTGAACATTTTATCTAGAATAATTTTACCAAAGTATTGAACTCTCTCATACACTTCTCCCACAAAAATTTAGTCTTTAGCATTTTTATCCTTGTCAAGATAATTGTTTCAGATATTTTATCTAAAACAATTTTTCTAAAGAAATTGAGATTTTCACTTTTGCCAAAATAATTGATTTTTATCAAGTTTTTTGTAGGTAAAAATGCCTGAAGGAAATGGACCTGTGGAATTTTTACCATGAACAAAAAGTCTAAAAAAAATAAGTCTTTAGAATTTGCATGAACATTTTTCCCAAAACAAACTAATATATTTCACACTAAGTATGGACCAAATTACACCTAGTCAATTTAACATGAACTTGACCTTTGAGTGAACATTTGAAGATAGAAATTAGGCTAAAGACTTAGCCATCTATACTTGACTTGAGATAGACTTAGGAATTTATTCTTGATAAGGGCCTAATTGTTTCAGTGAAATTTTGGGAACTAACATCATAAACTTAGACATCATTCATTTTTTTAGTAAATTATAAAATGGAAATTAATGTAAATAACTTTAACCAAAACATCACCCTCATTTACAACCTATTAAAATGAGTTTGGATAATCCTCTCTAGTTATTAAGATGATTCTTCCTTCTTCACTAAGCTCTTGTAACTCTATCTGGGTGGAAATGTTTTAGATGAAACAATAAACATAAAATATCTAGATTTTTTTTCTAATTGTTGTAATTTTTATTAGTGTTGAGTATTATCCTTAACTACTCAAACTTATGGTTTTACCTTCAAGGATGAGGTGGCTAATGGTGGATGGTAACTATAAGATGCCTTAAATGGAAATTTTTTGGAATAAATATTTATTTTAGGTGGAAAATATTGGCATATCCGTAAAATATATTTAATATTTCTCCAACCTTAATAGTAGGTTTTTAGGCCTTGAATTATTGTTATCCATGGATTGAGGCAATGTAGAATTTGGATTAGGACTAGGTTGTCTCATAGATCCACCTTGATGGGTCAATAAATTGGTGACTAGTATATGAGGTTGTTAAGTTAATTTTAATATTAATAATTTTATTATATTATACATTTGATAAGTCAATTATGTACTAGATTTATCTCCTTTCACTTCATATTTCATGTTGCACATATTTTCCATATCTCCTTCAATTTTAAACTACATGATGCATACACTCTCATCTAAATGGTACACTTTGTCATGCAACAAAGAAAACAACATATAATAATTCCCACACTTTTTTATCTCTGGATATATCATCTTTATTATGAGGTTTTCCTAGTGTGTAGGTATTCTTTACTCCATATCTAGATTGCAGTCCTATCAGTTAAGGTGTGTCAATATAGAATTTGATTTTCACCTTTGACTAGATGATTTTAGATTGAGGTTAGCCTTAAATTTAAAAATTAAAATAACATACTCTCAATATTTTTAGAAATATTTTTTAAAATTTAAATAATTAATAACATATTCTAAAATTGTGATTCATAGAGTGAATTTATAAAAAATCATAAAATTATAATAATTTACTTTAAAATGATCATATAAAGCTGAAAATTACACTATATCTTCCTTGTTTAACAATCTAATTTTTTTAAAAAGACTATAAAATTTTGTAATGTTTTGTAATATATATATATATAATTATTCAAAATTAGGGGTTCAAACACACTTTTTACCAAATTGAATTTATTTTACTACTTGTAATGAAATTAATATTACACCAATGGATCAAGATATGGTATAAATAAAAGAAAAATATTTGAATATTTGATGAGCCACTTTAAGGGGACAATATCCACAACTTAAAAATACACCATTCACAATATGATGACCAAATGATACTCTACATTCCAACCCTATACATACCACATTTAGGCTATGGATACTCTATATTCCAACCCTACTACCAATATGAAGATATAAAAATGATCATATGATTAGGTAAATGTTATGATAACCATAAGTCAACTACACATATTTGAATACATGTCATATGTGTTTTAACAAATAGTGATAATATGGCATATGACACACTTAAACATGATAACAATATTGTATAATGGATATATATAACATGTATCAATCTGAAATAGTTAAATAGATCTATCCTAATATCTAAAAATAATAAAAGAGCATGAATGAAGTAATTAAACATTAAAGGACTAATAAAAAAATATAAAAGATGAAATAAACACACTTCATTAAAACCTTAGGATTATTAGAGTGTAGTAGTGATTTATAAGTGATGATGAATATCTTTATGAAATTTGGGACATTGACAACCACTAATTTTTTTTTGGAGCCTACTAGCTTTTCATGTAATTTTACCTAAGTGGATTAGGCTATAAAATATTCTTTTATATTGTGACTATCAAATATGTTGTGTTGTGCCAATTATATACCATGCCCTAATATATATTCTATGTTTTCTTGTATATGTGTGTTTTCTAATGTTATACATAACTATATCTTTGCTTTCCTAATTTTTCAAAAAAAATGGTTTGATATGATCCTTTTTGTTTTCTTGACCTAGTTCACCACAAATTATTGGAAAGGAGAAGTAAATAAGTTTCTTATGTTAGGTAGACTCAAGGGAGATAAAAATTCATCTCATATGATATGATTAGACCCCATGTAGTTATTATGTAGTGGGAATGGATAATTTGAGTGAGGATTTCGATATCCTCTTCCTAAGTGGGGAAGCAACTACATGCACATTTTACAATATATATTTTGGTACAATATTCAACTAAATATTGTATGTGAGTATTTGAGTAGGGGTAACATTATTTAGAGTGTTCCTACACTTGAATCTCCTTATGATTAGTAATTGGAAATTATTACATACTTTTTAATGAAATGCCACTATATGGTTTTGTGTGTGTGTGTGTGTGTACACAGACTTATAAATTTCAAAATAATGACATGTTAGCATGAAAAATAATCAAATAATAATAAAAAACTAACATACATAGATATACACACTAAAAGGATGTGAGTAGGGGTATAAGGGCCAGTAAAAGGACAAGGGATAAATTCAACAACTTGCTAAATCCACCCAATGCATAGCCTACAAGACTCTCAAATATGTCTCAAAGGAAAAATGACTAGAGAACGAAGGTAAATAGATAAAATAATATTTCAAACATAAAACAAAAAGGGGAAAAATTAGAATGGTTGATCACAAGATTACATGGAGAATAAGGATAAGGAAATAAACATAAAAACAAGGTATAATAAGAACCTAATTTGAGCTAATGATCGATATGTACAAAATAATACTAAAAGCATTGCAATAATAAGCCTTTTACCAAAATTAGGAATATGCATAATTCCCACAATTTAATGTACATATGTCAGTGAATACATCTGTTTAAAGTAATATATAAATAATAAATAATTATAAAATTTACCTTAAATTACCAAGGAAAGGAAGGATGAATTATTTCCATGCATCCATCCACATCTTAAATGTTTTCAAAAGATAGGGCATAGTTAACAAGACTACCAAATATATCCTAAATGAATAATGAAAAATCAACAAAGGAAAATAGAGAAAATAATCTTGTAGGAAAAAAAAAAAAAAAGGAAAATAATAGAACAAAATACCATGGGATCCCATCCATAAGAAGGATAATGATGAAAGTAAATGGACAATAACTAATAAGACCATAATTCAAACCAATGATCCATATATAAAAAATACTAATAAAAACATTGAAATAAAAATTATTGTATGAAAATTAGGTGTTCGCATAATTCACAAGATTTATAAAATAAAAAAAAAATAAAAAATCATACATTAAAAATATATTAAGGCAAATTAGAATGGATCGATTCACAAGATTTTAGAAATAACTACCATGCTCAATGAATGATCTCTGTGCTATCAAATTTTCAATTCTAACACCTATCCAATTTAAATGTATAAAAATAATAGACAACACTTATACATTATTGCCTCTCTTATCTTTAGAAATTGAAATAATATATTTTTACACACACTCTTTACATGGCTATTAGGGCTAGATTTGGATTGAGGAAGTTCCTAAAATTAGATTCAAATAGGTGTATTGCAACAAATAGTTTCAACAAAACCTTGAGGCATAAGTGTATACATGCATTAGGATCATAACATCCCACCATGATTCTAAAACCCAGACTCTAGACTACATTTTGTGTCTATATGTTAAGAACCTCCACATGTACGAACCCAGATGAACATTGTAATGCCAATACATCCACGTGATTTATGACCTCAAGCCTAATGGAAGATCTAATACCAAATATAATGAACCATTATACCAAAACCTTGAGTCATAATGAACCATATATCAAGATCATAACATGCAATCCATTCTCATGCTCATAATCAAGAAATTTAGTGAAACATCACCACTACAACTGCATTATCTATATTAAATTACCTCCCAAATTTATATATAACATTAAAAAAATAACTTGAAATATATGTAGGTTCCTAAAATAGTATTTAATATTAGAGTTTGGCCACTTATATTACAACAGATGATGAATTTATCATAAAACTTGGACTCTATGCACTATTGTAAGCATACTTTACATCTACATGCACATATCCTTTAAGTAGGATAATGTAACACTCCTCATCCAAATTTCATGATGACCCAAACTACTCCATATGATCTTTTTAATTTTTTTTTCTTCTTGCAAAAAATATTTTCCCATGGTTTTCATCATTGCAATCACTATAAAATAGAAAGTAAGCCCTCTACATAATTAGGAATGACTAATATTTGAGAAGGATATATAGACCATCAAAGAAGAATTAATCTACATGAGAATAATCTACTCCAAATACTTATCCTAAATCAAATAATTCATGCACATGATTTTATTAAATTTTGATATTATTAGAAATATCCTCATACTTAGAGTAATAATATGATATGAGATATCTGCGTTGTAAAATAGAGCTTTGGTCCTTCTCAAAATCCTAAGAAATAAACTCTAACTTAGGTTTAAAATATGAACCATGGAAATATATTGATTTCCACCTATTTATATACATTTTTATTCCTCCTAGAGGTATACTTATCCTTCATCGATAGTTCTATAGTCGTCTTCTAAAAAATAGGGAAAATTTGTAAATAAGCTGATAATGCTTTCTTCTGAGGGTCTACCAAGGATACATTGAATTTTTTTATCTATATGTGAAGTCAAAGATTATGGATGAATATGTAATATAAAATTATAATAGATAATAAGACATCAATATCTTCAACCTTGATTAGTCATTTATGCTCATTTCTTAATGGCCTTGTGGACTACTAATTTAGACAACAGTCTCCATGTCATCTCAAAACATGTTCTCATTCCAAAACTCAAGATGAATAAAATCATACTCATCATGAGATTCATCATGTAATGACCATACCTTTGTATTTAAAATTTAACCCTAAAAATGGGAATGTTCTAATACAACAACCTCTTTTAAATGTGAATCAACATCTTCTTGAACATCATTATCTGTGTCAAAATTTGAAAAATAATCCATTGTTTTCCCACTCATTTCCCCTAAAAATGGCCTAATTTTATATCATTCTATAACATGCAACCTTAGACACCATAGGGAGTATGATGCAATTGAGTTTTTAATGATAAGCCTACCTTGTCTCTATTTAACAAGTGTGAGGGGTTTATTATAGTTTCATATGATGAGATACATAGTTGCTTGCTTGATAAGGAATTGGTATATGTGGAGAAACATTTGACTATCAAAATTTCTCAGGGTATCAAAATAAATATGATCATTTTGAATATAAATCTTCATTTTAAATTCCATAAAATAATTTGTAAATGCACTTATGAGGATCTATATGATCCAGTGCTACAAGTTCAATAGTCCTAAAAAGTTCCAAACTATAAAAGGCTGAGCTCTAGGAATTTACCTTATATATTTAGGGGATTATACATTTTTAGATTGGTGGAATTTCCAACTAGCTCAATTTTTTTTTTAATAAAATCCAACTGTAATTGAGGTTATGGATTTATATCCATTAGATTCACTACCTGCATGAGGGGTGTTTCAAAGATATGGTATTAATGACTTTACACAAAAGTGAAAAAAAATAAAAATAATATGGTGGTGATAATATCTAAGATAAAATAAGAAAAATGTAGGTCTAATTTTAAAAATATGACAAAAAGACTCATACTTGCAAGGAAATTATGAATTTACTCCTAATGAGATAGCCTTTTCAATATTTCACCACAAAAAATGAAAATATACAAATTACAAAAAATTAAATCAAGAGTTATAACATACATGACTAAAGCTATGCCTATGGTCCCACTAGGCATACTGTAAAACTATCAAATTTTAGATTTTTACCATATATTGCACTCATTGTAAGAACACCATAGTTTGGAAACTTTTGTGCATGGGACATAACATTTAAGTAATATCCAAGATTTAGATCCTAAATCCTCCTGATATATCACTAATATATAAATATTAGGGATGAAAATAGAGAGAATAAAGACAAAAATTATAAAATAAGAAAATGCTACACTCTAAAGAATATGTGTCCTCCACCCATTAAGAGCAAAACATGCATAGAAAAAATACTATAGATTCAAATGGAACACTCTAGAATGGATTCCAATAAGTAAATAATAAAAAAATTATGCACATAATCAAGGATTATGAGTTAAAATTAGCCACAAAAATTCTATAAGGTATTATAATAACTGCAAAGTTACGTATAAAATTCTATAAATGAACATAAACTTGATTAAAAACAACCATTTAGGAAAAAATACATAATGAAGCTCTTGTGTAAGAGATAGAAAAATTACATGGGTTTAGAGGAGAACCCTATAATATTCTAATCAACTAAGAAAAATTCTATATTTTATGCAAAATTGGAGGGATAAATAAGAAGAGTAGTGGATTTAAATGTGTAAATGTATGTCAAGATTTTAACCCAACATGAATGTACAATTATGCCTAGAATCTCCACCATTTACATGCCTAAAATATTCCAATTAACTTAAAATGAGAGTGGATAAAAAATAAGGGAAAATCACATTTTTAATATTCTCCACCACATAAATATTTAAATTCTCAAAGTTCTTAATTAGGCATGTCCACATTTTAAGCTCATAATTCCCACAGATTTTAAATAATCAAAGCTAAAGTATTTTTTAAATGCAAGGTGCCCCCCTTCAATTTTAAATAAAGGTTAATATCTTCACCTTCCTTCCATGTGTGTCTTTCCATTATTTTAAATATATAAAATATTTTTGTTGCTTGGATTATTTAAATAAAAAAGAGGGAAATAATTCTTAGGCAAATTCAAATAAAAGGTGGAATTATTGTGAATTTACATGGTGAAGAATTCAAACTTAATAGAAAATAGTGAAAAATATTATGGGGAGTATAATATTAAAACATAAATAATTACTAATACATATAAAATCCACCCAAAATGATAGAGGACCCCTATATATGGAGAAATGTGAATAAAAAACAATCCCTTAGGAGTAATAGGGTATAAACCCTAGGTTGAATGTAAGAATTTCATGCTCACCAATATGTTTTACCCTAATTTTTAAAGGTGAATTACCATTTAAAATAGGGTAAAATTATTTTACAAAGAATATTGACTATTTAACAATGTAGAACAATAATTCTAAATTTTTCCTAGCATTTAAAAATAATGAACATCTCAAAAAAATGTTGAATTAATAATTAAAATTGAAATAAAACAAAATGTAAAGGAATAGTCACACATGATATTAATTTTTGATTTATGAATGTGGATCTAGACTATAAAGGCATGCAATTGATTATGTGCTAAATTTAAAGTTATTACTCTACAAAAATATGAATGGTAGTTGCATAATTTGTGTCCAAGGAAAGAATGAGGATGACATATTTTTTCACTATCCATGTCCTCCTATTCCATTTTGTATTGTCTTTTGTTTTAAAATATTGTAACTTTCCTATATCATTTCATATGTATATTTTGTTCTTGTTAGTACTTTTGCATTGTATAATTTATGGGAAAAAGTGTATAATTTTTCTCTACCATTCTCTTGAGATACCTCACCACAACCAAATAATAAAATTGAGAAGGTAAGAAGTAGCTTGGATAGGAAACCATAAAAGAGATTCACTACATATCCCACATGTTATAATTATACCCCTCATATTTCATGCCCAATGTAAATGATGAAATAGAGTGATGCCATTCATCCTCTCTTCCTTAAGTATGAGATGAAAATACATGCACATTCTCCTAGGCCTTATTTTGGTACAATATGTAATATATAATTATGTAAGTCTTGAGTAGTGATAAATAAATATATAGTCTCCCCATAATTTAAAATAAAATAACTTGGCACTTATTTTGGAGACATTCATCATTACCTTTTATTTTTAAAATCTTTAAATATGATTTACATATACAAGCTTCTCATGTTTTGATGAAATATATATTGGTGCATAATATTTGACCAATAAAAAATAAAAAATAGATCCATTTATTAGAATGATGAAGTAATAGGCATAAATGACCATAAAAAACATAATACAAATCATGATCTCGAGATTTTCACCCAATCCATAATCATTAGAAGAAGAAACAAAGATAGATGGAGAGAGGATAGATAAAATAGGCCCATGTGCACCAAAAAACAAGAAAAAAAGAAAAAAAGAAAAAAATAGGACCACATTATTACAAAAAGAATAATTAGAGAGATAAAAACACATTAAAAATTCCAATAAGCCCTTAACTCAAGAATATGAACCACATGCACCAAAATATACTAAAAATATTGTAATTAAAAGTCTTATACCGAAATTAGGTGTCTACATACGATGTCCCTAGAAGGGATAGGTATAACAATGACTTAAATGCATAATAATATAAGTATGGATAAAATGGTTTCAAGTCATATAAAATAATTAAAATGAAATCACAAAGTATTTAAGATAATATGCAAAACATCCTTTTAACAATGTAACCAAAAAATAGATATACCCAAGTGTAGACATATAAATTTGATACAAGACCATTTTCCATTATGTATTTTCCACATTTAATAATATTTATAATACTTGTGTATAGTTGAAGATTTATAGGAATTATATTACCCTACATTGGTCCCCATTTAGCCCTTGAGACTTAATAATATTTAACACTTATCAAAATCTACCTATTAGCATCCATGGACTAGATATCATATGTCATCATGATTATCATATAAATCTAATCCCATGTTCATCCTATGTAAAATTTTCACCTTATATTAGTCCACCCTGAGAAGACAATCCTTATGTGAGTCTACCCTATTTTCCATGGTGGCTTTTATTTCTAGTTGTCACTGATCTTGCACCTTTGAATTTTATTCTCATGATTTAAAATGTTAGCCATTGCACCTAACTTATCCTAGAGTACTTTAAATATAAAATTCATACTAAACCATTTAATATATTATAATTTGAGAATTAAAAATAAAATAATATTAGATTATCGAGAATCAAGACCTAGAGACAAGAATAAAATATCATAATTCCTCCTAGTTTAAGTTGAGCTTCATTGAGTCATATCTTAGACACTGTTGGTGTTTTCTATATTTATCTCTCATAACCCTCTTGTATCAAATGAAGTCATTAAGGTGTATGTAGTTACATAATCACTTATATGGAATAGTATGTTTAAAACCCTTACTCAAGATATTCCATTTGCACTCACTTATAACTACATGAAGGTTTGATTCCAATGTGTGGGATACATATTTTATCATGTTTCTTTGGTAGTTTCCTAAATCCATAACTAGTTATTTGTTTTAAGTACCAATATAGGTAGAATAGGAGTAATCAAAAATTTATCACATTGTGAATTGAAAATAAAAGAAGAGAAGGTATAATAAGATCAAAAATTAGTTATCAAACCAATCACATAAAACTTAGAGTGAAAACCCTTTCAAAAAATAGACTCAATGAAACATAGATAGACCTTAAAATGTGAGTCCACCAAGTGTTAATATATCCATGTAAAACCTATGTATATTATGATTATATCTAGGAGGACATATAAGTCAAATAAAAGTTCAAGAGTAGTCCATAATCTTTTTTCATTATCATATTATAGATCTAGGCTCTCAAATTTTTGTACAAAAACAAGGTGTGATTGTTTCTTATCCTTGTACTAAATTTTCATAGCCTAGTTCATTTATCACTTTGATTTTTTTATATTATTATCTAATTGGGTGTATTTGAATTCTATAATTCATACATGTATTTTTATTTCTATTCATTGAAATCTTTTATTTCATTATTTTTCTTAAAAATAAAATTATGGTAAACTAAATGTTGAACCCAAAAGTGTGATTACATTCAACCTGGGGTTTTAAAAACCTCATTACCTTAGGTTTTATTGATTTCATTAATTTTTATGTTTTAATTATAGGGTTTAATCACCCTTTATATCAATAGAGTTCATATAAATGTGTGTTTATTTCTTGGTTGTTATCATGGTTTACATTATCAAAATTTATGAAAATGTTATGTCTTACTTGAATGTTAAGTTGTAAAATATAAAAAATTTAATTAAAATATATTTTAAATGAAATTTTCTTGTAAATTATTATGTGGTTAATGAAATGATACATAAATCTAAAGATGTCATGAATGCAAATGTTTTTCATGTAGGTACCCCTATGGTTTGTGCTTATGTTCCTACATCTTCTATGTTTTGTGATGAGTGTTTGAATCATAATTTCATGCATGATAGTGTACATATGTACCACACTAATGGTATGATTAAATTTTTTAATTAACCTCTAAAAAAAACAAACGTTCCTAAACATGAGTAACTAACTATGATGAATGCTATAGGGAGTTTTCAAAGATAAGTGTGTATTTTATAATTGGGAAAATAATAATTTAAGGATAGCATGAAAAAACATATAGTGCCTTATATCCATATTGAAAAGGACATATTTTACATGGATTTTTCACATGACCTTATCATTACAAAATTATAATCATTTTATGGTCATTGGGATCCTCAACCCACACTTTTATTCAACACTAAATTATATAGGTGATTGTGAGAACTATCCTTTGATGATGCTTAAGTTATTTTGTATAAATTTAATGTGTGATTCCTTAAATTAAATTTATTATTTTCTTATTTTTTGATTGATGCAATGGGTTTTTTACAAAAATTATTCCTAGATCTATACATTACCAACAATGGAACATGAAGTACATTTTAAAGTATTGAACATATTAAGTAAGGTACCAATGAATAAATACAAGATTACATATTTAGATATCCTTGTCATATTATTGTTGTCACTAAATTTTTCACCCTTGGAGAGGTATTTCAATCCTTCTAAAATTTATTGAAACAATTGGATTACCCATAGACTAGTGGGTTGTATATAGTGGGGGTAAACCTCTAGATTGAAGGGCTAGCTCCCTTGATATGTCTATTCAAGATCATCACCTATGCTACTAAATTGTTGAAATTAAAAGAGATAGAGGAAACATGAAATAAACATAACCTAATGATGTGATTCACCAAGTTAATCTCTAATATACTATAATGAACTTTCACGGTAAAAAGTGATTCACAAAACTAATCTCAACATCCAAGGTTTCTCTAACATAAGTATTTCAACATGGAGTAAAATTCAATACATTTCTTAAGGTGGATGCAGAACATATATGATTTAAGACACTAGTAATATTACACTTCTAAACATAAATAAACACTAAATACACTTTAGTTGACGTATTAGAGATCATACTACTTGGATAAAATATGAAAGAGTAAGGTGAGCACAAGAATAAATGATTATCACTTGTCAGTAAACTATGTACTAATTCACACACTTAGACAAGAATTTGAGAATGAAAAACTAGTTTGTAACCCTTTATTCAAAGTTAAAAATAGTACTCAAACTATTAGGGATTTACCATACTAGATGTGGATTCATTTAAAATACAAAAGTGGTTGCTTATATAAATAAGTGAGAAGAGATAGATAGAGAGAGAGAGAGAGAGAGAGAGAGAGAGAAGGGTGTAGTAGGATAAGATTAATAAGTGTCTTCAGGAGTTATAAAAATTAATGGTGTTATTTAAAAATCATATAATTACTTAAAAATACATTTTTATCACTCTTGATGGTGCTCTAACCCTCCATGTGGTGTAGGAGTTAGAACTTAGCTTGACACCTTGACTAGCCTCTTCAAATCTACCCTTATTTGCATAAGAAGACTATAAAATGGTAATTTTCATCATAAATTTTCCATTAAATGATATAAAATATCTCATTGGACACCTTCCATTCCTTAAAAAACTCCTTTGATCTAACATTCCATCATTCATGGGAATAGGTGTCTTGTAACTCTTCATTTCCCATGCCTAGCTTGGTCTAAGTGGCCCAAAAGTCAAGTTCATACTATTAATGTCTCTTTTTCTACATTTATTGTCTTAAAATATATTATGAAGCCTTAAAAAATCATTTTCATTCTTGGAACAACTCCAAATACTCTATTTTGCTCCTCAAGCCCTCACTAGGCCTAATTTCCTTTTAGTCTTAAGAACCTATAAACCTCCTTGTGTAAGATAATGTACTGAGGTTAATAGAAAAATGAAAATTGTATGACCCATTAGGACTTAAATATACATGTCAAATTTCATGTCTTGACTCTGAGTAAAAGTCCATTTTTGTACCTTTCTCTCTCCTCAATTAGGCCTCCTTGCCTAGAACCCTATTTTCTTATTCTAGACCTCTTACATATGTCTGAAATAAAAAAAATTATGTTATTAACTTTAAATATGATATAATAAATCTCCATGTCAATTTTTAAGTCCATGAGACCTTTTGGAAGTATAAGAACCAAGAAATGACCTTGCCACCTAGTCTCATTTTAGGCTTGTTTGAGACTACCTTGGAAAATGAGCCTTATTTGAACACATAAAAAATATATTGTGATTTTTTTTTGGATTTAATAGTTATTATACATCCCAAATGATATCATAAAATTATTATTAAGTTTTCCTTTTCTTATAACACCTGAAAAACACCAAAAATCATGAAAAAATAGGGAATTTATTATAGTATGTACAACTAAACATATATAAAAATTAAATGTGGAGAACATCCTTAGAGTAATAAAAAATAAAAAAATATTATTTAGGATTAAAATATTTAATTATACGTTCTTTATAGGTCCATTTGTTTATTCTAGTCACTATTAGGGTTTTAGGAGGGTTTACGACCTATTTGGGGTCTTAACGATCATTCATAAAGCACAAGCTACCAAATTGGACTCATTAAAATTGTAAAAAATTATTTAATGACACCAAAACCTATTAAAAATTTATTATATTCTCATGAAAAGTGTGATATATTGTGCGAGTATCTGAAGTTGCTCCTTAGGTAGCAATCTTAGCTCTCTTAGACTCGAGAGATGTCTATTTTAGTTTTTTGGATTCAAAACTCAATTTCATTACTATGAAATTTTAATAACCTTCAAAAATAACCTTAATAATTATTCCACATGAATTTTAAATTATAATTACCCCACTTTATACATTTGGTATATTGGTCAGGGGATTTGGGGTTATAGGCCTGTCATCTCTTTACTAGCCCTTATGTGTATTCGAGTTTAAAACTAAGGTTTTTTTTTAAATTAAAATTTAATTAATACAAAATATATATTTATTTATTTCATAAATGGACCTCCATGGGGTTATAAATGTTTATTTTGTTCTTTGAGTTCAAACAGATCCCTTGGTCTCAAGACTGCCCCTTGCCAATGGAGTGAACAAAGTTTGAGATAAAATAATGAGTATATTTTATTATTATATGGATTTTAAGTGACCATAGATATATTTTTACACTCATTACCATATCATTTATTTATTCAAAAATTTTAATTATTCTTATGAGGTCCTCAAAACTCAAATCTCTCTTATGACTGGCTATAAGATTTGCCTGTGTACCTGAGGTTTGTTTACACTAGAAAAAGAATCATAAATATTTCATACATATATCTTATATTATGAGGATAATATGTTAATTTAATGAAATTTTTAAACCATTTTAAAATGGATTTTATCCCTCATGATTTATCCTTTTCATCTTTACTCAGCCAAGCAAGCAGGATTTTTTGGGTTATGCTTATTATATCTGAATTGAGTCTTAAACTCTGTATAGCTTTGTCATTCATTATAAGGGTTAAAATGAATTATTTATTGAATTATTTAAAATTAAAAAAATTAATTTATTTCTCTCATAAATATTCATAGTCCTCACTCACCTTCATATCAATTAAAAACTCATAAAGAGCAGGTAGACCTATAGTTTACCTCTTGTCTATGTATAAAAATTTAGAACTTAGATTTTTATCAATGTTATCATGTTTCCTTTTATTTTAAGATGTATTTATGATATTATTTTCTAATTTAGGTGGACCTTATAGTCTCTCTTATATCTCTACTCTTCCCTTTAGTCTTGGAACCAACTTATCCTCATTTACAACCTATAGGTAAATTTTTAGAGTCATGACAACATTCCTTGTGTCTAGAAACTCATTTCCACATCAATGACTTTATAAATGGTTAATTAAATTGGATTAACTCAAAATTTATTTTCAAATCACCTTTCAAACACCCTTTTATTATTTCGTTAGATTTGATACTAGTCTATTTTACTAGCAACCTATAGGTGCCCATTAGGGTATTTGAGCATTATGTTTGACATTTGGAAATTGGTCTTCTCACTATGTCAAGATACTTTGAGAGGATTAAAAATCTTGAGAAGATATTATTTTATTGTAATAAATGTTATAAAAAAACTTTAAGATTGTTTCCAAGTCACTTCCCATTTGCTTTCATGCACAAACCTATAACTGGTCTCTTAGGGTTATGAACTCAGTCAAACCTTTAACCATATTTTGACTATACATAGTTATTTAGGTGCATCTATATTATTTTTTACCAATTTCACCTTGTAATGGATTCAAGTCTCCTATTTTATTTCTCTTATGTTTATAAGATATTGATCATGGTCCAAAATGAGGACCTATAGGCCTAGGGCCTGTAGGTCACTTCTTACTTATTTAGGCTACAAAACCTCTTTTTTGAATTCTTATACCCTTAAAAACCATAAAATCCATTACACTTTCTCATCACTCCTTAAAGGTCTTATATATCTTATGAAAATGTCTCATATCATATTAAATTCACCTATTGTTCTACATAGACTGTAGGTATAGTCATCTTATGCATAAGATTTGTGTATTGAGACTTGTACCATCTAATCAATTTATATCATTTGATGATGGAAATGGGTAATTTATATGCATATGAATTTATGAGGAGATGTTTCAAGTCTTACCCATGACTTTGATCATCTTTAACCTTATTTCATAGTTAGTATAGGTATGTATATGAAGGAAACACTTGTGAATATCACTGGAAGATGTGTTTGGACTACTATCTTGATTTTATCATACTTCTAATAATATATTAATTATCACCAAATATTTCACCCTAGATCAGGGTGTTCAAGTCTTCTCTAGATTTGGGCAATATGGTAATAATTCTAGGTATGTTGTTTTACCTATATTATACGTAGACATCTAGGTTTAAGGGCTAGCTCCTTGAATATGCCTTGGTGTGCTTATCACCTACTTAACTAATTTCTTGTGGTTAAAAAGATATAAGTTTGCATGAAATGAAACCACTCTAAGGGGGTGATAAACCATATATACTTTTTCAAGACCATCATACTTATTTCACTAAGCAACAATACCTACAAATGAACTTCAAATTTTTGAGAGGTTCTAACATAAGTGTTCCAATATATAGGTAATATGGATAAAGGAACATAAGGTAAGTGAACTAGAGGGAATATTGTAGACTCCAAGGATAATTATACACTTGAAAGGAGAATAACACACTAATTACACTCTATATGACTTTTTAGAATAGGAATTATTTCATAAACATGAGAGGATAATGAGAAACAAGGATATGAGATTATCACTTAACATCACCATACATCACTTTGCACAGTTAGACAAATGTCCATGAACTCAAAACTAGACTTTCATTTATTGTTCAAAGGTAAAATGTAATGTTAATCTAGTAGGGATTCACCATACATGGTGTGGTATTATGAGACTATAGATACCTATATTCAACTATAGGTGGCTCTTTTTAACAAAAGTACACCTATAGGTGCATATATGGGATAAAAACCTATTACTCCAACCTTTATTTATGCTATATGAAACACAAATGTCCTTTTCAAGTAAATAGGACTAATCAATCATGGATATATTATCATATACTACAAAATTAGGGTTTAGAGGTCATTTCAAGTTTAAAACTATAGACAACACTAAATACATATAGTGAATAAATGTGTAACTTTGAAGCCTCCATACATTTTGTTCCTTTAGTTGAACATCCCCTCTCTTTTGTAGGGTTTTACCCCTTCATGAAGGATACTATATGTGTGCATATAAAATAATCTATGAAACATTCATTTTGATCATATGGAATCATTAAAATCACTAAGGGATATATTTTGGAGCTTTTTAGGGAACTTGTCCCTAAAGCTCTTTCATCATATATGAATATAATTCTCCAAGTCTGCTTGTAACCTGATGGATTCACCATGGTTCTAATTAAATTTTACAAACCCAAAACCTCACGGAGGCCTCAAAACATGCTTCAAATTTTCCATGACCACCTTCATTTCTCTATTTAAGTTACTTGTAGGAGTGCATTTCTGCATATAGGACAGTGAGTGTAGAGATGAGATATATGCAAGGAATACGGCCTTGTGGTTAGTCTTAAACACTCTCAACATTTCCAAATGAATAATAAAAACCTTTAATGACTTGAAAAAAATTTCAAAATCTCCATTACAATGGGATTAACTTCTTGTCGATGTGCATTCATGGTGTATGACTATGCATATATGAGAATTAATTGTCATAGTCCATCATATGTGTCATTTATAAGGTTTGGATTACTATATAATTATATAATAAGATTCAAAACATATTTAAACTCTTAATATACCTTTCGTGTATGTTTTCACACTTCAAGACACCATGATAGTAGATTGAAACTTGTAGAAAGTTGGCTATGTGTCACATTTTGACTACAACCTTCATTGTGTTAGATTTTGAGATTATTATTGGAAGGCAAGGGGATTAAAAATACATTTAATAAATGAAACAATAACATCACACTCATCTAAAATAAATTCATAGAAATAAACCTTATTTAAGTGTTGAAATCTAATTGCAACCTCACTAGCAACATCAACCTTCAACTTGAACTATTTGCATCATTAAATAAACTCCAAACATGAAAACTAAGATGGAAAACATGAAATGAGGAATTACACATATTTTAAAAACAATTTAAACAATTGGATTGTATAGACCTACTTATATAATAGGAAAAACTATAGGGTGTGGGGATTAGCTAGCAAAACAAGACAATTTACCTGTTAAGAATGGTTCATAAAGTAGATACAACCATTATTTACATAAAAAAATTAAAATTAATAAGAATAAAAATTTACTATCCACCATCAAGATAATTTGACCTAGAATTCCTCTTACTAGATGTACCATCGAAATACTTGTTGATCAATTTTACTTATCTAGTGGAGTGATGGAGAGATAGAATGGTTTTGGTCCAATTTTGGCACTTTTAGAGACAATAAAACATGGAAATGGAGTAAATGAGGTTGAAAGGTCACTACATAAGCTTATCCCATGTGCGACTCTCTCCCATTGGTCATACAACCTTCAAAACACCTTCTTTTTCACTTGTTTTAGGAACCTACAAGTTTCAATTATTCATAACATTATTGACAATTAATATGACATATTTTACATTTTAAAAGATTTGACATCACTTTTACACCTTGTAAAACCATACCATTCTCATTAATGACCAACATATGACCCCTAAATGACATAACATGACATAAGGGCTAATTTTGCCTATGACCAAGGATAGTAACATATGAAATCACATCAAATGATCAACATTTTTGGCAATTTCCCAAGGGTGGTATGCTTGATATGCCATGACCAGTAACCTAATCCTATCCATTGGGCCATGGAGTCACTTATAAACAATTTTGACACATAATTTCCTTTTAAACCACATTATACAATATAAAAATAACAAGAGACAATACACAATACAAGAAACTAAGTAAAGAAACACTTATACTTCATGGGTACTTATGGAACACACACAACTAATCTACTAAATAACTCAAACCCAAACTAGACTAAAATAAACCCTTCCTCCTAGATCAAATGGGAAGTTTTAAAAATCTCTTTCTCAATGAAATTAAGGAATGAATGGGGCATGTTTCTTTTTTATCCTTGGCATTGATGCCTCCATCTTCTTCATGGTGTTTTCCAACTTTATTGGCATGATGTTCAATCAAAAAAATCATATACAACTAGATAAGATCTATAAATTAACTTATATTACATCCAAATAGCCTTAAATTTATCATAGGACTCCTCAAATACAACCTCCAATGGTGGTTCAACAATACATACTTTCTTAGTTTCCATAGTGATCTCAATAAGATTAGGTTTCCTCTTAGCTACAAGCTCTTCAAGCTTGTCAAGGATCTTTGTATAGTCTACCCAATATTGGTCATTATCCTCCATGGAAAAATCTTTCTCCACCTTCTCATATACTTAAAAAATATCTTCAAACTCTTGAAAAAGATCGATTTTTACTACCAATCATCTTTATTGTCTTTATCATTTAGAACCACTACCTCTTCAACTTCCTCTTCTTGATGTATGAGGTCACCAAGATTATCATATTTATGATCCAATGAATTTGAGGGTGGTTAAACATCAGGATGAGGTATGGATTACTCTTTAAGGACTACATCTACTATCTTGGTCTCATTAAACTCTTCTAAGACTGCAACCTCTTGAGGAATGCCTTGAAGTTCAGCTTCATTCTTAATAGCACATTCAACTTCATGCTTGAGATGATCATTAACAACCTCATGATAAGGTTTATACTTCTTATGAGAAGAATTTGAATTATTTATTTGCTCAAACTCTTAGTTTATTCCATGAAACTTCTACCATAGGTCTTCTTTTTCATGACTATCATTCTCAAGAGCTATTTCATCATGGACAACATATATAGAGTCTCTATTAAGAACCTCTTCCTTTATATTTTCATCAATTTTTAATGAATAGTTGTAATAAGATATCCAATGTATATATCCTTATTTAATAAGGTAGAGTTACACTTATGTTCACCAAGGGGAGTCCCTATGGTGATTTCTTCTTCGTAGCTACTAATGACATATTCTTGATTAGACATAGCTTGGGCTCTTTCCTCTTGATTTTCTTCCCTCAAAATGGGTTATTTTTCTTTGAAGGGGTGAGGTGAAAGGTTTATGGATAGTATTATGAATTGAGGATGGAGTGTGAGGTGTAGTAGAGGGATTGTGAATGGATTTAGGAAGGAGGACTTTACTAGTAAACTCATGAGGAGTGACAATTTGGGTTGGTTAGAAGGAAAAACACCTACATCAGTAGAAGTTTCACCCTAAAAATATCATAATTGAGGATCTTCAAAAATAACATATTAATTCTTAATTTATTTGTCTTCCCACATCCTTAGCCTATTTATTGAGAATTAAAGTCACTTCTTTACCAAGTCCCTTTGTTCTTTGATACCCTATTGATTTACCTCTTTCCCTTCAACTATCTATAACACATGCATACAACTTTGGTAAATACCTCTTAAACATTCCATGAGATTATTAGGAAGCACATAAAAATCATTATCCCATGTTCTCATATTATCTTCATTATCTATCAACTCTAGTATGAGTGACAAGAATTATTTGACATGAGTTGGTCTTAATGGAGGAATAGGAGGGTAATGATGTAGACTGAGGCTAGTTCTATGTTTTTGTATTTGAGTTCTTAATAATTCATATGTTTTCTTATATTATCTTTGTGTATAATCAGTGGAACTATCTTGACAAGACTCATATGAATCATCTTAAGGTTGATAGACATCATGGTATGATTGGTAAATGTCATATTGGGATTGATAAGAAGGCATTTCTTGGTATTTTTCTTACTAACCTTCCTCATAGGGTTGTCCAATAACATGATGTACATATGGAGAGGAAAATGGAGGACCATAGGGATGCCCTAACTCATAGGATTGGTATCCATTATGATAAGATTATTGATGGGTAAAACATGGCTCATAATAAGGTTGATAGGGAGATTCATAGTAGGGATATTCAACATATCTATTCATATCAACCTCATAGGTTAAAGGAAACACAATAAATGATAGAAATATTTAATAAGATATATTTGGGTTACTTATAATCAAAATATTTAATTCATATTTTCCATTGGTGATATCTTGCTTACTTCCAATAGTTGATTAGAGGAAAGACACACCAACAATCTTTTCACTCTTTTAGACCTTGGTCCCACCGAGCGTGCCATAATTATTATCACAAAATATTAGACCTTATATGAGGGTGTTAAATAATCCTATATATTTGGTAAACATGGTAATACTTCTAGGTATTTGGGTTTACCAATAATAGAAGTAGACCTCTAGGTTTAAGGGCTAGCTCCCTGAATATGCCTTGAAGTGCTTATGACCTACTTAACTAGTTACTTATGGGAAAATAGATATTAGTTTGCATGAAATTAAAATAATATAATGGGTTGATTCACCAAAAGGACTTCCACAATACCATAATACTTATTTCACTAAGAAACAAGTCCTACAAAACAACTTCAAATTCTTGAGAGGTTATAACATAAGTGTTATAATATGGAAGTGATATGAATGAGACAACACAAGGTAAGTGAACCCAAGGGTAGGTTCCACACTCTAAGGACTATTTTACACTTGAAAGTATCCTAACACACTAAATACACTCTATATGACCTATTAGAATAGGAATTCTTGCATAAACATGAGAGGATAAGGAGAAGCAAGGATAAGAGATTATCACTTAACATCACCATACATCAATTTGCACATTTAGACAAATGTTCATGAAATCAAAACCAAACTTCCATTTATTGTTCAAAGGCAAAATAAAATGTTAATCTAATAGGGACTCACCATACATGGTGTGGTATTATAAGACTATAGATACCTATAGTCAACTGTAGGTGGCCCTTTTGAATAAAAACACAGCTATAAGTGCATCTATGGGCAAAAAAAATATTAATCCAACCTTTATTGATAACATTTGAAATAGAATTTCCTTCTCAACTAAATATTACTACTTGATCATGGATATATTCTCTTATAATATAACCTTAGTGTGTAGAGGTCATTTGAAGTTCAAAACTGTAGACAACACTAAAGAAATATAATGAACAAATGTGTGACTTTGAAGCCTCCATACATTATGTTCCTTTAGTCAAACATCCCCTCTCTTTTGAAAGGTTCTACCCCTTCATTAAGGCTACAATATGGGTTCATCTAAAATCATCTAGGAATGATGCTTGTTCATCATATAATAGCATCAAAAGTACTAAGGGCTTTGTTTTGGAGCTTTTTAGGGAACTTATCCCTAAAGCTCATTCACCATATATGGATACATTTATCCAAGTATACTTGCCACTTGATGGATTCACCATGATTATCATGATATTTTACAACCCCAAAACCTCATGGAGGCCTAAAAACATGCTTTTAATTTTCTATTACCACCTTTAGGTCTTTGTGTAAGTCACTTGTAGGTGTACATTTCTACATATAGAGCATTGAGTGCAGAGATGGGTTATATACATGGAATATGGACTTATGGTTAGTATTGGACTCTCTCAAGATTATAAAATGAATCCTAAAAAAATTTAAGTACTTGAAACAAGTTTCAACATCTCCATTCCAACATGGTTAACTTCTTATAGGTGTGCATTCATGGTGTATAATTGTGCATATATGAGAATTTATTATCATAGTCCATCATATGTGTCATTTGTAAGGTTTTTATTACTATATAGTGATCCAATAATATGTAAAAAATATTAAAATTCTTTATATACCTTCCATTAACGTTTTTAAACTTCAAGACATCATGATTTTGGATTGAAACTTGTAAAAAGTTGACTGTGTGTCACATTTTGATTACAACCTTCATTATGTTAGCTTGTGATATTGTTATTGGAAGGAGATAGGATAAATAATACATTGAAGACATGAAACACAATACCTCACACTCATATTAAATGACTACAAAAAAATAAACCTTATGCAAGTGTTGAAATTTAGTTGTAACCTTACTAGCAACATCAACTTACAACTTGAAATATTTGGATCATTAAATCAACTCAAAACATGAAAAACAAGATTAAAAACATGAAAGGATGAATTACATATCCTATATAGCAAATTTAAATAATTATATTATGTGTGCATGTTCATACAAGAGGAAAACCTAGAGGGTGTGGGGATTAGCTAACAAAATAAGACAATCAACTTGTTAATAATGGTTCATAAATTATAATAAACCACTCTTCCATACCTATACATTAAAATTAATAATACCAAATTTACTATCCACCATATAGATAATTTTACCTAGAAGTCCTCTTATTGACCATGCCATCAAAAGATTTATTGACCAGTTTTGTTTGCCTAGAGGAGTAATGGAGAGATAAAATAATTTTGGTCCAATTTTCCCACTTAAAAAGTATATCAATAATTTAAATGGAGTTATGTAATATAAAATTTAACTTCATAAGCTTCTCCCACATGAAACTCTCTCCCATAGGCCATACAACCTTCTAATCTCCCTTTTCACTTATTTTCTTGATTTTTAGTTAGGAACCAATAAGTTTGAATTGTTATTGACATTAATAATAAGGAATATAACATATTGGATGTTTTAAATTATTTTATAACACATGGCCACCTTGGTAAATCCTATTATTCTCATTAATGACCCATATATGACCCCTAAATGGCATAAAATGACATAAGGGCTAAATGTACCTGTGACCAAGGATAATAACATCTAAAATCACATAAAATGAACTATGACACACCTTATATCATCATAATATACCCCTATGAATTTTTTATACTATAGTGGGTTTACCCATTCTAACTTGTGGTCAAAATGGTTAATAATAATATGATCTCGCAAATTTATACTATGATGTACCTCTGATACTTGAGCCAACTTGGAAATCAAACCTATAGTGGAATATTCAAACCTTGAAATTTTTTCTAAAGACCAAACACTTGAATATTATGAATGAATATCACACATCAAGGAAGATATCACATGAGCTATAAGAGAGTGAGGATATTTTTTTATGAATAATGGATTTATGAAAACCCCTAAAAGTAACCAACACCTCAGACAAACTAAACTTGAAATAAGAGTGAGCGAACACTTTTTACATCAAGACACTTTCCATCCAATTGAATAAACTTCATGAAGATGAATTAAATCATTAAACCACCATTAAAAGGAGCTCCTAAACCTTTATAAACATCCCTCAAAAGCAATATTCTCCATCTAATTTTGAAGTGGAGAAATAGATGCAAGAATAGACCCCTCTTAGATAGATAGGATATATTGACCTATTTTCACTCTTAGATATTCTTCATAAAGAAGAGTTAATTAATATGAAAACTAAAGACATGGATTTCAAGATTACTAGGACCTCTATTAATGTCCAAAATTTCATATCCTAAATCTCTCTCTCTCTCTCTCTCTCTCTCTCTCTCTCTCTCTCTCTCTCTCTCTCTCTCTCTCTCTCTCTCTCCCTCTCTCTCTCTCTCTCTCTCTCTCTCTCTCTCTCTCTCTCTCTCTCTCTCTCTCTCTCTCTCTCTTGGATGTATCATTTAGTTTAAAATTTTCCTTCCTATGATTGTGAAGGCGTCGATGAAGGATAAATAGTGCTTAAAGTGTCATTACCTAGAACTTTCTCCAAATCTAGAACAATGATCTGAGGATCCCAAGGGACACTTAAAAAATGATTTCCAACTAAAACTAGATCTTGCAAGGATGTATAAGTTCCCAAAAGTGCTTGTAAGGTGTTATTTAGGCATTAAACTATAGTTATTTTTAGTATATGAATATAAATAAAATTTATCTAACCCAATGATTACATCAGTTACATTATAAATCTTCTTGAAACATTTAGATTTGAATATGATATGTATAACTCCTCCACATGGGCCAAAAGGTGGCTAAAATGTGATTTTTTGTATGAGAGATAAATAAAAGGTTAATACATGATATTATTATATTAATGACATGTAGATAACCTTTTAAAATGATATTAAACCATACTAAAAATTTTACCATGTTTTACAATTCTAAGACCTTGATATTGACCCCTAAGATTAGACAAGTTAACATAAGACCAAACTTTAGAAAATGCTATACAAGGACAAATATGAACATATTCAATTATTTAAGATGATTTAAGGCCATGAAAAAAACCATGAGAATATTTTACAACCCTATGAATTTTTAACCTAGGGGGTGACCATTTTTGACTCGAGGTTAAAAATTAGTCAAAAATGCCCTCATTTATTTATCAACCATGTGATATTCAAAGATAACATACACTTATCAATAGTATTATAATACATATTAAGGACAAGATACTTAACATTATTTACAAAAAGTACACATGTATTAATTAATAAGGCCATTAATTTATAGAAATATTAATTAGTCAAACCCAAACATCACCTACTAAGGAATCAAACAAAACTAGTGATCATAATTCAACTATGAGATTTTGCTAATATATATTAACATGAATCTAAGGCTTAATGGAATAAATATTAATCAAGATAAATCTCTGACAATAATAAATTATTATTCTTATCAAGGATGCAAAATTATGTGTAACAAATGTAAATTCATGAATTGATTACCAAAATTGATCTTACAAAGGGGTATTTAAAGAAAATACCACTCACCAAACATTCATAGGCTATAAAAAGTTTCATAATCATATGAGGTGATACAATAGTTAGAAAACCATAATTAAACTTAACTAGATAGTGTGTGAAAAAAATAAAATAGTTAAAATTGTTATGGAAATAACCCTATTCACACCTAATAGTAGAACTACATAGGGAAATAACCCTATTCACACCAAAATCCCCCATTAAGTACAACTTGGGAAACAAACAACATGAAAAAAAAATGGATCCCATTAACAAGGTATGATGAGGTACCCATGTAAAAAAGTAATCCCTTCAAAACAAAAGATAAGGAACAAACTCATAATAAAAAACTCCCCCCATGAGAGGATGATGAGAGAAGGTCAAGTAAACCCTGTGAAGTCATGTCTTGCACCCCTAAGAGATTTTTAAAATAATGAAAATTAATTTTAGTTAAGGTTTGGTGAATATATCAACAACCTATTATATTTTAGGACAATAGAATATATCAATGATCTACTCTTGAATCAACTCCCTAATTGTAATGCATGTGGATATATATGTGTTTGGCCTTTTAATGATAAAATAGGTTATTCAAGATATGAATGGTAATTTTATTATCAAAAAGTATGACATATGATCATGGAATGGTGATGTCAAAACTCTTAGAATATTTTAACTCTCTAAATAACCTCAACTGTTGGCATTAATATCTCCCCAATACTCACTTTAAAATCAAAGATAGAGAAATAACATGTTGTTTATTACTCTCCTAGATAATGGTCTTGAACCAAGGCTAAATTTGTAATTGGATGTGGACCTACGGTCCTAAGAATTTACATCCAAATTAAAAAATATATATCTGACTAAATCAAGACTAATCCCAGCTACATAGTGTATCCCATATCGAGGAGTGTGTTGTATGTAATGGAAAATGATTTTGGTCACTTTCCATTGAAGTTGATTTGGTTCCTACATAAAGTGAGATACGATGTCAACAATAAATTTAATGTTAGGGTGACTGTGTGTCAAATCGATGAGACTTATAAAAAGTTGATGATACAAAGTGGCATTAACTAGTGGAGTCAAACACTTCACCTCAAACTTGACTCTTGATTAAAAAAAGGGAGTTATTTTAGGCTTACAATCAAATATGTGTAAGGTATAATATGAAGTGCATAATTGGGATAAGAAAGAGTGATATGTTAATAAAATTATGTGATCTCAATCCTAATAAATTAATGCAAAATGCCCAAGTTAGCCATATCAAAACTGATTATGTAGATAAAATTTGACTCTATTAATAATGGATGAATAACTCCTAGTGAAAATTAAGTCATCAATATACAAGAATAGAAATAAATGGGATTTCATCATGTCAAAAAATGTAGAAATTAAGGTCTAAATGGTAACACAAGAATCTTACTAAGATAATAAATGATTCATCTTGGGCATAACAAGCTTGAGGGGCATGTTTTAAGGCCATATAGAGAATTATGCAATTTATAGACTAAATAAGACTCTTTAATAACCCTTATGGATGCTCCACGTAGATTTTATTAATGAAGATACCCATGAATAAATAAAATTTTCACATTCATTTAATGTATAAAACAAACCATGAGATACAATAATATCAAGAATTAAGTGAATGGAATTCATATTAGAGGAGCAAAGGTCTTAATGTAGTCAACACTGGGAACTTGTGAGAACCCTTTGGAAATAATATATGCTTTGAAATTATCAAAAAATACATCATTTACATTTTTTTTTTGATATATCCACTTATAAAAAATCATTTTCCTTCCCTTGGGAAGGGGGACTAAGTCCCAAGTGTTGTTACTCATCAAAATTCTACACTATTCCTCCATTACTAATCCCACACATCAAGACTAGATTATTCACAAAAATATTATGGATCATAAGTAATGGTAATGTATACATGTGGAATATGGTGATGTTTTGACCAAGTCCTTTGATATTTTTAAATATCCCCAAAAAGGGGGCCTACTAACTTAAGAGTATGTCTAACCCATTGAGGTGAATTACAAAGATGGGTTTTGAATAGCTAGAGTATACAAAAACTAAATATGACCTTAATGGAGGTGGAGGTGAATATGAATCATTAAATTAATTATCATCCAAGTCCACTAAGGATTGAGGATGTTAAGTATGAGAGTCAAAGGGAGGAAATGATTCCTCAAACTAGACATTCCTCTT